>VDFB02026320.1:133921950-134142591 GCA_007258455.2 Sequoia sempervirens | reverse complement strand
GAACCTTGTAGTTTTTGTAAGTAGCATAAGCAATAAATAGTCTCATAGCTTCAATCCTAGCAATAGGGGGAAAATTTTCTTCAAATTCAATTCCTTCCATCCGAGAATATCATTTACACACCAGTCTTGCTTTGTTTCTAACAACTTCACCTTGCTCATTCAATTTGTTTCTAAAGACCCATTTAGTTCTAGTTATATTTTTATCTTTAGGTATAGGAACAAGAATCCATGTATCATTCTTCTCAATCTGCATCAGTTCTTCTTTCATTACTTCCACCCAATGTTTATATTTGCATACTTCATTGACACTAGTAGGCTCAATCTTTGAAATCAAACAGTATTCTTCTGTAATTCTTTCCCTAGTTTGAACACCATTGTTCTTATCACCAATAATATGATCTTCTGAATGATTTAGTCTTACATACCTTAGAGTCTTAGGATGTTCTTGAACTTCAGGCTCTTGTGATATCTCTTCTACATTTTCACTAGTTTCTCCTTCCTCTTGATTTTCTTGATTCACCGGAATGATCTGAACTTGATTTGAAGTCTGAACTTTCTTTCCTTTGTTTGAATTGTCATTTTGATCATTTGAATCATATCCACAAGTTCTGGATGGTTTATCTATGTCTCCATCAACCTTGACATTTGCACATTCAACCATTTTCCTCAGTCTCTTATTGTAGCACCAGTAGGCCTTGCTTTTAGTAGAATAACCAAGAAAGATTCCTTCATCACTCCTAGTATCAAAATTTCCTATATCTTCATCTCTTTTGATATAGCATTTACTCCCAAAGATTTTGAAGTATCTAACAATAGGCTTATGACCATACCATAGCTCATAAGGAGTTCTACCAGTATCACCTTTGATTTGTACCCGGTTGAGTGTGTAAACAACAGTACTTACAACTTCTCTCCAGTAGATATAAGGAACATTTCCTTAAAGCATCATAGTTCTAGCAAATTCTTCAATTGTCCTGTTCTTCTTTTCCACAACTCCATTTTGCTAAGGAGTCCATAGGGCAGATAATTGTCTTTTTATCCAATGTTCTTCACAAAAAGAATTAAACCCACCAAAAGTGAATTCACCACCTCTATCTGATCTTAGACATTTAATCTTCTAACCTATCTCTATCTCAACCATAGCCTTAGAGATCTTGAATTTCTCTAGAGCTTTAGATTTTTCCCTTAAGAAAGTAACCCACATCATTCTAGAATAATCATCAATAAGTAACATGTAATACATGTATCCTTGTAAACTTCTGACTCTAGAAGGACCACGCAAGTCAGTATGCACAAGCTCCAACAATTCATTTGAACAATTTTGTTTGCTCCGAAATGAAATTGTAGTTTACTTTCCTAACTAACATTCCTTGCATATGGTATCTGTAGGTTTCATCAACTTAGGAAGATCTCTCACAGCCTGAGTAGAACTTATCTTGATAATATTATCAAAGTTTACATGACAAATTCTCCTATGCCACAACCAACTTTCATCAACTTGAGCAATCAAACAACTTTTACTAGCATCGCTCAGGTGAAAGATGTTACCTTTTGTTTTTGTAGAAGAAGCAATCACATTTCTAGAACTCCACAATATTCTACACTTTCCATCCTTGAATTGAAGATCGTATCCCTTATCAACCATCTATTCAACACTTAAAAGATTATGCTTCAGACCTTCCACATATAGGAAATCATCAGTATTATGCTTACAATCAAGAGAAATGCATCCTCTGCCATGGATTATACTAGCTTTGTCATCATCAAATCTTACAACACCACCATCATACTTTTCCAAGCCCACAAAATTACTTTTATTACCTGTCATGTGATGAGAGAATCCACTGTCAATCACCCATATATCTTTCTCTTCAACTTGAGCGGTTAGGGCTTTCTCCACATTTTTACAACTAGTAGATTTAGTAGACATAGGATTATTTTCCTTGATAGCAATAAATACCCATTCATCATCACTTACATTCCCTTTATCAGATTCATCATTTGTCACACCTTCATCAGCAACATAATAACACTTTCTTTGAAATTTAGGCTTGTTAGTTCTTGGCTTAGGAACTCTTTCTAGACACCTTGATGCAAAATGACCTATCTTATTGCAAGAAAAAAATCTAAGAGGCAATTTCCCTTTATACTTACCTTCTCCTCTGGCTTCTCTCTTGACAATAAGTGCTTCCAACTCTTCTAGCTTTCTCTCTTCTTCTTCAATCTCTCTCATTTCCTCCTGATACTTGAATACTTTTCTAGATGAAATTTCTCCTAGATCATATATATATTTATCTCTTCTGGAGGTAGTAGCCTTGAATGCGGATTCTATCTTAGGAAGAGCATCACCAAATTCACTTAACTCAAAAGCAGTAAGCTTACCAATCAACATATCTTTGGTTACATTTGTTATATTCTAGAGCTCCTCAATAGCAGTAGCTTTGACTTTGTACGCAACAAGAAAGGATCTAAGCACTTTAGCAACAATATCTAATTCATCCAATTGTCTGCCAACACATCTGATACCACACACAAGTTCATTCACTCTTTGCATGAAATAAGTAATGTTCTCATCATCTCCCATTCTCAACATTTCATACTTTCCTTTCAGACTTTGCAACTTAGCAATCTTCACAAGTGCATCACCTTCATACAAATTTTCCAACATTTTCTAGATCTCATAAGCGGTCTTTAGATCCATCACATTTGTCATCTCAGAATTAGTCAAAGCACTCAACAATGCTTCCTTAGCCTTGATATTATACTCGACATCCTTAATCTCAATAGAAGTAGTAGGACCATTCTGTGGGATGATATACCTATTCCTTGTAATGTTCCAGAAGGGTTCACCAATGCATCTTAGATGACACTCCATTCAAGTCTTCCACATAGAGTAATTTTTTCCATCAAATCTTGAACTATCCTTCGTATATGTCACCATCCCTGATCACCTCAAGTTGTTAAACTTCTTCCAAGGAACCTGCTCTGATACCAATTGTTGGAAACACAAGGGAAGACAACTGAGAGGGGGGGTGGTGATTCAGTTATCACAGAAATTTAAACTTATTAAACCTTATTCTCATATCTGATTAATAACCATGAAAGAATAAATCACCAACACATCAAAAACACACATAACACCAAGATTTTTTACATGGAAACCCTATTAGGGGAAAAACCACGGTGGAGGTCAGTCCACAAGTTTATACCCTATTAAAATTATAAGGAATAAATGGGAATGCACATGCATTTAGGCACACTTCCTAGAGCACACTACTCAATTGCAACAAGGCTTACTTCCCAAAGGAAAACACACTTTCTTATAGAAACATTCGGATTACATCCGTAGGATTTTGAACTGAGAAAATAACATCTGCTAATGCCTAATTAAGCACATAAACTCTTCTTCACTCTTCTCCACACTCTACTCTTCCTTCAAAATATTTAGAAAATTATTTACACACACCATACATTCAAATGATATAAACAATCACTTATATATATCTGCAATAAGAGATTACATTGCTACATGTCGAATTCAACAAAATAATAAAACATATATAAACTGTCGGCCCAAAACAATAAACAATTATCAATGTGAATCAACAAAGGTCGGGCACAACATAGTAAGGACCCAAAAAAAATCCTCGAACAAAAAACGTCTTAAAGAATTATTCCACGAAGATCCACAACATGCTACCATCACCCTATCGGCCATGAACATGAAAAACATAAACACGTAAGAGAAAATCACCAATCATGAGCACAAAGATTAGTGTGGATGTGTAACACAAATATAACACGATCTAGAAACATCCATAAACATCATGAATCACCATAGAAGCATCCACAACAACTGAAATTACTAGAATCACATCATCTTCATTCAGGAACACCAACTAAAGCAACAAAATAATTATCAGAACACAACTGCTCATAACTCGATCAAATCTTCATGCGGATCTCTAAAACTTAACGTGGATAAACTAGATATACTCGAAAAAAAACCCTTTAGTTCACTACCTCTGATCATCAATGTATTGAGCTAGACAACTTATTGAACTTCACTCCACCACAACTTGCAACTTATTTTATTACAATTTTCTCAATATCCTCGACATATACAACCTTAAAGACATTAATGCTAATAGTGTTGACATGAATGACAACCACATATCAACAAAATCCAACAATAAAACCCAGTAAAAGATAATGAATCTGGTGGCATACCTTGTCTCGGGGCCCATGATCTCCTTTGTGTAATGTAGTAGACTTGATCATCATCACCCTAGATTGGCTTGAACTCAAGTGGAATATCCTTGGTGTCAATGTTGGCTACCATTTTTTATCTGCAATCCTTCTTCTTTTTGCAATGAGGGCAATATTTTGCCAACATTGCCTCTGCCTCCTCATGTTTCTTCTTTTCTTGAAGTGTATCTAGTTGAGTAGCCAGCTTGTTTATGATGTCTTGCTTGAAATCTGCCAAAAAGTGAGTAATCTCCATCCTTGAAATTCCATTGGTGGAGGATTTACCCATAAAGGATTGGTAACCTCTTCCTTTCTTCAGAGCTGCCCTAGAATAATTTTGACATATCTTCTTAATATCATCCCAAGGAACTTGGGTGATATCTCCTCCTCCCATCAGGTCCAGAGCATCAATGCAGTTTTTGTTGATCCCTATAAGGAAGAGAAACTTTTGAGACTCTTCATTGAGTGTATGATGTGGAGATTTATGTAGGAGAAATAGAAACCTTGAAATATAGTCCTCCAAATTCTCATCTTCCTTTTGTTGCATCCTAAAGATATCATCTCCTCTCATATCACTGCCCCTACAATATTCCTTGTACTTCTCAAGAAAATTATTTTCATGTCATTCCAAGTCTTTATAATATTCCTACCTAAGCTCATAAACCATCTTAATACAACTTCTTTCAAGGTGGTAGGAAAAAATTTAAGCCTATGAGCATCAGTAGTATAGTCATAGCTTCTGTAGAGAATGTCAAACTCAAACAAGAAGGTGTCAAGGTCTTCAGTGACAAGCCCATAGAACTTAGGAAGGACTGAAGCAAGGATTTTTTTGAGGTTATCAACTTCATTCTAATGAGTGATAGGAAATGGAAAAGATGGATGGTTAGGTTTGTTGTGATTTGCATGAGCCATACTTCCTTGATGGAGTGCCAAAAAAAATGGATTCTCAATTAGGTATTGGTCTTCAAAGGAAGTTTCATAACTGGTCAAATTGGGAAATGCATCGGTAAAAGGATGTGCCTCTTCTTCTTCTTCGTCTCTTGGCATATTTTGAAACTTAACTAGTTGATTATCAGGATTAGGGTCACTAGGAAGGAATCTACCATGAGCATCTCTTCTCCTACCTCTATGCATGTGGTGTTAACTTAGTATTAGCCAACTCACACAAAGAATTGGTGAAAGAATAGCAGATCATTACTTTTCTAAATGAAGGTTATGCTAAGAAAAAACTTCAGAGATACTACAACAAGAAAGAAATTATCAACGACTCTAAAGAAATTCCTAGTTTGATACCATCCTCAATGACACCAAATATGTTGGCCTCCTCTAATGGTTCAATAACTAAGCCCTTAGAGCTGTGACTTAGAGATTAGACATCTGCACTAAGTAGTTGTCTTACTCATCATGAAGGTGCATTTCATTGTCAACCCAGGGATGTAAACTTGAAATGGGTCAGCACTGTATGTGCACTAGGACTCCAGTGTAGTCATCCATAAACTAGAAAAGAAATAGTAGTGGAAATAAAATGTTGGAAATAAATTAACATAAGCACTAAGCATGAATCAAAAACTACACTCAGCATCAACAACTAGAATGTAAATGGATGATAGGAATAGAAATCTTAGCAAAAAAACAAGAAACTACTCTTTCTGCCTTGGCTACAGGAACAATCACAGAACAAAATTCCAATGGCTGCAAGATCAGACAATTGCTAAGACTGAAACTAATTACTAAAAAGAAAAATAACTATTAAACTAAATGGGTGGAGTTCTCACCAAGTGGGCCCCCTTGAGTGAGTCTTCCTTAAGCTAACTTAGATGCAGCAAATCATAATATCATTTTATTCCTTGAAAACATGATTACAACATATCAACAATATGATTGTAGTACTAAAAATAAAAAATGCAAGTACAATCTTAGAACATTCAACCTTATGAAAAAGGGGCATTTGACCATTATTTATAGAGGGAAAAACTTCTAATTAACCCTAACTACATATTCAGTCGACTCCAAAATAGGAGGATGCCACTTATTGAAAGCATAGAAAAAAGAGGGAGGAAGTTATGCATGCACCAGATTTGGTCAAAGAAAACTTTACCCAACGAGAATCCAACACAACACACTCCCTAGATTTTCTCAACTAACAAACATGACCATTAAAAGGTAGTTACAATCTTTCATTTGAACTAGGAATTTCCCTCCATTGGAGGTTTCCCTCCATTGAGATTTTTCCCTCCTTTGACCTCTTAATGACCATCTTTTTTACTTCCTTAGCAATCGGTCAACTAGAAAGAGTTTCTTCCACTTTGCAAGCTTCATTTACATCAAAATATTAATGTGAACCTACATAATGAAATTAGCACACACAAATAATTGCATATCCATAATTACCTTAAAATAACATCCATTCAACCACATGTAAAATTAACATTGATAATTCACATAGCATGTTAATGTCATTAAAATTCACAAGGATAAGATCATGGCCAAGGTTTATGGATTTAAGTAAATAACATGGAGAATGTCAACAACCGGGTGCCAAATTCTATAGTAACAACAACAAATATATGATAAACCCCATCAAAATTGAGCCATTAATTAGACTCATCACCATGCAAGATACTTAGAACATACAAGATAGAGGTAGACCTCAATATCACTTTTCATGCGAAGAAAAGTTGGGTGTATCAATCAAATGGGAGTTTGATGGCACTATAATAATAAAGTTGTATTTTATCCTTCAAGGCCCTACATTCACTAGTGGAATGACTAAGCACTCGATGGTATGCACAAAAAGAATATTTTTCTTTATCATGCTTATGAAATTTCTTGCGTGTAGGAGGAGGAAGAGTAATCAAGTGGGCTTTGAGAAGCCTCAACAAGATACACTCTTGCTTGGAAGATACAAATATAGAGGACAATGGAGGATCTACATGGAGAGTATTATTTTGGCAAAGGGGATCATACTCCTCTACAAGATTGCCATCATCCTTCCTAACAGGATTACCAACATTAACCTCTTTAATAAAATTATGATCATCTCCCATAGAAGGAGGAGGATCGACATCAAGGAAATTACAATTGTTTCCCACACTATCCCATGATGCAAAAGATCAACCATATTTGATAACGGGTTTAGATGATGTTATTGAAAGGTCTAAGTGGATCAAATTGACTTTATATTCTCCATCGAAGAAGTCTGTAAATTATAAAGAACCCCAATCATCACCGAGACATGCATTATCTTGAGAAGAAGTAGAAGGAGCAGACTTAGGATTTCTTGCTTTAACAAGATCTTCAGGGACATCTATCTCAAAAGTATCCTCTGTTGTAGGTACTACTAGAGTAAACATCGACACATGAGAAGACACTGAAGGGATAAGAGTAGCACAATCAAACCTAACCAATAGCTACCATTTCACATAAGTGCATAGCCTCAAGGTCAACCTTAACTGTGACTACTCGATTATTGCAAATGAACTTAATAGATTTATGCAAGGTAGATGATATTGCACCCATAGCATGAATCCATGGTCTACCAAGAAGAAGATTATATGGTAACTTTTATAACATAACATATACAAGGGTGGGTACGGTAATGGGTCCCAACCTCAAAGGAATGACTGTCATGCCTAGGGCTTGTCGACCAACATTATCGAACCCACGAACAACAACAAAAGAAGCATTAAGAGAAGATGAATCAATATTAATCTTAGGAAATAGATCCATGCTATATACATTGAGCACTAAACCAACTTCAATGAGAGTACATCTAATGCCGATATTATTAATATTAACTATAATCATTAAAGGATTCACTTGCTTTTGCACATCGGGGGGTGGAAGTTCCTGCGGATAGAACATAATAATCAAAAAATCTGCATGAATATGAGCTATCAATGCAATTACATCCGTCGGCCTAGTAGAGGTAGGCAAGAGGATCTTTTGCAAGGTTTCTTGAAACATACCTTGATAAACCAGAGTAGACTAAAGCAAGTCCTACAATGAGATCTTAGCCAGAGTAATTTGGAGTTTCTCAATAAGATCGTAAGCACTAGGTGCTTTAGTTGTAGGTTTAGGAGCTTGAAGAAGGCTTGGTTGTTTATTCATTCTATTCTCATAAGTATGGGCTACTGCTCTATAAGAGGGAGCCTTAGAAAGGTCAGGAGAGTCACTATCAAATGGAAAACCATTAATAGAACAAACCCTTTTAGGAGAAGGACTAACTAGAGTCACGTAAATGACTGGTCTCTTAGGCCTTTGAGGGGTAGTAGAGACATAGATTACATTTATAGAATCATCACAACTAGTGGAACAATTATTTTAATTCATATTCTCAACATTGATCCAAGGACGATTAGATGTGGAAGCAGGTTCATCATTAGCTAATGCATCATCTCTAGAAAATAGTGCATTGGAATAAAGATGAGATTCATCATTCCCAAATGCAATGTCTCTAGAAGAGAGTGCATTAGAATGAATATAAGGTAGAGTAACATTAAGAAAGGCATCAATGATTTCATCTTCTTGCAACAAGATATCCTCTAAAGTAGGAGGAATCTCATGAGAAGGATCAAAGATACACAGTGACACAGGCAAAGCCAAGTCACTATCACATGCATGAAATGGATCATTAACATTTTGAAAAAAATTAGATACTGAGCTAATAAAAGAAGATATTAAATTCATTTTGGGGTGATAGAACTAAGAAAACCAAAAATCTATATTTTCTATTTTTTTCAATATTTTCTAGGTTCTAGTAATTTGCATTTTCGGAAGTCTTCAGAGTGGAATTTGAGATTGGAACTTGTGTCAGTCTCTAAAATTTAATAGACAAAGGCATAGTATTTTAGGGAATGAACTAGTTCTCTAGGAGACCTTTCCAACAGTGCAAACGGTTTTGAATTTCAAGCACCAAGTCAAAAGTTATGACCCTGCCAAGTAGGGGTAAATAAATTCCTAGTTTTTGAAAAATACCCTCTTCACATCAGGTTCACCAAAATGTAGAGAAGGGGGATTCGCTACTCATGAGTTCTCTTCATTTAGAGAGACACACAGGGTGAATTTCCCTAAACTACCTTAGGAACAACACAAGAGTTCTAGAATCAAAAAGAGCAAGTCACAAAGATTTTATGGGAAAACTGACGAACTCTCGGCCAAAGGACGTCAACGCAAAATACAGACGAAAATGCAGTGCACTGGTATCTCGTACCAAAAAGTGATTTTATCACAGAAAATGAAAAAGTGGCTACTTCTACTCTAATTGCTAAGAAATCTTGGAACGTGAGAAAGTAAGAAAATATAACAAAATTGAAATAAAGTGAAATAGAAATGATAAAGATAAGGAGAAGAAAGGAAGTGCTCACAACCACGCAAGTGATGAAACCTCCAGCACGTGAATGTCTTCAATACTTGAATGCATAATATATGGTGAAGTGTTGGGGCTGTATAGGGGTTTGCCTCAATCAAACCCCCATTTTGGTGTTCCCACCTCCACGAACATCCAGATAGATAGAGAGAAATGAACCAAAATGGATGAAGTGTGTGGTGAAAGAAAAACTCACTTCAAGAGTAGAACCCACACCACCAAGTATGAGTGATAAAAGAAATCCCTACTCGAGGAGGAGAACCCATATCAAAAAGTAGAGATGCAAGAGAAAGGAGATATAGAATCCCAAGATGCTCACAAGCATGAGTAAAGGGGAATAAGTTGCAAGAGCCAAAGGAGCTACAAAGGGGAGAGCAAGAACAAAAGAGAGGGTTGCTAGAGCTAAGAGACCTACAAAGAGTGTTTTAGATAAAGCTATAAGAGCTTGGGAGTGCTAGTGCAACAAGTGAGATATTTGAGTAAGCAAGAGAGTAAAGAGGAAAAGAGAGAAGCCAAGAAGCTAGAGTGAAGCTAGAAGCATAAGATAGTTGCTAATGAAGTGAAAAGATAGCATTTAAGGAAGGAAACAAATCTTCCTGAGCCATTTTAGGGCATCTCGAGCCATTACCACCGACAAAAGTAGCTGAAAAGTGGTAAACATGCAAGAAAACGATCGTTTGAACATTGAAACGTCGCAAGACGCTAGCGCGGCACACAAATGTTTGTGCGATGTGCTAGTGTCTAGACATGTCACGCTACAAAACAACACGAATGGGAAAATTGCAAGGTCTGATGCAAAGCTGACATGCAAGTGTAGCCCCTAAAAAGGGGTGTTGGAGCATCCCGAGAAGGGAAAAAGGCTGATGCAGGGGCTAAAATGAGTCTACACAAGATGCTAAGGGAGTGGACACTAAAACAGGTGCAAGAATGTATGTGAAATTGCAAGGGGTGGAATTTTATGACTATACACCCTCAAACCTTAAACCCTTAAACCCAAGTAAACTCTCTACCCCAATCCCTCAACCCTCAACCCTTAATCCATCAACCCTTAAACCCTCAACCCTCAACCCTCTACCCTCAACCCTCAACCCTTAAACCCTAATCCCTCAACCCCTATACCCTCTACCCTATACATTGGACCCTCAAACCTAATCCCTCAACCCTATACCCTATACCCTCAACCTTAAACCCTCAACCCTCAACCCTTAAACCCTAAACCCTAAACCCTAAACCCTTAAACCCTCTACCCCTACCCTAGACCCTATACATTAAACCCTCAACCCTTAATTCTCAACCCTTAACCCTTAATCCCTCAACCCTCAACCCCTATACCCTCTACCATATACATTGGACCCTCAACCCTAATCCTTCAACCATATACCTTCAAAACTATACACTAAACCCTGAACCCTCAACACTAAACCATTAAACCTTCTACCCTCTACCCTCAACCCTAATCCCTCAACCCTATACCCTAAACCATCAACCCTATAGGTCCTCAACCCTTTAGCCTCAACTCTCAACCCTCTACCCTATACATTGGATCCTCAACCCTCATATATCTACATCCTTCCCTCCTCTTTTCTCCTTCTCTCTATCTCATTTCTCCCTCCATCTCCCCCTCTGTCTATCCCTCCCTCTCTACCCTAATCCCTAAACCCTAAACCATCAACCCTTAAACCCTTAAACATTCAACCTTAAACCCTAAAACCTCAACCGTCAGCCCTTAAACCCTATACCCTCTACCCTCAACCCAATACCCTCTATCCTCAACCCTCAACCCTTAAACCATTAAACACAAACAAACTCTCTACCCTAATCCCTCAACCCTCATCTCTTAATCCCCCAACCCTTAAACCCTCAACCCTCAACCCTCAACCCTCTACCCTCTACCCTCTACCCTCAACCCTCTACCCGCAACCCTCAACTCTTAAACCCCAATCCCTCAACCACTATACACTCTACCCTATACATTGGACCCTCAACCCTAATCCCTCAACCCTATACCCTCAATCCTCTACCCTCAACCCTCAATTCTCAACCCTCAACCCTTAATCCCTCAACCTTCAACCCTTAAACCCTAAATTGTCAACCCCTATACCCTCTATCCTATACGTTGGACCCTCAACCCTAATCCTTCAACCATATACCCTCAAACCTATACCCTAAACCCTCTACCCTCAACACTAAACCCTTTAACCCTAACCCTTAAACCTTCTACCCTCTACACTCAACCTAATACCCTCTACCCTCAACCCAATACCCTCTACCCTCGACCCTAATCCATCAACCATTAAACCCTTAAACCCAAGTAAACTCTCTACCATAATCCCTCAACCCTCAACCCTCAATCCCTCAACCCTTAAACCCTCAACCCTCAACCCTCAACCCTCAACCCTCTACCCTCTACCCTCAACCCTTAAACCCTAATTCCTCAACCTCTATACCCTCTACCCTATACATTGGACCCTCAACCTTAATCCATAAACCCTCTACCCTCAATCCTCTACCCTCAACCTTAAAGCCTCAACCCTCAACCCTTAAATCCTCTACCCTCTACCCTCTACCCTATACATTAAAATCTCAACCCTCAATTCTCAACCCTCAACCCTTAATCCCTCAAACCTAAACCCTTAAATCCTAAAACCTCAACCCCTATACCCTCTACCCTATACATTGGACCCTCAACCTTAATCCTTAAACCATATACCCTCAAACCTATACATTAAACCCTCTACCCTCAACCCTCAACCCTCAACCCTAAACCCTTAAACCTTCTACCCTCTTCCCTCAACCCTATACCCTCAACCCAATACTCTAAACCATCAACCCTATAGGTCCTCAACCCTATACCCTCAATTATTAACCCTCTACCCTATACATTGGATCCTCAACTCTCATATATCTCTTTCCCTCCCTCCTCCTCTCTCCTTCTCTCTATCTCACTTCTCCTCCATCTCTCCCTCCATCCATCCCTCCTACATTTCATCCTAGACCCTAGGCCATCAACCCACTTAAACCATTAAACACTCAACCCTAAACCCTAAAGCCTCGGCCCTCGACATGACCCTAAACTCTTGGCCCTCACCTCCACCCTCCAACCCAGTGCCCTCTACCCTCAGCCCTTAAAGCCTTAAAACCCAATTAAACTCTCTACTAATCCCTCAACCCTTAATCCCTCAACCCTTAAACCTGATCCCTCACCTATACATTGGAACCTCAACCTAATCCCTCAACCATACCCCTTAGCCCTTAAATCCTAAACCCTTAAAACCTCTACCTCTACCTCTACCTATACATTAAGCCCTCAAACCCCTCAATTCTCAACCCTCAACCCTTAATCCCTCAACCCTCCTTAAACTCTAAACCCTCAACCCCTATACCCTATACCCTATACATTGGACCCTCAACCAAATCCTTCAGCCATATACCCTCAAGCATATACCCTAAACCCTCTACCCTCAACCCTTAACCCTCAACCCTAAATCATTTAACCCTAAACCCTTAAACCTTCTACCCTCTACCCTCAACCCTAATCCCTCAACCCTGTACCCTCAACCCAATACCCTAAACCATCAACCCTATAGGTCCTCCACCCTAATCCCTCAACCCTATACCTTCAAACCCTATCCATTTCTCTTTATCTATACATATCCCTCCCTCTCTCCTACCCTCTATAATTGTCTCTATCTACCCTCTCTCTTTCTACGTACCTCTCGCTCAATCAATCCATACCACTCTCTCTCACTCCCTCTATATATATCTCTCTCTATCTCCTTCCTACTGCCTTTCCATCACTCCCTCTCTCTCCCTATCTCTCAGGTCTCTCCCTCCCCCCTCCCTATCTCTTAGGTCTCTCCCTTTGGCACCCTACCTAGGTAACTCTCTCTCTCTCCCCCCCTCTCTATCTATCCCTCCCACCTACCTAGATAAGTCCCTCTCACTCCACCCCCCTCTCTCTCCCTCTCTCCTAGTTCACTCCCTCCCACACCCTCTCCCTCTCTCAAGTCTCTCACTCTCACTCCCTCTCTCTAATTCCCTCTCTTTCCCACTCCCTCTCTCTCGTACTCCCTCTCACTACCTATCTCTCCAGTATCTCCCTCTCACCCCCCTCACATTCTCAAGTCTCTCCCTCTGGAACCCTACCTACATAACTCTCTCTTTCTCTCCCTCTCTCTCTCCCCCTCTCTCTCTCCCTCTCTCCCTCCCACCCTACCTAGCTAATACCCTCTCACTCCAACCCCTTCTCTCCCACTCCCTCTCTCTTAGTCTCTCCCTCTCTCAAGACTCTCTCTCACTACCTCTCTTCCTCTCTCTCTTAGGTCTCTCCCTCCCTCTCTCCCTCCAACCCTACCTAGAAAACTCTCTCTCTCTCTCTCTCTTAAAATTCTCCCCCCCTCTAAAGACATACATAAACACATACATACTTACATACAAGAATAATACATATGTACATACAATCCTACATACATACAAGCATACATGTACATATGTACATACAATCTTAAAAACATACATACATACATTGATACGTACATATAGGCATACATACATACATACAAGCATGCATACATACATACATACATACATGACATACAAGCATACATGTACATACAAACATACAAATATATAAACACACATTCAATAGAGTAGAATTTAACATAAATCAAGACATAACATGAGTGCATTATAATGCACTTGCATTATGTCATGCTAGACATGTCCCTCACAAACACAAAAAACCATGTCAAAACTAGGATATAACATGAGCGTGTTATAATGCGCTTGCATTATATCTTGCTTTGGGAATCCCCAAGTCGTGGGCTTGGTATTTTCCTTGGAATACCAACCCAAAGGCTTGGAGGGCCTTCCCAACGACCAAAGACATGTTTTTGCAAATTCTATAATATTTCACATAATCGGGTTCATGCTCACCACTAAGATTGGACGTGTTTCAATGTTGAACAAATTGAACACCTAGGTAATGTTAGGCTCTCTCTTAGCTATCCAATGATGTATTTTTTTTTACTTTTTGACAATGTTAAGACTTTGATCTATAATTTCTTTTGTTTGTGTGTCTCTTTTTTGGCAAAAAATAGTGTTTCATGTTTTTTTCATTATAAATTAACTGTTCATCGAAATTTCAAATAAATTACATATTTAGAAACTAGACTCCATTCTACAAATATTAAAAAAAATCAATTAGTTTCCAAAATTTGTAGGGGTAGCACGGCCAAAATTTTGTTTTTCAGGAAGTGTCCACTTTGAAAATTAGTAAAAAATCAAATATTCATCAAAAAGTTATCAAAAAAATTGTGCATCAACTACATACTACTAGATAATTTCTCACCAAAGTGATTTTAAAAATACTAAAAAAAGTTCACCATGCTACATTCCCACATAAGTTGCTATGTTATGTTTTTCTGACAAAAACAACACCAATTTCTGTGGGTCCCTCTTTTGAACCCCTTAATCTCAACCATTTTCAAAATAAATTAGTAGTTTAGAAAGTAGAATCAGAGCACTACAATCCTTGTTTTTGTTGCGTCTCAAAATTTTGAGTGTATTATCCTCAATTTCACGTCCAAGGTCAATATTTCTTGATTTTAGAAAAAAAGTGGCCACTTAAGCCCCCTTTTTGGCCCCCCATTTTTTTGCACTTACCCATGGTGATTTATTTACATGAGGCACCTGTTTGCTAGGTTTTCACCAAGGTACTTTCCCAAAGTGCTATCGAAGTGGTTTTCGCTAGAGGATGATTTTTTTCTCTTCACTATTTTGATCTTATTTTGATTTTTAAAATTTTTAGATTTTAAAAACCTCTCCTGGGTTAGGCATACAACTTTTTCAGGTGCATTCTATTGATAGGATCTTTCACTTGGGCTCTTGGATTTTTAAATTGCTTTGATCCTCTCTATCCTCAGGATAAGACTACATTATTCTTTAGTGTTGAATAGTTAAATTCATTGTTTATTATTTATCTTAGCTGACCTAATTAAAGAATTGAAGTGTTGTGGTGGATATAAATGCAAGATCATTTCAAATGCAACAACATGGAGGAGTGTACAAGTCTAAAGAAGTGTGTGTGTGAATCATATTGAATATCCAATAGAGATAGTGCTAAATATTATGAAAGGAAAGAGCAATTGTGCTTGAACGCCTCAGTCAATATAGAGTTGTGTTGGAATTTTTCGTAATTCTCCTTAAATCATATTGTATCGTGATCTGAGATAGTGAATCTCATCAGGTACCTGTATCTTGCTCCTAGATTTGGTTGATACTTTAGTGTTGTAAGTCCTATTTGTATCTTGCGCTAAATAGTGAGCCTTTCGACAAGTCATTTTGGTAGTGAGCCTTATATTGTGAGTTTACTCTCATTGTGGTTTTTCCATCATTGGGTTTTCCATGTAAATATGGTGTATGCTTATGCATGTGTGTGTTATCTATTTCCTTATCTTTGTTGTTGATATGTTTACTATTATATCTTTCTTTGGTTAAGTTTGTTTAAGGTGTTAAAGATTCTAATTGTTATAATCCTCTCTATTACTGCTCTACTTAAAGTTCTATCTTTATTTGCTAAAGGAGTTTGAGTTGTGTTGAATGTTTCAAGTTTTGAAAGGGGTTAACTTTAGTGAGATTGATTCACCCCCTTCTCAATCTCTGGAAGTGTTCAACGTTCTCTTCCTCTCTTTCCATCTCTCCTTATTGCAAATATAACATGAACCTATTGGTAATGGAGTCTAAATATCTTCCTAATTCAAAGTTTTTGTTTTATTCATGTTTGGATCCCTTTAAGTGGATGCGTAGTTGATTTGAATATATCACTTCTCCATTGAGAATTTTGTCTCACAATCAACATAATTTGCTAAATTTCCTACCAATTGATTTTCTATATTATACAAATTTATATAAAAGAATACCAAAATTTTCCTTAACTGACCTTCCACACCTCTTCGATGTACCTATTGCACAACAAAGTGCAGTTTCTAGTTTTAGTGCTAAGACAACAAACATTCAAGCTCTAAACTTGGAATGAAAATACAAAGAGAAAGATGATCTGATGTGTTTGGAAGGAGAGAGCAGTCAACTTTGGGAAATGACCTCTCAAATCTCTATAGTAAATGTAATGACACACACTATGGGGTAGAATTGTTGGGGCTGTATAGTTTATTCAACTTCATCATATGTAATGGTATGAGAGCATGGCAAAATTTGGGCAACGTTACCTGCAAAACTTACATCAGGAAAAGTATGGTGGTGTAGCGCCCGCCATGCAAACCCAAAAGAACAACCACATAAAAAGCACACAATTTTTTTTTTAAATAAATAATCAATATACAAATATTAAACAATCATATACATAATCATATACTTCATTTCATTACAATACAAATAACATAACCAACTATGTTCTTTGGGGCACGCGAGGTCACATCAAATTAAACATTACAAAGCATCAATACATAAGATACCATTCTAACAACAAAGGAATTATTAATGACAACATTAGATATATACATAGATTCCATCTGAGGAATCACATAGCCAAATAAAGATACAAAGTTGATAACTACATTACAACATCTTTCAAATTATACATCATATCCATAATGTTCCAAAACATGTGGGATGAATACAATATACAATATTTATCAACATAGTATAAAGATCTTTTGGTACAAACTTCAACAAGATGAGACTGGCCAACGAACGCTGATGGGGAACCCAACGGTGTGTGGAGCACGTTCCACCTGACCACCCCCGTGCTAAGAGGTGACAGAGAAGTAACTCCGACCAAGACTGTCAATTGACAAGAACCAAGGTACAAACATAACAAGAAGTACCAACAAAGAGCCATAACACAATACTCCAAATTGCAATAAAGACAATACAATAACATCATATCACAGTATCATAAGAGTACAAGATCATAAGTCAAATATCAATGAGATCACAAGAGACCACAAAGCACACCAAAGATGTATCAAGGCAATATTCCATAAATCAATATAAGTCCATTCAACAACATTCTAAACCAACTCCCATAACATACTTCCAGAGGAACACAATAAAATAAAACACATGGGCAACTAGGGGAGAGTGTCATCACATAGTCCTACATGGGCTATCCTGTGCTCTTCCTCCCAACTGGAGGCACCGGTCCCATCTATGGCTATCCTGTGCCCTTCCTCCCAACTAGAGGCACCGGTCCATAGGGTGACTCATGTGGAGCCGTAAACCTCTTGTGAAGACAAGGTTACGACCTTGCCGACCACGGCCTTCTCAACCTTCCATTAGTCTGCGGAAGCACTAATGAAGACGAGGCATCCATATTTTAAATCTTATAATGATATTACTACCCAACCCTCCTAAGTTAATTATTAGGTTTTCACTTGATTACTAACTCACTCGTGGGTTCTCCTCTGCCCTTCCCCTTAAACGGGGCGCCGGCCCCCACGAGGAGCCACTCTCCCTAGAGACCCAACCAAAACCAAAAAGTAACAGGGTTTGTACCATTCCAATCATGAACATCGAAATGCAACAATAAAAATAATACGCGAGGCATAACCCATCTCGCAAATAAATACCATAACAAAATCCCACAACTCAGTACACCCCATTCGTAAAATATAACATAGCAGAAACTCAAGATGAAAAGATATAACTTCAGCAAAAATCACAATCCTCTGGAAGACATCAGTTTTAACACAAATGGGGTTCCTACATCAATGAACTGACAATTTCCCGAACCCAACTAATTTACAAAATACAACCCACACGGGTACACAAATAACTTATTTAAAATCCACAATAAATTTTGTTTTCACAGCACTCATATTAAAATAAAGATTAAATAACAGTGCTAACATAAATACATAAATTATCTTTTAGCTGATAAGATCATTTGGATATTTATAATTTAACAAATATAATAGCAATTCTTTTTCTATTTTCATAATTTCATTACTAAAATAAACTTCTTTTTTTTTTTACTCAAACCAAAATAGAAACAGTCTGATAATATACAAAATTAATTGAACAATTTACCAGTTAAATAAAATGACTTTCAATATATAATTAAATGAATTTAATAAACACATATACATATGAATATATATATATAAATATTTATATATATATATATAAATATATATATTCGTTTATTTACAAACGCGAATATTTAATACATAGAAATTTTATCGCCCAAAATTTATATCACAAGTTTCAAGTTTTAAAGAATTTCTAACGCTGTACAAGTGTATGCACAAATGGCATCCGGCCCAGCGGACAGTCTACAGACTATACGCAGCAGTCCGAAAGACTGCCGCGGACAGTCCTTAGACTGCCACACGAAGCCACGGACGGCTGAATGGTGGGTACGGTCGAGGCCGAACCACCATTCGGTCGGCCCAAAACAAAGTTTTTTTAAAACAATTAAAATTTATTAATGCCGTCGGCCCATCACAGAGTTTTAAAATAAATTTTCCATTAAATAAATATATATGATTACATTTATATGTGTATATATATATATTTATTTATATATATATATATATACATATATATATGTATTTATATATATTTCGAATACAGAGTCTTAGAATATAAACGTATATAAACAGAACAAGATATACAGATTCAGGGTTTACACTAAGAGAACTATCTCTTTTCCCAGGACAGAACGACAATAACACTGTTTATTTCCAAAACTCAACCAAAATTCATTTAAATAAACAACAATCCCGGACCCCAGAACAAATTTCTTTTGATTGAATAACAGACTAGAAAACATTTCTAAAGATCCGAAGATTTTCTTTTCCACACACATTTAATTTCAAACCCCAGGAAGAAATTTCATTCCCAAATAACAATTTTTATTTCATTTGTTGCTACAGAAAGAAAATAATGAGGAATGAGAAAAAGAACCTGGTGTCCTGTGCCTATAGAAAATCTGTGGAAGCTTTATCCTTTTTGCAGAGCTAATCCTTCGCTGCCGATTGCTTCCAACAACAGATCCAGAACCTCCCTCAGACTGAACCTTCTTCTTCAATAAATTCTCCAGAATAATAGAAAGAGAATGCAATACTCCTCCAGAATGACAGAAAAGATGTATGCAAAATTTCTCCAAAATCCGAAAGAAAGAATGCAACCCCATACAAAGAAAAACCCCTAAATAAAATCAACACTCAGAAAGTCTTTTCTGTTTCCTCTTCCCGTGAATACCAGAAGTCACTTTTCCAGAAATAAATAAAATTTAAATATATTCAAATCCACAAAATTTAACTTTTTATTTATTTATTTATTTATCATCTCCACAAACACTTTATTAAATAATCACATGCCCACTAAAATAATTGAAATCAACCATTTGCAAGATTTCCTCAAAATAAATTTAATATTTTCACAAACTACTACTAACATTTATTTATTTATTATTTTATGCTTTATTTTATTAATTGTTTAATTATTTAAATCACAACATAAAACCATACACCACATTAGATAAGTCATAAAATCACAATTACATACAAAGACTAACGTAACAACAAAATGGCTATGACCAATACGCACAAAACCAAGAAGGTACAAGACAGTTGACATCTTGGAACAGAGTTACTTCCATGTCACCTTTGTTCAACTTCCTGCTGTTGGGTTGGTTCAATGCTCGCCCTGACCTATCGAAATAGGTGGAATCGAGTCTTATTCCTGCAAAGCCTGCATCCAACAAGGTGATACACAACATACATACATATAATCAATTACAAAGCATCGTGAGAAGGATTTGCAGTGTAGCAGGGCGCTCGCGAACGAGTGATGCTACCTGTCCCCTCACCAAATCATATCATCATCTATTGCATTATAGAATTACATTAATTCGCATCAACATCAACAATTACTATTCTCTAGCCTACTGCATTCCAATTAACTCCATCAAAACAATCGTAATAAAAATGTCATTATAATATCCATGGCATCATAAGAGTAATATAATCAGTAACAATCTAAGCTACCACAACATAATATCAAAGTATCATCAAAACCACAATGTGCCAAACAAAACCATAGAGAATGTCAAGAACAAGCAGTAATATGAGGGGTATTACATCCTCCCCCCAAGAATTCGGCTTACTCCTGGAAGCCAGTAAAAAGATAAGGATAAGAATCCCTGATACAAGAGGCATCCTCCCATGTAGCTGAAGCCTCATCATTCGGGTCCCACTGAACCCGTACCTGATCAATTTCTCTACCTCTGAGGGTAAGTCGCCGATGCTGAAGCACGACCACAGGCTCGAGAGCCAGCTGCCCGTCCTCGACCTAAAGAGCATTCCAATCAAGAACATGAGTAACATCAGGGAAATATGGTCTAAGAACAGAAAGATGAAATACATTGTGGATCCGCGACAAACTGGGTGGAAAAGCTAAGCGGTAAGCAACATGTCCAATCTGCTCTAACACCTCAAAGGGTCCAACGAAGCGAGGCGCAAGCTTCGAACCCTTTCCATAACGAATAGGTCTCTTCCACAGGCGCACTCGAAGGAACACCTGATCACCCATTGCAAACTGCCGATCAACTCTATGAGCGTTAGCATACTTCTTCTGTCTATCCTGAGCAGCTACAAGATGCTCCCGAATGCGAGCCACCTGCTGCTCCATATCTCTAAGCATTTCTGGTCCAAGAAGCACCCTGTCCTCCAACCAATCCCAACTCAAAGGAGTACGACAAGGACGATCGTACAAAGCCTGAAAAGGAGCCATACCAATGGAACTATGGTACCCATTGTTATATGCAAACTCGACCAAGTACAGATAGTCCTCCCAACGTGATTGTTGGTCCATGACATACATACGAAGCATATCCTCTAGCACCTGGTTAACTCTCTCAGTTTGACCATTAGTCTCAGGATGGTAGGCAGAACTGAAATTCAACTTAGTCCCCAAAGACTGCTGCAAAGATGTCCACAATGCAGACGTGAATACCGGATCTCTGTCAGAAATGATCCTCCATGGTATCCCATGCAATCTAACTATATCATTCATGAACACCTTAGCAACATAAGATGTCGTATACAAAGATCGAACAGGGGAAAAATGAGCTACCTTAGTCAATCTGTCAACAGTGACCATAATAGCGTCATGTCGTCTAGATGACATAGGCAACCCAACAATGAAATCCATGGAAATAACATCCCATTTCCATTCCGGAACAAGGTGAGGCTGTAGCAACCCTGCTAGATGATGATGTTCAGCCTTTACTCTCTGACATTCAAGACATCGAGCCACAAAATCGGCAATATCCTGCTTCATTCCTGACCAAAAATAAAGCGAACGCAGATCCACATACATTTTCTTAACTCCAGGATGTGCTGTGTAAGGTGCCTGATGACCTTCTGTCAAAATCAGGGTTCGAAGACCCTCTGAAGGAGGTACATACAACCGTCTAGAGAAACACAAAGCACCATCTGAATCCAACGAATAACCAACAAATTTCCCTTCCAAAGCTCTGCCTGACTCCACCTCAGCTTTCACCTCTGCATACCAACTATCTGAAGGAAGGGCTGCGAGAATCTGACTCTTCAAATCCACCTCAAGAGTCATTGCAGAAACCTCATGCCTACATCGACTTAGAGCGTTAGCCACCACATTTTCCTTACCCTGAATGTACTTCACCTCAAAATCATATTCACACAAAAATTCCATCCACCTCCTCTGTCTTGCATTCAAATTGGGCTGCGTGAAGATGTATTGTAAACTCCGATGATCTGTATGCAACTCGAACCAGTGCCCTAACAAGAAGTGTCTCCATCTCACAAGACCATGAACAACTGCGGCCAACTCAAGGTCATGAGTGGGATAATTGAGTTCATGATCCTTTAGTTTCTGAGATTCATAGGCAATCACTCTTCCATCCTGCATCAACACGGCTCCAAGACCCTCCAAAGAGGCATCCGTACAAACCACGAAATCACCTGTAGGATCCGGCACTGCCAAAATTGGAGCACTAGTCAGTTTTTCCTTAAGAGTTTGGAGAGCTAACTGACACTGCTCTGTCCAAAGAAATTTCTTTCCTTTCCTCTAAAGTGATGTGATAGGATGCGCTATCCTTGAAAAGCCCTGCACGAACCACCAATAATACCCAGCTAGTCCCATGAAACTGTGAATTTCTGAGACATTAGTGGGCACGGGCCAATCCATGATAGCCTGGATCTTAGCAGGATCAACAAAAATTCCCTCACTAGAAATCACATGCCCCAAATACTGAACTTCAGTCTTATAAAAGTCACACTTTGCCAGATTGGCAAATAACTGGTTGTCCCTTAAGCACTGCAAAACCTACTTTAGGTGCACCTCATGTTCCTCCATAGACTTAGAATAAATCAAAATATCATCAAGAAACACGAGGATGAACCTATCCAAGTAAGTTCGAAACACCCCATTCATTAGACTCATAAAGATTGAAGGTGCATTCGTTAACCCGAACGGCATCATTGTGAACTCGTAGTGTCCGTACCAAGTGCAAAATGCAGTTTTATGAATGTCGGCCTCTGCTATCCACAACTGATGATACCCTGATTTGAGGTCGATCTTGGAAAATACCTTTTCCCCTTTTATCTGATCAAAGAGATCATCAATCCTGGGGAGGGGATATTGATTCTTTACTGTTACCTTGTTCAATTGTCGATAATCGATACAAAGACGGAGAGAACCATCCTTCTTTTTGACAAAGATCACTGGTGCTCCCCAAGGAGAAACACTAGGGCGGATAAACCCCTTAGCCTGCAATTCCTCCAATTGCAGACGAAGCTCTTGGAGTTCCTGCGTGGTCATCCTGTATGGAGCCTGAGAGATAGGCTCAGCTCCAGGCACCAGATCTATCCTGAAATCCACCTCCCACTTAGGAGGCATACCTAGTATCTCACTAGGAAAAACATCAAAAAACTCTGCAAGGAGAGGGTAATCATTCAATGACACCTCACGGCTAACCTCAGACTCAAGGTCACTAACCGACACTGCAAAGAGCTGACAACCCTGACAAAAACACCTTTTTAACTGCATAGCTGAGATCATTCTCAAAGAAATAGGCCTCTGAACACCCACAATTTCCACCTCTTTTCCAAAATCATCCACACACCGCACTGCTTTACGGCGACAATCTATCAAAGCACGATGTGAGCTTAACCAATCCATGCCCAAGACTACATCATAAGAACCAAGCGGAAGAATTCTGAGGTCCACCTTAGTCGACATTGCCCCTAACTCTAACCTACAACCTTGCACAAGCTTCTCGACCATAACCTTAGATCCTGAAGCTAATTCAACTTGCCACTTTTCGCTTTGCTTTATTGCCCCCAGTTTACATCGCTCGACAACTAAAGGAGATATGAAAGAATCAGATGCACCAAAATCAAAGAGTACTGAAATGCTAGACTTATGCAATAAACCTGTAGTCTCAACGACGGTGCTCTGATGATCCGCCTGACGATTATCCACTGTTGCGAAGACTCGGTGAGATCTCCCTGTGTCTCCCACTGTAGGCTCGGACATAGCTGGTTTCTGACTAAACTCTGAAGCGCTCTTCTGAGGACACATCCTAGCAATATGCCCCTGCTGCCCACACGAGAAAAATCTAGAACCTCGACCAAAACCTCTTCCCCCGGATGGAGCATTCAATTGCTGGAAGCTCCCACCACT
Organism: Sequoia sempervirens; assembly: GCA_007258455.2. Classification (NCBI taxonomy): domain Eukaryota; kingdom Viridiplantae; phylum Streptophyta; class Pinopsida; order Cupressales; family Cupressaceae; genus Sequoia; species Sequoia sempervirens. Next base: position 134,118,284 of record VDFB02026320.1, on the reverse strand, counting down.
AGGTGGAGACTGAAAACTCAATGCAGGCTGCTCCTGACGTGCACGGTTTCAGTTCCGATCCCTGTGAAACTGAAAGTGGCCACCATGCTGAGAAGTAGTATTCTTGTGCTTCAGTTGAAATTGTTGTTGTTGACCGCCTTTTAAAGGCACAAATTTGCTCTTAGAAGGCCCTGCTGCCTGTGTCTGACCCCCTTGAGAACCAGCTCTAGGAGTTGGCACACTACCAATCTGCACTCCTACATGACCACCCAATGCCATAGCCAAGTTTTCTTCCACCAAGCGAGCCTTTTTGACAACAACTTCCATTGTCTTTGGTTCGAAGACTCGTACGCCACCACTAATGCGAGTGTTCAAGCCTCAAACAAAATGCTGTACCAACATCCCTTCATCATGACTAATCCCTGCATACTGTTTCAGTTCATAGAAGCGACATTCATACTATTCTACTGACATTGCCATTTTCTTAAGATTGTGGAATTCATCTGCCCTGCGCTGTCTCCAATTATTTGAGAGGAAGCGAGCCCTAAACCTTTCCAAGAAAAACTCCCAAGTGACCACACTGATATCCATATGCAACTTTTGTTCCTCTAGCTGCCACCAAGTGGACGTGAAACCCCACAAATGCATAATAGCACATCGAGCCTTGGTATTACTACCATAGGGGTGCATTGCGAAGCATCGGCCCAAATCAATTAACCAAGTCTCAGCTTCCAACCCTCCTCCAGAGCCATCAAAGGTAGGTGGATGAGTTCTCATCAAATCCCTCATATGGCCTGCTAATAAAGCATCCCGATCAGCTGAAACTCCCCTAGGTCTTGGAGACCTTTCTCTTTCTCTCTCAACCTGCTGATCCCCATCAGGTCTAGGACCCAATCTATCAGGAATCTCATCCAAAAGATGTTGCAACTGACCATCCAACCCCGGCAGCTCCGGGTTCTGTCCACCACCTGACGGATTGTTCTGAGAATTATGTTGCTCCTCAGACTCAGAACCGTGAAAACTTGGCGGCAGAGGACTCGGTTGGTTGGCTCCACGGCCACCACCTCGGCCTCTTCCTCGGCCTCTACCTCTAACTCTACCTCTTCCTCTAGGCATGCTTCTGCACAACAAGACAAAGGTACATATGAGCTCAAGAGCCAAAACGCAAAGGTTGCCTAAAGGACATAACTACCCAGAGACCCCAGCGTTTGCAACCTTGGCTCTGATACCAAGTTGTAATGCCCGCCGTGCAAACCCCAAAGAACAACCACATAAAAAGCACACAATTTTTTTAAAAATAAATAATCAATATACAAATATTAAATAATCATATACATAATCATATACTTCATTTCATTACAATACAAATAACATAACCAACTATGTTCTTTGGGGCACGCGAGGTCACATCGAATTAAACATTACAAAGCATCAATACATAAGATACCATTCTAACAACAAAGGAATTATTAATGACAACATTAGATATATACATAGATTCCATCATGAGGAATCACGTAGCCAAATAAAGATACAAAGTTGATAACTACATTACAACATCTTTCAAATTATACATCATATCCATATAGTTTACATCATGGTTCCCAAACATGTGGGATGAATACAATATACAAGATTTATCAACATAGTATAAAGATCTTTTGGTACAAACTTCAACAAGATGAGACTGGCCAACGAACGCTGATGGGGAACCCAACGGTGTGCGGAGCACGTTCCACCCGACCACCCCCGTGCTAAGAGGTGACAGAGAAGTAACTCTGACCAAGACTGTCAATCGACAAGAACCAAGGTACAAACATAACAAGAAGTACCAACAAAGAGCCATAACACAATACTCCAAATTGCAATAAAGACAGTACAATAACATCATATCACAGTATCATAAGAGTACAAGATCATAAGTCAAATATCAATGAGATCACACAAGACCACAAAGCACACCAAAAATGTATCAAGGCAATATTCCACAAATCAATATAAGTCCATTCAACAACATTCTAAACCAACTCCCATAACATACTTCCAGAGGAACACAATAAAATAAAACACATGGGCAACTAGGGGAGAGTGTCATCGCATAGTCGTACATGGGCTATCCTGTCCTCTTCCTCCCAACTGGAGGCCCAGGTCCCATCTATGGCTATCCTATGCCCTTCCTCCCAACTAGAGGCGCCAGTCCATAGGGTGACTCATGAGGAGCCGTAAACCTCTCATGAAGACGAGGTTACGACCTTGCCGACCACGACCTTCTCAACCTTCCATTAGTCTGCGGAAGCACTAATGAAGACGAGGCATCCATATTTTAAATCTTATAATGATATTACTACCCAACCCTCCTAAGTTAATTATTAGGTTTTCACTTGATTACTAACTCACTCGTGGGTTATCCTCTGCCCTTCCCCTTAAACGGGGCGCCGGCCCCCACGAGGAGCCACTCTCCCTAGAGACCCAACCAAAACCAAAAAGTAACAGGGGTTGTACCATTCCAATCATGAACATCGAAATGCAACAATAAAAATAATACGCAAGGCATAACCCATCTCGCAAATAAATACCATAACAAAATCCCACAACTCAGTACACCCCATTCGTAAAATATAACATAACAGAAACTCAAGATGAAAAGATATAACTTCAGGAAAAATCACAATCCTCTGGAAGACATCAGTTTTAACACAAATGGGGTTCCCACATAAATGAACTGACAATTTCCCGAACCCAACTAATTTACAAAATACAACCCACACGGGTACACAAATAACTTATTTAAAATCCACAATAAATTTTGTTTTCACAGCACTCATATTAAAATAAAGATTAAATAACAGTGCTAACATAAATACATAAATTATCTTTTAGCTGATAAGATCATTTGGATCTTTATAATTTAACAAATATAATAGCAATTCTTTTTCTATTTTCATAATTTCATTACTAAAATAAACTTTTTTTTTTTTTTACTCAAACCAAAATAGAAACAGTCTGATAATATACAAAATTAATTGAACAATTTACCAGTTAAATAAAATGACTTTCAATATATAATTAAATGAATTTAATAAACACATATACATATATATATATATATATATATATATATATATATATATATATATATATATATATATATATATATATATATAAATATATATATTCGTTTATTTACAAACGCGAATATTTAATACATAGAAATTTTATCGCCCAAAATTTTATATCACAAGTTTCAAGTTTTAAAGAATTTCTAACGCTCTACAAGCGTATGCACAAATGGCGTCTGGCCCAGCGGACAGTCTACAGACTATACGCAGCAGTCCGAAAGACTGCCGCGGACAGTCCTTAGACTGCCGCATGAAGCCACAGATGGCTGAACGGTGGGTACGGCCGAGGCCGAACCACCATTCGGTCGGCCCAAAACAAAGTTTTTTTAAAACAATTAAAATTTATTAATGCCGTCGGCCCATCACAGAGTTTTAAAATAAATTTTCCATTAAATAAATATATATGATTACATTTATATGTGTATATATATATATTTATATATATATATACATATATATATGTATTTATATATATATATATACATATATATATGTATTTATATATATTTCGAATATAGAGTCTTAGAATATAAACGTATATAAATAGAACAAGATATACAGATTCAGGGTTTACACTAAGAGAATTATCTCTTTTCCCAGGACAGAACGACAATAACACTGTTTATTTCCAAAACCCAACCAAAATTCATTTAAATAAACAACAATCCCGGACCCCAGAACAAATTTCTTTTGATTGAATAACATACCAGAAAACATTTCTAAAGATCCGAAGATTTTCTTTTCCACACACATTTAATTTCAAACCCTAGGAAGAAATTTCATTCCCAAAGAACAATTTTTATTTCATTTGTTGCTACAGAAAGAAAATAATGAGGAATGAGAAAAAGAACCTGGTGTCCTGTGCCTGTAGAAAATTTGTGGAAGCTTTATCCTTTTTGTAGAGCTAATCCTTCGCTGCCGATTGCTTCCAGCAACAGATCCAGAACCTCCCTCAGACTGAACCTTCTTCTTCAATAAATTCTCCAGAATAACAGAAAGAGAATGCAATACTCCTCTAGAATGACAGAAAAGATGTATGCAAAATTTCTCCAAAATCCGAAAGAAAGAATGCAACCCCATACAAAGAAAAACCCCTAAATAAAATCAACACTCAGAAAGTCTTTTCCGTTTCCTCTTCCCGTGAATACCAGATGTCACTTTTCCAGAAATAAATAAAATTTAAATATATTCAAATCCACAAAATTTAACTTTTTATTTATTTATTTATTTATCATCTCCACAAACACTTTATTAAATAATCACATGCCCACTAAAATAATTGAAATCAACCATTTGCAAGATTTCCTCAAAATAAATTTAATATTTTCACAAACTACTACTAACATTTATTTATTTATTATTTTATGCTTTATTTTATTAATTGTTTAATTATTTAAATCACAACATAAAACCATACACCACATTAGATAAGTCATAAAATCACAATTACATACAAAGACTAACGTAACAACAAAATGGCTATGACCAATACGCACAAAACCAAGAAGGTACAAGACAGTTGACATCTTGGAACGGAGTTACTTCCATGTCACCTTTGTTCAACTTCCTGCCGTTGGGTTGGTTCAATGCTTGCCCTAACCTATCGAAATAGGTGGAATCGAGTCTTATTCCTGTAAAGCCTGCATCCAACAAGGTGATACACAACATACATACATATAATCAATTACAAAGCATCGTGAGAAGGATTTGCAATGTAGCAGGGCGCTCGCGAACGAGTGATGCTACCTGTCCCCTCACCAAATCATATCATCATCTATTGCATTATAGAATTACATTAATTCGCATCAACATCAACAATTACTATTCTCTAGCCTACTGCATTCCAATTAACTCCATCAAAACAATCGTAATAAAAATGTCATTATAATATCCATGGCATCATAAGAGTAATATAATCAGTAACAATCTAAGCTACCACAACATAATATCAACAGTATCATCAAAACCACAATGTGCCAAACAAAACCACAGAGAATGTCAAGAACAAGCAGTAATATGAGGGGTATTACAAGTGGATTATGTCATTTTCTTGCATAAATATACCTCAATTTTTTCCATCCCATTCCACATCTATATTTTTATTATTCTTTGAAATGGTATTGCTTCTTTTAGTCACAATATCATCTCAAAGAGGGAGAAAATGTAGACATCTAGAATATCCATGTCCTAACCCTACCCTATATCGTAATTAAAGCCATTTTCTCTATCCTAAATCATTTTCCCATGTCCTAATTCCTAATTCATGTCCTCTTTCCACATGATTTAATTAAATTTAATTAATTAAATCCCCTATATAACCACCCAAAAATGAATAAATGAATTAAAATATTATGTTTATTCCTCACCACTCATCTCATAACTATCTCTCAAAAATCAATATTAATTTTTAAAATACCAATTTATCTCCTCCCTACATCTTTCAACTACCCAACCAACTGGATCTAGGCCATCCATCTCTCATCAAATCTCAACCGTTGATTTGAATCTTACCAAGACTATAAATCTACCCCCTCATGAGCCATTTGAGAGGAGGGTCCTGAATTATTGCAACATCATGTTGGTTCTAGCAACCATATTCCTATCATTTTAAGAATATATGCTTTTATAATTGGATAGGGAATTGAAATTGGGTAAGTTTATTTTGGTTTGTTCATTATGTTTTCAATTTATTTATCTAATTGAGGTTGCACTAAATGTAGATTGAAGGGTTTGATATTTACATTTAAATTCTTTATTTTGATCTACATTTAAAATTTATACTAAGTCTTCTGCTTGTGATACCTTACATTTTGTATTGGTACACATGCCGAGTATATCATTACATGTTGTTGTGATGCCTTTGACATTAATGAGTGTAGTGTATAGTATATATGGCTTGATGCCACTTTTGTATCATGAAAAAAATGTTGTTATTTTTTTAAACCATTAATTTCTTAGATGCAACTTAATTTGGTGCATTACAATATAGTTGAAAGTATTAACTATTATCTAATTAATATTAACAAGCTATAATTTCATTATTATTCTTCCTACTAAATTTTAAATTTTTAAACATTCTCCAATAAATTAACAATTAGTTGATTAAACCAATGGCTCTCCAAAATAAAATTATTATTATCAAAAGTATTAATTATTGATTAATTACTATTATCTATACATTTATTTATTTTCCTTCTTAGTAATATTAAATTTTAATTATTTTCTATTAAATCAACAATCAATTGATCAAGTAAATGGTTCTTTGTAAAATAATTCTTATAGTTGAAAGTATGCATTTATTCATTTTCTTCTTGATAAAGTTTAAGTTTTAAACAAATCAATTGATCAAGTAAATGGCTCTCTCAAAAATGATTCTTATAGTTAAAAATATTAACTATTAGCTCTATATTCATTTACTTTTATTCTAAGTTTAATGTGTACTATTCTTTGACCCATCAGTTGATCATTAAATGGATCTCCTAAAAATAATTCTTACTAAAGTGATATGAATATTTATTATATATGAATATTTATTATATATCATTTCTTCTTTGTTGGAATCAAAATTCTAAACATATATTTTTCCTACTCATTAGCTTACACATATTAGTTTTTTTTTTTTGGTTCTAGATTCCCTTTGTTCCATTTTTTATATTTTATAATTAAATAAACAGATATATGCAATTCTAGGATAATTTTGTTCAAAAATAAAATTATACATAAATATGATAAAGTAGGGAATGTTAAATGACATCCAATGAGAATTAGTTTTGATTTTTTTTTCATTAATCTAAGTTTAGATAAAGATTAAATGTATATTTATTTTTTGTTTGTCTTTCTCACATTTTTTTCGCCCTATGTCCAAGATTTAGGGCATCTTCTCTTATCTAGTATTACATTAGTAAAATATCTTTTGATTTTAGGTAACATGTGCACCTATCTTTGCTATATTATAAGAGAACAATTGGACAACCTCAACCACAAAAGCACCATATGGTGGAGTAATTATATAAAATGAACAATGCTTTGCTATAATCATTACAAACTATCACTTGTATATATAGAGATTTTGTATGATCATAATAAACTCACTTGTATATAGAGTATTTGTATATAAATTCCTAAAATTAGTAAATAACAAATGACATTGAAAGATTTCTTTAATGTAGTGAAACAATACTATAAATTCTTGCAATGGTTTTATTTTGTCATATAAATTTTATGTAAGTTTTAAAATGATAGAAACAATAGCCCATTCAAAAGGGATATGAGGTTTGAAGTCATGCTAAGATTTTTCTATCAAGTAATTATTTTTAACTTTTTCCATCTCAATTATCTTTATTATGATTTTTTTCCATCTTCACTTATTACTCCCGTTTAATTAATTTTTTTCTTATTTATATAAGTGACATGTTAATTGCTAAATATTATTTTTTCTTTAAGTTTTTATAGAAAAATTTAGAAAAAATTAGGTAATAGACCAATCAACATTTACTAGTTAATTGGAAATGGAGAGCTCCTTGGGTGGTGGCGATGGCGGTGGTGAAATTTCAAATTTTGAAAAAGCGGGATTCCTTGATGATGTTGCAGGCATTAATGGCAGACATTTTTTTGTTGGGAAGGTGATGTCAGTTGGGTCCTTTGCTGTAGGTAAGTGTTGTGGGTCCCCTTTAGTGGCTAATGAATTTTCTAGGGGGAAAGGGGCGTCAAAGATTGAGTGCCCAATGTATCTCCTAATGTCCTTCTCTGAAAAAGGGAATCTCAGGGCTGAAAAGTTTGGGCCAGGCCTGTTGTCTGATGCTTGTGATGGGACTCCTAATGTTTCGGGTCTTGGGATTGATAAGACTAAGAATGATTTCTTGTCGAGCTCTTCTCTTAAGTGGACAAATCTATTTGGGGCTAAGCCTAAAGGTAAAAGTACTTCTTCTCCTATGTCGTTTGTTGCTAATGCGAAGATTGGAGAATGCTCTATCTCTATCCTGGACTATATTGTTGTTAAAAGCATGTCAAATATGGATATGGATTTGTTGGGAAAATTTGTTGGCCCCTGACCTCATATTGAGTTGGTGTGCAAGTTTTCTTTAAATCGTTGGAAACCTAAGGGACAAATTGATGTGGTTGTAATGGCTAAAGGTTTCTTTTCTTTTACTTTCAATTGTGAAGATGATTTGGTAATGACACTGACGGGTGGCCCATGGTTCATTGGAAAGTCCTCTTTGATGCTGAAAAGGTGGGAACCAGGTTTCAACCTGAACTTGTGCTCATTTTCGGCTGCTCTGGTCTAGGTTAGACTTCCTGGTCTCCCAATGGAATTCTAGGATGAGGAAGTGTTTAAAGGTATTGCAAGCACTTTTGGGTGTTTGTTGTCGATTGATCAAATGATGGCTTCTAGGAAGTGGCTGGTTTATGCTAGATTTTGTGTGAATGTGGAGCAATCAGTTGATTTTCTTTCCTTGATAAAGATTAACTCTAAGTTTGGGGTTTAGGAACAAGCGTTTGGATTTGAGTCGAATCCCTTTACTTGCTTCCATTGTAAAAAAGTTGGCCAATGGGCAAAGAAATGTCCTCTCAAAGTGCCGAAGCAAGTGACTAAACACTGGAGAGAGAAGGAGAAAGCTCCTGAACAGGATTTGGAGCCTTTGGAAAAAGGGGAGTCAATCTTGTGCGAAGATGTGGCTAAAAAACCTATGGAAATGGGCCTGGTAGTGGCTGACAAAGTTGATATTCCTGAGGGCCAGGTGGACTTGGTAGAGTTGAATGAAGAAAAAGAGTAGGGAGACAGAATGTTTCCTCCCCTGGTCAGGATACAGTGGAGTCTATGGATGTAGTGAGGAACAAGGTTATGGAGGCTGATAAGGCCTCTATGAATGAAGGTTTAAGCTCTCCTCCTTTGGGGGTGATTCAGGTGCAAGATGATGGTTCAAAGGTTGAGGGATTAGAGGTTTTGTCTGAAGCTAAGGACAATGGGGAACTTGAGGATCTGGATAATCCTTGCATTCTAATTTGAGGGTGTAATAGGAAAAAAAACTCTCCCTCATTGGGAGTTGTGACTAGGAATAGAAAAAGGCCAGATTGTGGGCCTGAGTCAAGAGGTAGAGGTCGCCCTCCTACTAATGTTACTAGGGAGAAGGAGAGCCCTATGGATATTGTTAATGGTACACAAAGAACTCTATTGGGGATGTGCTCCAAGAGCACTTCCCAAAAGCTCTTATGAAGATCATTTCCTAGAATATTAGGGGGTTAAATAACCCTCACAAGCATGATCTTCTTGCTAATCTAGTAAGAGATCATCGCCCTAATATTGTGTGAATTCAAGAAACTAAAATTGGTTTGGATAAATTATCTAGGTTGAAGAATAAGCTTTCTAAGGATTATGGGATGCATTTCTTTAATGTGGTGGGTGCATCAGGAGGGATTGTGACTTTTTGGAATCTTAGGGTGATTCAGGGGGTTGAGGTGTTCAATGATTGTAACCATGTGGCTACTTCCTTTAACCATTTGCGTGATAAGTTCTCTTGGACTTTGTCTAACATATATGCTCCTAACTATAAGAGTGCTAGAAAAAGGTTGTGGGAGAATCTTGGCTCCTTCAAAGTGTTGCACCCTATTGATAATTAGCTGGTTATGGGGTATTTTAATACTCCTTTGCATGATGTTGATAAGATGGGTGGATCGTAGATTGTGAATGACAATAGATATGATCTTATGAATCTTATTAATGATAATGCCATTCTTGATTTGGACCTCAAAGGTGCTTCTTTCACTTGGTCGAATCGGTGAGTGGGAGATGCTCTTATCCAAGTCAAGCTTGATCAGGCTCTTATAGCCCCTAATTGGTTGGTTCATTATTCTTGTTTGATCTCTGCTTTGAAAAGACTGGGGTCATATCACTTTCCCTTGTCTTTGTCAGTGGATTTGTTGGGTGGTAAGAAAAATTTTCCATTTAGATTTGAGAAGATTTGGACTTGTCATCTTGATCTTAGTAATCTGGTTCATGATTGGTGGAACATTCATGTGGATGGCTCGGCCATGTTCAGAGTTGCTAAAAAGGTTGCTAATGTTAAATATAATGTTAGAAAATGGAATCACACTTCCTTTGGTCACATTTTTTTGGAGGAGGGTGTGTCTAAGGAGCTTCAAGTTGTGCAGCAATCAATCCAATTGTCGAACGGGTATGATCATGCCTTGGTTTTGAAAGAAAACGTCCTCTCCAGATTGCATAATATTATTGCTAAGGAGGAGGAATTATGCAAGCATCATTCTAGGATTATGTGGTTGAATAGTGGGGACAAGAATACTAAGTTTTTCACCTCTCTACACTTAAACATAGGGCTTCTAACTAAATCAAAATGATCAATTTCAATAATCAAGTGTTGGAGAAGGATGTTGATTTGCAGTTTGTTGCTTCCTCCTACTTTTCTAAGCTGCTTTCAGAGGAGGTGGAGCTTGAATTGGCGTGTCAAGAGGATATTCTTAGGGATATCCCTCAGAGATTAAATGATGATGTTAATAGGCAATTGGTGTGAATTCTTTCGGCGGAATAAATTAGAAGTGTTTTTTCTCTTTTGAAGGAAATAAGACACCAGGTCCAAATGTCTTGAACATATGTTCTTTTTTCAGTCCTTCTGGGAAATTATTGCTAAGGATGTTGTTGCGGTTACCAAGGAGTTCTTCAGATCTGGTTCTCTTTTGAAGGAATTGAACTCCTCTTTTATTGTTCTTGTGCCTAAGAAACCTGGTGCTACTTCTTTTGATGAGTTTGGTCTTATCAGCTTATATAACTCGATTCATAAGATCTTCTCTAAGGTGCAAACAGATAGATTGTAAAGGGTCCCGCCCCTTATCATTTCGCCTCAGCAAAATGGGTTTGTGGCTGGTAGGAAAATTTTGGATTCTATTCTATCTGTTCATGAGAATATCCACTCTTATTGTTAATAAGCATGTTGTTTTTATTCTAAATCTTGACTTACTTAAAGCTTATGATAGAGTTGAATGGGGCTTTCCTTCTAAGATTTTGGCCTCTTTTGGTTTTGGGGAGAAACTGGTTGCTCTTGTGCTTCAGCTTATCTCCACCCCTCGGTTTTTTGTCCTTATCAATGAGTCTCCTTCTCTCTTTGATTGCTCTAGGGATTTGAGGCAAGGAGATCCTATATCTCCTTTTTTGTTTATTATCATGGTGGAATCTTTGGGTCATCTTATCCAGAGATTTATTAACACTAGGGTTATGTCTGGGTTAGCCCCTTCTTCCAACAATCTTATATGCTCCCATCAATAGTTTTTGGATGATTCTCTTATGCTTGGGAAGTCATCTATTAAGGAGGCTAAGGCTATTAAGAATATTTTACAAAAGTACGAGGCCGCTTCGGGGCAGAAGATTAGCTTACCCAAGAGTGTTATTTTCTTTTTCAACACTCTGACCCATAAGCAGACTAAAATTGCAAGAATTTTGTAGTTCCAAATTGGGGAACTCCCTATGTCTTATTTGGGTCTTCCCTTGTGCTCTAATGTTCCTGATTCTTTTTGGCGTGGCTTGATTGATAAATTTTATTCTAAATTGGTTGGTTGGAAGGGTGTGTTGTTGAGCCAAGTTAGGAAAGTGCAGCTAATTAAATCTACTTTTCAGAATCTTCCCGTTTATGCTCTTAATCTTTTCTATATGCCTAGGAAATGTGTGGATAAATTGGAAGGAATTTAAAAAAAAATCCTTTGGCCTGGTGTTGAGGATAAGAGAAGAATTCATTTGGTTGCTTGGGATGATTTCTATAGACCCAAAAAGGTTGGTGGTCTTGGAATCTGTAAAATTAGAGTGTTTAATATCACCCTTCTTGGAAAATAGTTGTGGAACCTTATGCTGGCTAAGAGTGAATGGGAAAAAAATTGCTTGGAGAAAATACTTACGTGGTGCTGATGGTATAAGGGGGTTCTTATCTCATGAATTTTCCCCTCCATCTAGTTCTGCTCTTTTGAATTGTATGGTTAAGGCCCGTAGGCTTGTGTCCAAGGGTCTTTTTTGGAAAATGGGAAATGGTAGAAATATTTTGTTCTAGGAAGATAGCTGGTTTGGCAACAGGCCTCTTAAAGATGAGTCGTGGGCTCAACCTTTCATGGACCTATGTGTGCGGAGGTTTGAAAAATTTGTTGCTAATTATATTGAGGAAGGTTGTTGGAAAAGGCTGCACGAGGTGGACCCAGGACTGGAGGATCTTTTTAAGGCTATCTCAATGGTTCATATTCCTTCTCTCCCTTCTTCTGATAAATTTGTTTGGAAGCCTTCCTCTAATGGTAACTTCTCTGTTGCCTCAACTTTTCATTTTAATGAGTCCTTTGTTGGTCCTACTCCTTTTTGGGCCTTTGTTTGGTCCTCTATATTGATTCCTAAGGTTAATGTTTTATTTTGGCTCTTTTTCCAGAACAAGATATTAACTACTGAAAATTTGGTAAAAAGAGGTTTTGTGATGCCTAACAGGTGCTTTCTTTGTGAAGAGGAAGCCAAAAATTCTTGTCATTTGCTGATTGGTTGCAAATTTGTTTGAACAGTGTGGGCCCATGTGCTCTCTCTATGAAACCTAAGTTGGGTGTTTCCTACTTCAATTAAAGATTTGTGGTCTCAATGGGTTGGCCCTTTGTCCAATCCTTCTCTTTTGAATTATGTGGTCTCTTTCTCTTACTCACATTTCTTGTGGTGTTTGGCTTGAGTGCAATAACAAAAAAATTCAGGAATTCTACCCTCCTTGCTATCTTTGTGGCCTATAAAATATGTGTGGCTATTAAAGAAAATTTTCTTTCTAGGATTACTTTTCACAATGGGCCGAAGATTAATCTCATTCCCTATGATATCTCTATTGCTCAAAAGTGGAATCTACCCTATGATATTTCCCTCCCGATGAGTAAACGAAAAACCTCTAGGGAAGATGTTGTTTGGAAAGCTCCTATGGATGGCTAAGTGAGGGTTAACTTTGATGGAGCTACTAAAGGGAATCTAAGACCTGCAGGTTGTGGGGGAGTGATCAGAAATTCTAATGGTAGGCTCGTCTTTGCTATGGAGCTCCCTTTGGGAATCCAGAAAAACCACTATGCAGAAGCGGTTGTAGCCTATCATGGTCTTATCATGGTATTAAGTTAGCACAAGTCAAAGGCTATAAGAAAGTATGGCTAGAGGGTGATTCTCATAATATCATCAATAATTTGAAATTTTGTGCTACCCCTTCCTAGACTATTGATTCTTTGATTAAGGACTCTATTGATATTCTTAAATCTTTTGATGATTATTACATCTCTCATATTTTGAGAGGGAAATGGATTAGCGAATGTCTTCACTAATATTGGAGTAAGAGGTGTTAGGGAATGAGGTTTGAATGACCCCCTCCCTATAGAGGCAATAACAAGTATTAACCATGATTTCCAAATTTAAATTGCTTGAGGATTCATTATGGATTTTGACATGCATGTCAATCTTCACGTGGATGATGATTATGCGGAGGGATGGCAAGCTAGATTTGAAATGAGCTAATGGCACGGTGGCTGATATCCGTAGGGAACGAAATTCTATGATCTTAATTCTTCCCTGCCTTAATTCCATTTTCACATAGATTCTAGGAACTCCTTGCATCTTCTTCCTGAGGTTCCTTCTCTTTGCAAGTTCGGTAAACATGGGTGGTGATAGGAACTGCACGAAGCCCTTCTCTTGCAAAGTTGTCAAGAAGAAGCCGAAGGTTTTGTAGGTGCTGGAGAAAGGAGGGTTGACTCCATACTTGGAGAGATTGCATGGTAACAATCCATAAACTATGATAGTTTTTGCAAAAGCATGGAATAATAGGGTGTTGAAGCTGGGCAGAACGGGGTTTGATGTGAATGAAGAATTTATAGAAAATATCACTGGTTTGGCCATGGATGGTATGAAAGTTTTTAGAGACAAGGAGTCGCAAATTGCTATGCAAATCTTCATCAAGGGGGATCAAGCCAAGGACTTGAAGACTGCGAGGAGTGGGGGCTACCAGAGGAGCTCTCTCAAGGCGTTGTGGGGAGATGTGGTCGAGGAACTCATGCGTTATATCACCCTGGAAGGATGCTTCTCTACGGTAAATGATTACCACTTCCTTATGCGTAATCATTTATGCCACAAGAAAAGGATCTCCTTTCCCTATTATCTCATGACGTCATTGGATTTTGGTCTTAATGACCATAAGAAAAACCCCAAATATCCTATTTTGCATGTGGGGTTAATCCTTTTAATTTCTGAATATGCTAAATTTTTTGAGGTGGCTAAGTTGATTTCTACCCCAAAGGGTAAACAGTCAAAGTCAGTGGAGTATGAGACTATCTTAGAAGAGGAGTCGACTAGTAAAAAAGGGAAGAAGAGAAAAAATATTTTGGAAAAGGAGGTGGATTCTGAGGCAAATGTGGACTTTGTCCTAGACCCGCTTGCATCTATGGAGGTGGGTCCATAACCCCCTGTTGTGGGAAAGTCTAAGAAAAGGGAGTCGTGGCCTAACAAGGGTTATGAGACTTGTAGTGATGAGGTGGTTGTTTATTTTCTGAGTATTGGTGTGAAGGAGAAGAACGATTTGTATGGTGAAGCGTCATTGTTGCCCCCCTGTGACTAAGCTAAAGAAGGAGCTAGAGGAGGGCAGTAAGAAGAAACGAGTTCTAAGGACTGTGATTCAATTACTGGAGAGGGTTTCTCCTCTCACGATCACAGGTGGTCTAGATGTTGATGATTCCCCAAGTGTGGACCCAAATTTTTAGCAGAAAGGTAAGGCTGGGGTTGTTGGTGGTTAGGATGTTGTGGATACCCAAGCTACGGACTTGGAGCGACTAAAGAAAAGAAAGGTTGTGGCTAAGGAGATTGCAAATTCCATCCGCAAAATCAAAATATCAGTTGCTACTAGGAAAGGTAAGGAAGTCTCTGCCAGCCAGGATAAGGTAAGCTCCTCTAAGGAGGAAGATGTTGTGGGGAAGCGGGTTTTTAATTTTGATAGGGAAGATATCTCTTATGTGTTGGGAACTGCTAGAGAGGGTTCCATCGTTTTGTTCAAATTGTTCAAATAGTTTTTTCATGAACTTAATATGACAAATTTCAAAGTAAGGGGTGTGATGAGTAAGGATGAAGAGTCCTCTGTTCAAAACCAGATTGATGAATTGTTTAATTCCTTGAATATTATGGTGGAGGAAACTCTTAAGATGAAACAAAATTTGGAAGGTAGAGTTCTCACCCTCGAGGATCAATTGGAGAAAATTTGTGCTAGTGTGGTCAAGGGTGGGGAGGTGACTCAGTCTGTCGTTAACTTTGAATCTGTTGGTATTACTTCTCCTTTTGTTAGTGCCAGGAATTGCAAGGAAACTGTTCATGTTGATGAGATTGGTGCTGGTGGCAAGCTGATGGAGGAGGAGGTTTTTGTTGTTAAGGGTGGGTCTAAGAATAATGTTTTGATTACTGAGGTGAACACGGATGGGCCTGGTGCTAGAACTAGAAACAAGACTAAGGCTTAGATTGGGGCTTCTGGTAAAGAACTGTTTGATGTCTTGGATGATGTTCAGAAGGTTGCGGCAAGCGATGTGGAGGCGACTGATATTCTGAAAAACATGTAGTGTTGCTGGTTGGGGGTCCTCCTTTTTGGCTGACGTTTTGGTTTTGATTCGCTGTGTTTGGGCTGATATATACTTATTGTAGTTTTCTTTAATTCCAACTGCTTTCTTTTGTAAAGGGTTTTGGGCCCCTTCAAAACCCATTTTTTACCTCTAATAAAAAACATTTACTAGTTAATTAATTAACTATTATTCAGTACAATATTATAATGACAGGTTTGCTTCTTGTTGGTTACTTGTTTAGTTTGGTTCTATTTTTAGCACCATTTTTTTGTAAGAGATTTTGGATCCCTTCAAAACATAATTTACCTTTAATCAAAAACAATATTACAATGACAAGAACTAGTAGCTACACAACACTTAATTACCTATTTACATGTCTATATCTTAAATAAATAAAATAGATTTAAGTAAATTTATATGAATTAAATCTATTTTATTTATTTAAGACATAGACACATAAATAGGTAAACAAGTATTGTGTAGTTAGTAGTATATATAAAATTTAAAGAAGGGTTGCTTTATGAGAATTGAGTGAATGAGTGGGATGAAGCATACATAATGCATGGAGAGATTGGCAAGTGAGTCCTAGATTGAGAAAATAAAAAAAGACCCAAAAAAAATAACTAACAAGTGAACAATAGGACAACTATCTTCCGATCCTTTCAAAAAGAATACTTTTTTTATTTGTTGAATTAAAAAAAACCCTAATTCAAATGGGAATAGTGTTGGTACATTTAAAAGTAAATAAATAAAATAATTTTAAGTAAATTATATATAATATAAAACTCTTTTCAAAATCTCTACACATTGTAGATGAGTAGGATGAATGCCTTACGAATGAAAAAAAATAAAAAAAATATGACGTCTATGAGACTAGGCTTTATCTATGTTCAACCCTAGAGTTGAACTATATCCTATTATTTGCATATCATGGTTGTTCTTCTATGAGAGAAATTTTTCATCCCATCAATTCTTCAAACAATGGTGAGAAATTCTCCTCAACTAAATGAAACTAACTTTAAAAAGTGAAACTAGTGAGATTAAGAGCATCTTCTGTTGAATCTCATAGAAACCCTCGACCACACTAGAGTTGTGAATTGCAAAGTTTTATATATATAGTGCATGGAGAGATGGGTGAGCGAGCCTTAAAGATTGGCAAGTGAAAAAGGCCAAAAAATAGCGAACACGCGAATGGTGTAGGACAACTACCTTTTGATCCTCTCAAGAAGGATACTTTGGCAGCTATGATTTTTGAAGAAGCCCTTGGTTTGAATGGGAATGACAACGATACATTAAAAATAGTTTTTCTTCTATCACAATCTCCAAGTAGGAACATGACATTTCAGGCCTCTACAAATTCTACATCTCTAAGCCTTAATTTTTATAGGGAATAGAAAAATGTGTGCAACCACATGCATTACTAGGGGAGAGGATCCAGTAGTTGAGCACTCTAACTTCGTGCTTCTAATTATCCTACGTGGAAATTTCAAATCACTCCCAATTTTTTACAGCAGTTTACTTGGCAAGTCCCCTGCTTATAACTAAGATTTTAGGGTCACATCATCAAATATGATACCACACCAACATGCTTTTTGTTAAGGTGTCCAAGAAGGCCCAAAAAAAAAGTGAGACCAATACTTGTGCATTCACAACATGTTTTATTGAGCGCTGGTGTGGAATCACATGATTGATTGCTTTTTAGATCAAATGAATACATTTTGTTTAATTATGGGTAGACATCATCAATACTAACAACTTTAAAGTCACAACTATTGGTCCAATATTGATGAAAATATTGGGCAATATATAAACAATTACTAACACAACTATTGAAACATACTTAGGTACTGGGTCCTCTCCCCTATAATGACTTTTGTATGTCCCAAATTCAAATTGCATCCTCCATGCTTGTGCCTAGATTTGGTATAAATGGGCATTCTAGTTATTCCTATGGAAAAAGGGAAAACCTCACAATTTTAACCTTGCTCCCTCTCCCCTAGCTGGCTAAAATGTTGCTCTATCTCTAGGAGATATTGAGGTGTTTGTCGATGTGGCAATCGGATTGATTCGATATTTAAATTACAAAGGATTCAATGAGTGCTACTTGAAATAAAAAAAGATTGATCTATTTTTTCAAAGCTATTCTTGGCATTAGATCTATCGGTATTCTTTGCATTAGATTTATTATTCTTAAAATTTAATCTGAAAAGAAGGTAGTCCTAACAAAGACTTTATATGATATAATCATGAAATTTTATTTGCTCTATCTTATCTTCCACATTGTAAGATGTGTTTGTTTGGGTTGTCGGTTCCTCCTTAAAGCTCACAAATGTAATGGTTTGGCCAAAATTTTATGACCCTTGCAATGGAAATACTTAGCTATTCTCCTTTGCAAGTGGCTTTTCACAACTTTGAACAAAAACTAGAGGGTATTGAAGATTACTAGTATAGCTTGAAACATATTTTGGAGGATGAGGACTACTTTCTATAGACACTTTCTAAAGAGAAAGATTTAGAGATTTTGGATTTTTGGGAGAAAGAGTATGATGAATTGGTTTCCACCACAATTATGACCATTGTTTGGACCACTAGCAAGATAACCAAACCAATTTTTGGTCCATCTAGTAAGAGGAAGGGTAGAAAATTAGAAGCTAAAAAAGTAAGAATGGAAGCGCATGATTTTGTGGTTGAGGGCGCACAATGGACTATGGACACTCTCCTAACAAGGAGTAAGCGGAAGCAAAACATAAGATACCATTGAGAAATTTAGTTGTTGGGTGAAGTCTCATAGTTTATTAGATAGTCTTGGGAGGCTTAGCTATGGAGGATTTCTAAGGAATTATTATCTTCTTCCTTTCCACTGGTTTTGATCTTAGTTCTTTAGATTGATTTTTTTTAATTATTCTTTGGCATATACTTCCCATTTTTTTGGGTCTGAAGTTTTTCTTATTTGTACTTAACTCTATATAATTCTATGTCTTACTTACCTATTAATGTGTCCATGTATATAATCATCACCATTTCTATAGTAATATAATTTATGCAGCAATGTATTTAGATATATTAACACAACCCTCAAATATTAAATTGAATGAGAACCATAAAGACCTAAATTTTGAAAAATAAAAATGAAAACTAATTGTTAACGTTTTATTTAAAATTTATAAATTAAACCTAAAATGATGAAAATATACAACCATATACAAACTGAATAACAAAATTATTTACTGTTAAAAAAGTGAAAAAAAATAAAATACACAATCATAAATTACATAGCAAAATAATTACATGTATGGAAACCAATTACAAGTCAATTACAGCCAACTAATCCATGATAATGGAGTAGTAAAAAGGAACGCAGTCTATGGAAGCAAAGGTGATGCCAAATTTGTTTTTAGAAAGGAGGGTTTCTTGACATTCTTGGTCTAGGGAAACAATTCCAACCAATAAATCAGCAACACACTGAACGCTGTCCCTCCATTCAAAAAATGCTCCTACTTCAGCAACTATCTGTGCCCAATTCTTTGTTATGGATTTTTTCTATTTGCAGTTGAATGATGAGTATCTGATGAATATATCTATCACTGGAACAGCAAGCAGCACCAGCAGCAATAGCAACCATAATCTCCCTATGCGTATGTTCTGTTTTCTAAGTACCACCGCCCCCACTGGAAGTAATCTTTGTGTTTGTCCTGTCTTTGTTGTATGATTGCTTTGCAGAGGGATTCTTTTTCCAGAACTTGAAGCTGAAAAGTCTGACTCTTGACTGTAACATTGTTTCCACTTGCTCGAATGACAGTCCTTTTGTTTCTGGGACAAAAACCAGAGCGAAGAACAGACCTGCGATAGCTATGCACCCGAATAACATGAATGTCATGGATGTTCCAATGGCGTTCACCAGAGTCAGAAATGTCTGTGCAACTACTAAATTGGATACCCAACAAGCAGTTGCAGCTATTCCTCCGCATATGCCCCTGTATTTCAGTGGGTATATTTCAGAATTTATAACCCAGGGAACTGTTCCCATGCCAGGGGAGAAAAAGATTATGTATAGGGCGAGCCCAAGAATGGCCAGGTATCCATTGCGGCTGGGGCATCCACGAGTGAACCACGGGCGGGAGTTCACCATGCTGCACAGATGTTTGGTTGTAGAGTTGGCAATTATACATGCTCCTGGCAGCATCTGAACATTTGAAAAAGAAACCAGAAAAATAAGTACATATTTGATTGAAGGAGCATTTGGTAATAATTGTGTATAAGAGGATAACAGAGTGCTAATCAAAATATAGTGTACACATTGCTGAGTGAGTTGTCTTGCTGAATCGGATCGAATTCCATTATTCATTATAATAATTATATACTCTAGCCCTAAAAAGCCTATAATTTGTTGTACCTGATCGGCTCTGTTGGCACAGAATCCACAATCTGTGTTTGCCTGCAAGCATTTGGTACAGTCCCAGCTTGAGGTAGCAGTTGCATAATCTGGGCACATGTAGCCTCCAAACTGGCTTGTGGTGGCTACCTTGCTTACCATGGGCGCCTGATCTGCTGCTAAATGGAAAACCACGGCTAACATTGCCAATGACAAAATGACTCCAGATAAACTGAAAATCACAAGCTTCTTCCTCCCTGCTCTGTCAATCAGAAAAATGCTGGCTATGGATCCAGCAGCATTCAAGCCGGAGGTAATTAAAGAGAGTAGCAGAGCCACTGTGTTTGAAGCAAACCCTGCTAATTGCACTATTGTGGGACTGTAGTACATCACCGTGTTGATGCCCACAAATTGTTGGAATATCTGCACCCAATACTTAATTAGATTCGTAGCTTGCATTACTTTTTTTAAAAACATATGCCTCAAGAAGATTCATTCCTTGCATTATTGATTCAAAAAGTATACCTGAAGACCCACTCCTACAAAAAGGGCAAATCTTATCTCTTTCACAGTCCACAGATTCGAGATTTGAATCTTCTCATGGCCTCCTATCTCCATTTCTGCTTCCACAGATTCCTTGAGTGCTTGAATTTCACTTTCAACAGTGTCTGGTGGGTATATCTTTGTAAGGATAGTGATAGCTTCCTCCTCTCTTTTCTGCTCACAATACACAAGGTGCAGGTAAGTATTGGATCAGGTTTATGACTAAGATTTGCAACCACCCATATAAAAGTAGCAGTGATGCTGGTGTGGCTGCTTTACAGCCCTTAGCTCACATCTATGTTTACCAGAAACGCGACGGGGAACCTCCGTTTCGCGTTCTGATGGTCGAAACGGGTTTCCCGTTGCAAACGGCCGTTTCTAAGCCATTTCAAACGTTAAGAAGAAGTCTGCATTTATGAACAAATCTGTGCATTTTTTTAAGCCATTTCAAGGTTGCGAAAAAGTCTGCAATTTTTTAGGACTTTTCTGCTACTTCGAGGAGTTGAGTGAAGTTTTCTTTATTTTAAAAATTTATTGCAGAACTCTCGCAGGCATGATTTTGCATGATTTTTTTGCTTGATGTACCGGTTTACTTATTCTGATTTCTTTTCCCCTTACCAAAAAAACAAAATTATCTAATTGTATTTACAGAAAATTGGAAATATTATACGTTCCCAGTCTTGAAATTATAGATTGTAAAAAAAAGATTATAGAAAAATATAATATATCATTAAAATATATATATCTATTAAATCCGATTGCAACCTCTAAAACATAGGTTCACATTAAGCAATAAAACATCCATATTAGTGTTGAAGTTGACTTAATTGATGGCATACAAAACACCCAAATTTTTCCCTAATGGCAAGAAAATAATCATCCACAGTTTTTGCTTACCTTTCTGTACAACCAACGAGGAGATTCGGGTAAGAAGATCATCAGTACAAATTGTAAAAGAGCAGGAAGCCCTGCAACTCCAAGCATCCACCGCCACGTTCCAGGAGCCTGCATCCATCCATGTATTTATAATTCATTTCATTTCCCAAGTTCAATCCTAGTCAAGCGTCAAATGGTTTTACAGTCAAGCGTAACTTAGCAACAAAATATAATTGCCCACCTTTGTAAAAGCAAGATTGATACAGTATGACAAGAATTGCCCCCCTGTGATGAGAAAAGCATTTGTACTAGTTAAAGCTCCCCTGACTTTGGCCGGTGAGGCCTCAGAAATGTAAAGAGGGGCTGTCATAGAAGCCATGCCCACGCCAAATCCCACAAACAATCTGCCCACAATCAGAACGCTTGGATTGGGTGCAGCCGCCATGAAAATTGCTCCCAGGAAAAAGAGAAAGTCTGCAATCAATAGAGCGGTTCTCCGTCCATACCGGTCGTTCAACCAACCACCGACTGCGGCTCCAACGATTGCACCTGCGATGGCCGTGCTCACTATGAGCTCCTGTTACACACTGCTCCATTAGTTTTAAAACAGTGGGTAAACAGCCATCAATCAAGTTAAGAGTGCTGCAAGCTTTTTTCTTGATTACATTATGATGAGAAAGGGAATACGATCAATAGAAACGAAATTACCTGCAGAGTGGTGTTGCGATCGACGCTCTTGAAATCATCTCGAATATACAAAATGGCTCCAGATATAACACCTGCATATTCAAAAGAAGCATTAATAAGATTTGTATAACCATAAAAAGGAAAAAAAGCAGGAGCATGTCCAAACTGTGAACGAAACTACAGAGCACTACACATCCTATTCAATGACAATCTCTCACAACTCAGTTTTCCATGGTTTCTTATTTCTATACACCTAAAAATAACTAAATGAACCACCAATAATAGCTTCAGTGTTTCTGAATTTGATTCGGTGATATTTTCTATATCAACATTTCGGATTGCATTTCATAGTGTTTCGGATTACAGTTCATAGAGTGTGATCTCAAACATTTTCATAGAGTGTATCAGATTACAGTCCATAGAGTGGGATCCCAAACATTTTCATAGAGTGTTCCGGACTATATCCCAAACATTATTGTAAACAAATTCAGACAGTTAAATCTAAAAACACTTTCATAAAATGTAACCCAAATATTAATACAAATTTACACAGTCAAATCCAAAAGACTACTTCATCCACCTAATCTCTGGATGGTAGGACTGAGTTCTGCTAACACTTATTACTTTTGAAATGAACTTCACTCTAAAACTATAACCACATAAAAGTTAAAGAAAACAAAATCTCAAGTGAGACCTGTGTCATAGCCAAAGAGCAGGCCTCCAAGGCCTGCAGATAAGGCAAGCTTCAAAATGAAGGGATTTGCCCTTATGAGAGAGAAACAGTTAGTGAATTCTTCTGCATTGGCCTTCACCGGAGCACCTTCCATCTTTGCATTAACTGAAGTACCCAAAAATTCTGGTTATGGCAGAATTAAAATCACTCTGTGTAGCAAGCAGAAGGAGTCTGCTGATTCTAGTCTGTGGTAAGCACATAAACAGCAATGATAACGGAATAAATAAGATATTTATCCTCGTTCATCTCAAACCTAGGCGGCCACTCCTCGTGCATGCAAATAAAATTCTGAACTCCAGTTAAGTATTTCTTTTATTTTTAGAACTCTAACTTTCATCCCATGCATCGATTCATGTAAATCATTTGAATTTTAAACAACTACTTTTTTTTTTTAATAATGACTATTTATATATTTATATATAAAGTATCTTTATTATAATAATATAATAATATTCTTATTATATTATTATATATATGATTTATCATGCAAATCATTTGAATTTGAATTTGAATTTTATTTTTAATAATGTCTATTTATATATTTATATATTTAATAATAATAATTTTTTTATTATATTATTATTATATATATGATTTAACATGCAAATCATTTGAATTTTAAACTTATTTTATTTATTTATTTTTTCTTTTTAGTGATGACTATTTATATATTTACATATAATAATAATATCTTTAATATATATAACTAATAATTTCTAGATATATTTTATATTATTATTAGTATATTATATTATATTACATCATTATTATTATATATTTTAATTTTATATATTTATTATCTTTATATTTATTAAACTTATCATATTATTCTTATTATTATAATATTATATTATTCTCATTATTAAATTATTTTATTACTATATTATTATTGATATTAATATTTTAACATTATAATTAATAAAATATTATTATTATTAATTTAATAATATAATTTGGTTTAAGATCACCTCACTCTTGACTATAATTCATGTCTACCATGGTCCACATGTCACGTATGTCTTTGTCTATCCCCGTAAACATTAGACTTAATTTTGTGTTAATTGTTTGTCAAAGGCGAAACCTTAAACCTAAAACTATGTTTGCACTCTTTATTTTGATGACCATAAGAACTTAAATATTAATATAAAATACTTTAAATGGCCATTTGAAACAACTATTAAATAATTCAATATTTTTGAACTTAATGGTGTTATAATTCATCAAACTAACCAGGTACTAACAATTTTGTGAGAATATGGATGAGTTTTGTAGGTGCTCGAGGTGCAACAATAGATAGACCTAGCAACCTATTCCAGAAGGAACCTTAAACCCAGTAGCCTAGTTTGATTAGTTGAAGTCGTGTCACTCTGGTTACTCCACCTAAATTAAGAGCTTATTCACCACCATTATTAAGGTTTGATCTGTATGAACCTATTTGTCTCATTGGTAGATTAATTAACCCCCTATTCATCTACCTATTACACCCTCACTTGTACTGAACCCATTGTGATGAGGTTGGACCCACGGTGTAGTATGGGATGCACTGAAGCCTCTTCACAACTAAGCTTTGACCTTGTTAGTTATCTTCATGACCACAACCATAAAAACTATAGGACTATCCTAGAATAGCTTGTCGGGTCCACTTGGTTGGGGTGGACTAGGTTGTGGTTCACATGGTTGGGTGTGTTGCACCCCACAATGAAGTAAAAGCCATGTCAATTACCCATTTTGGCGCCTACATATGCCAGGTAATCCAAAACATGAATCTTCCTTTGATATTTACTTTTTGGACTTCTTAACTGTGTATGCTTATCTAGTTTTGTTGCTAATGCTTTATGGATATTGCAATTCTTATATGTGAAAATGTAATGTATACAAAAAAAAAAAATTCTCTCATGGTTGAGTTTTTACATTTCTCATGGTTGGGTTTTTGCATTGGTATCAAAGCACCCAGGTTCAAACTCTGGACCTTGGCACCCCCATATTTAATGTTTAATAAAAATCTTCTTGAAATTTTATAGCCATGGGACGTGGAAGGAAAGGCCAGCATAGAGCCCCCAAGAAAACTCAAGGGAAATCAAAACCATTACCTAAACCTGCAGAACTTGAGAAGAGTGTACATTTGAGTGAAAATGATACAATCTCCAACACAGAGACCTTGGCCTCCACTCTTAAGCAAATGAAGGTCAAACAGGAAAAAGACTGTAAAGCAAGCCCCTATCGAGCTAAAGAAGCAACCATCAAGACCAAACCATCTGCTATCATAGATTTTCCCTTTAGATGTGGGCGTTATGCCCCACTGCTGACTAAAGAGGTCATAACAAAATATTACCATGTACACTCGAAAGCGGATATATAACAAAGGAATTCCCAGAGGAAGATCCCACTGAAGAATAGAACAATGTAGTCAAAGGAGGAAACTATGTACTTATGTAATCATGATAGATAGTGTATTAACTAAATAACATCATGTTATTATGTGTACAAGGAAATATGAATGTAAAATATATATATAAATATGTATATGCATATACGAATATATAATTAATATGAGTTTTATGCCCTTACTATGTGATAAGTGAAATGTTTCTTATGTTTAAATGATGATTTAAAACAGTTGATCGAAAATTTATTATTTGCATTTCCAATAGTTTGAAATGAAATTTTCTTTAACAAAATCAAGGCATGGAAATTAACTATTTAAAAAGGACTAAAATGACACCTTGTAATTTTAATTAGAAAACTTAAACATACCCCCTATGAGGAGGATGTTTAGGAGGGGAGCAAGTACCAGCTAGAAGGAGAAGTATCTCTATGGTGGGACCATCTCTCAGCCATCAAGGGGTATGACCTCAAGGATTTAACTTGGGAAAATTTTGAGAGGCAATTTTGCAAGGAGTATTTTTCTGCTCGACATCGTGATCAGAAAATGACAGTGTTTCACTCATTGCATCAAGGAAACATGACAATAAGTGAGTATAAAGCCAAATTTATGAGCCTACTACGATATGTGCATTACTTAAAAGAGAAGGAAGATAAGTTGAATAAATTTATCCTTGGGTTAAACAAAAGATTGATGCACACTACTAAGCTTGCTTGACCTAAGAATTTGAGCTAGGTAGTGGAAGTAGCTACTATCGTTGAAGAAAAGCGAAGAGTAAGCAGGAAAGGAAACAAAATTCCTCCACCTTTACCCAAACTGATAACAAGAAATACAAGAAGGGCCTACGAGTGGAGCATAACTCAAGAAAATTTAAAAGGAGCTCTAGAGAGAAGATTGAAACTTCAAGGCAGCACCCTCTAAGAATAGAGAGGAAAAGTGGAAAAATTCATCAAAATTGGAGACCCCTGAAAGCCCTTACAAGGATCAAGGAAGGAAGGAGATGGATTATAAAGGAGGATGTTGGGAATGTGGAGGAAACCACTACAAGAGAAATTTCCCCAAGAGGACAGATCAAAACACCAAGTCAACTGCCAAGATCTGTGCAGCCATGGACAAGCAAGAGGTTGATAATCAAGCCTCTTTGATAGAGCTTCTAGGTACTTTTTATGGGCAACCTATTACTATCTTGGATGATTTAGGAGCAACTCATAGCTTTGTATCTCTAAATATATTGAAAAAATGTAATGTTAGCCTTAATTTCCTAAGTCAAGAGAAGATGGAGGTAGATTTTGGGTTTGGTAAGACTCAAAGGGTAGATTTTTATTTAAAGGACACCAAACTCAACATAGGATGTATATGGACCAAAGTAAATTTATTGGTTACCCTACTAGGATCATATGATGTGATACTAGGGATGGATTGGTTTAGGGAGCATAGGGCCACTCTCGACTACTACCACAAACAAATTAAGTGGAGAGATGATCATGGGAAATTAGTGATGCTTCAAGGAGTGCCAAGGCTGATAAGGATCTTAACAGTATTAGCAATGCAAGCCAAACGAGCTATGAGGAAAGGTTCCAAACTCCTCTTAATCAAGATAGAAGAATGCGGAGAAGAACCTGTTCCAAGTATTGCAGACCACCCGATACTCCAAGAATTCCAAATTGATATATTTCCTAAAGAATTGCTAGGATTTCCTCCTAAGCATCAATTTGAATTCTCTATTGAATTGGTTCCAGGTGCAGAGCCCATTTCTAGAGTCCCCTATCGAATGCATATAGTTGAATTACAAGAACTCAAAACACAATTGCAAGAACTAATGGATAAAGGTTTGACCTGACCTAGTGTGTCTCCATGGGGAGCTCCTATGTTATTCATTAAAAAGAAAGATGGGATGCTATGCCTATGTATAGATTATAGGATGCTCAACAAGGTAACTATCAAAAATAGATATCCTCTTCCTCAAATTGATGACCTCTTTGATCAATGAAGGTGAGCTACCATCTTCTCTAAGATTGACCTAAGATCTAGATACCATCAGTTGAGAATCAAGGAGGAAGATATTCCCAAGACATCCTTTAGAACCAGGTATGGTAACTACGAGTTTCTAGTGGTACCTTTTTTCCTAACCAAGGCTCCTTCAGCATTTATGAGTCTTATGAATCATGTATTCCATGACTTTCTAGATAAGTTTGTGTTGGTCTTTCTTGATGACATCCTAATTTACTCTAAGAATCCAATGGAACATGAGGAACACTTGAGAATTGTGCTACAGAGGCTTCGAGAACATGAGCTTTATGGAAATTTGAGAAAATGCTCCTTCTTCCAACCCAAAATATATTATGTGGGGCTCATCCTATCCTTAGAAGGGATTCATGTTAATCCTTACAAGATTCAAGTCATTGTAGAATGGCCCACATCTAAAAATGTGTCAAAAGTAAGGAGTTTCATGGGACTAGAAAGGTATTATAGAAGGTTCGTAAAGGACTTCTCCAAGGTTGCCAACCCCATAACCTCCTTGCAATAGAAAGGAAAAAGGTTTGAATGGTCAGAAAAATGTGAAATGACTTTCCAACAATTAAAGAGAGCCTTAACCACAACTCCTATTTTGCAAGTACTTGATCCCAAAAAAGATTTTGTAGTATGGACTGATGCCTCCTTGGAGGGTCTAGGAGGAATTATGATGCAGGATAATCGAGCAATTTCCTATGAGTCCCACAAACTAAAATATCGTGAACTCAACTATCCTACTCATGATTTAGAATTGGCTGCAATTTTCCATGCTTTAAAAATTTGGAGGCATTACCTAGTAGGGAGACCATTCAAGTTAAATACATATCATAGGGGACTCCAATATTTATTCACCCAGCTTGACCTTAATGCTCGCCAAAGAAGATGGGTAGAATTCTTGAGTAGTTATTATTTTGACATATCTTATGTTAAGGGAAAGGAAAATCGTGTAGCAGATGCCTTGAGTCGTAGGGCCAGTTTGGCAGCTATTACACAAGTAAAAATCAACCTGTTAGATACCCTCAAGAAAATGTAACCTTGGAATAGATCCCCTTTTCTAGTAGATGAAGTTAGATATGGAGCAATCAATGAATCATATAGTATACTCTATAGGAAAATATGGTATCCTTAGATACCAAATTCAAATTGTGGTACCCAATGAAGGAGGATTAAGAACAAGAATCCTACAAGAAATCCATAATGCACCATATCAGGGACATCCAAGAGTGACCAAGATGTATGTAGATCTTAGATCTGTCTACTTTTGGCCAGGAATGAAAAAGGAAGTGGCAGATTTTGTGGTCAAGTGCTTAGAATTCCAAAGAGCTAAAGCCGATCATTGCCATCTTGTAGGGGTGTTATATCCACATGAGGTACCGTAGCATAAATGGTCAGTAATTTCAATGGACTTCATGGTGGGTTTGTCAAAAACTTGTCTTAAACATGATAGTATACTTGTGGTGGTTGATCCATTGACCAAGGTGACACATTTTGTACCTGATAATGTTAAAAATGATGCCCAAACCATAGCAAGAAAATTTCTTAAAGAGGTTGTTAGATTGCATGGGGTTCCAGAAGTAATCATCTTAGATAGAGATAAATTATTTACCTCTCAGTTTTGGACTACCTTGATGACAACCTTGGGGACTCAACTCAACTTTAGCATAGCCTACCACCCAAAAACAGATGGCCAAACTGAGAGAGTCAACCAAGTTATGGAAGACATGCTACGAATGTGTACGTCATGGACCAACCAACTAAGTGGGAAGAATATTTTCCATTGGTGGAATTTTCTTATAATAAAACCTACCAAGCTTTCATCCAAATGGCACCTTTTGAAGCACTTTATAGAAGGGAATGTTCAACGCCAATTGTATGGGAGGGATTGGACAATAGAGTTCACATAGGACTTGAGATACTTCAAGAATATGATCAATAGGTAAAAGTTATCAAGGAAAGACTAAAAGAGTCCTTAGACTTCAAAAAGAGTTATGTAGATGCAAAGAGAACCCCAAGAGAATTTGAAATAGGGGAAAAAGTGTTCCTTCATGTTAAACCACAAAAGAGTTCGATAAAATTTGGCAAGGAAGCCAAATTGTCCCCTTGATTTATTGGACCATTTAACATCATAGAGAAAATTAGCCATGTGGCTTAGTGACTAGCTCTTGCATCATATCTCTCTCACATACATAATGTGTTTCATGTGTCTTTGCTCAATAAATATATACCTAAATCGATCCATGTAATTGATTGGAATGCTCTACAAGTAGAAGAGGCTAGAGAAATTTGTCTAAGTCCACTTGCGATAGTGGATAGGTACATTATCATACTACGCAATTGCACCATACAACAAGTTAAGGTCCTTTGGGACCAATATGGAGAACGTAGAGCCACTTAGGAGGATGAAGAAATTATCAAACAAGAATACCCCCACCTCTTTAACTAAGTTGGGATGACTTAGCCTAAGGGGGGAGGAATGTCACATCCCCGTAAACATTAGACTTAATTTTGTGTTAATCATTTGTCGACCCGATGTAATTTGGTTGAAGGTGAAACCTTAAACCTAAAACTATTTTTGAACACTCTTTATTTTGATGATCATAAGAACTTAAATATTAATATAATAGACAAGTAAATACTTAAAATGGCCATTTGAAACAACTATTAAATAATTCAATATTTATGAACTTAATGGTGTTATAAGTTATTTTATTTTGGCATGGATATATATATGTGTGTGTGTGTGTTTATCAGACTAACCAGGTACTAACAATTTTATGAGAATATGGATGAGTTTTGCAGGTGCTTGGGGTGCAACAACAAACATACTTGTCAACCTATTTTGGGAAGGAACCTTAAACCCAATAGCCTAGTTTGATTAGTTGAAGTCGTGTCACTCCAGTTATTCCACCGAAATTAAGAGCCTATTCACCATTGTTAGTAAGGTTTGATCTGTACATGAGCCTATTTCCCTCGTTGGTTGATTAATTAACCCCCCTCCCTTTTCCCTTTGTGGACATTCTCGAGTTGAGCCATAAAGTGGATAAAAGAAAATACAAATAAAATAACATTTAACTAATTTATACACAAACCCTACCATTTAGAGGTAAAATAGAAATAAAACTAAAATAATAACTAAAACACAGGAAAAGAAATAAAATAAAAAAGAAGAAGAAAATAATACAAATTAAATAAGAAAAATAAGAGCTAAAGACTAAACTATACAAAATGAGCAATAGAAATAAAGAAAAAGCAAGTCATTATTTTTGGAGGAAGGGCAATTTTCACATTGCATGCCATAGATAGCCAACATTTATGAGGATAGGGGCACTCGTCTGAAGGCACGACTGCTCCATTAAGAGGGTATGGCATTCATGCTTGGGAGCCTTCCAAAATGTCCAACGCCTGGGAAGACCATATAACCCCATGATCCCCCTTTTGGAGAGAAGATGAATGCACATAGTAAGAGAAGGGAGAGGCGTGAAGGGAATAGCAGAGGAGTAGGAGAGCCAGACATGCTAAGAATTGAGTCTATTCTAGTTGTAGACACCTTACAGGTTCCTCTATTCTTGCTAGGTGTAGAAGATGTCCATATTTCTTTATTTCAGCAACTATTTAAGGTCTGAAATCTCAATTTGTTGAGCTAACAATACAATAAAAATAATCTACCTTCTTTGTTTTCTTTACAAAATCATGCCATGGTTTAGAAAATTCTAGGAAGTAGTCAAACCATGAATGATAGCACTGCACAAGCTTAATATACTCTATAAAATATAAATGTATCCATCTTCAGTTGTTAAGATTACATGATTTGAGTCTATTTAGATATGAATTTTACAAAACTTGCTAAGACTGGGGGAATATTGCAACTGCCCATTTAGGTCTTGTTGATGGTGATTTTGATACCACAACAATACAAGCAGAGTATTGCTATTCTACTTCTCCTCAAAGAGAAAGGCAACACATGGATGCCTTAGCTCCCAAGGTCTTTGTAGTTGGGTCTCAACTGCGCTGATGTTACTCAGTGGCCAATGCAACAGTAATATTCAAGTGGCCTACTGGTGTTGAGCTTTTGGATTGTTCTAAGATCAAGGATGAAATAAAACCTACTCTAACAAGGGGTTTTTAAAGAAATATAAAAAGATAAGTTAGAGTTTTGAAACAGAAAAGAACAATAGTTCATCCAACCTTAACCAAACTTGTTAACTTCAAGGAATTTGTAAACCAAAACTGCAGAACAAAGTAAACTTGTGATTCACACATAGCCTCTTTCATTCACAGTGCTAATTCGCATAACAGATTTTAATTACCATTTAAATAAAACACAAAATAATATTTCATTCCTTGAAGACTTCACAAATCAAATGATCAATTTAAGACAAATATCATTCTGGAACACAACATGAAGGAGATAAAACTCTGATTGCTTCTACTGCTAGTAAAACAGATAAGCAATATTTACAAAGTTGGCACAATCACCAATGTATAGAGATTCTGAGGCTCCAGATTTGTTTCCAACTACACTAAGAGAACTTAGAAAATACATTACAGTCTGTACTGAAATCTAGCTACCAAACAAGAAGACCAGAGAAGCTCTCATTACTAAGAATAAAGATGCAACTCTATCTCCTTTTGTTAACTGACTAACTCCTAATAGTTCTAACTCTAAACAGTTCTCAGTCTAAAAGTTCTCTAACCTTAGAAGTTCTAATCTAGAAGTGCTAACCTTTACAAAGAGGCAAGAATGCTTTATATACAGAATGTACCAATAGGAAAGTGTTGTCCCCTGCACTAGGGTTTACAAAATATCTGTAGATTGTAGGAGAGTCGGCCCTCAAATATTTCTGAGGAAAGTCAAAACTGCATTCAATGTGAAGCCCTGTTGTCCATGCTAAAAAGTTGTTTTGTGGATGACCTTAGATCTCTTGCATCTGCAGCCTTTATTCTCCTGTCTTCGTGTCCATCTTCGAGCTCTATTGGGGGTCGCCTTGAATGCTCAGAATATCTCCATTAATATTGATCTACCTCCTTGCCAATGGTCATTACAGTTGTCCCTATGAGTCACAGTTTCTTCTTTCCTTCGGCCTCCTTCTGTTTTGGACTTCTCTGTACGTTTGACCGTTCTTCTGGAAACGCCACCAGGCCCTCCTGTAGATTTAAACCTTTCACCTGAGCTGATCCATTGCCTTTGGATCTTAGAAGGAAACCATTTCACTCGCATTCTGTTATTCTTCATCACAGGGTCAGTCAATCGATGAAAGGGACCGATGAATCACTCTTTTGGCTCCTTCTGATTGGTCGGGCATACGCCAAGCGAGCTCCTCAGGTGGTCAAAAGTGGTCCACCTTGAATCGCATGTCGGTGAGACACTCATTGTGTCTCCCTGATGCGATTACATCTCTCCTGGCAACAATCAACATGACATTAGATAGTCGGCAAGAGGTTTCAGCGAGCAGTAGAATTCATATCGAGTCCGCAACACCTATCGGCATGACTGCATTCTTTCAACAAGACCACATGGTGAAGTCTTTCTTCTCTTGGAGAGCACATTCTGTACTGCCAAGACTCCTTTGTTTCGCTGAGAGCCCTCATCAAAGCCCCTCTATTCGTTTGGAGTCTCCCCGATCTCCTCCTTATCCTCCGGCCTCGAGCTCCTCTTGCTTTGGTGTGACTTTCATAGTCACCGAGACTTCCCGGCGAGAGTCTGAATCTTCCCCGAAAACCCTTGGGGAACCTTTGTCGACAAGACTTATGGCGACTCCCTTGCATGTCGCCGAGACTCTTTTGTATTGGCAGGAGCTTTCGCTGATTTCTTTCACTCTCGCCGAGCTTCCTCCTTGTCGTTGAGACACCATCAAGTCAGCAAGACATCTTACTGAACCCGATCCGTCCACTCAGAGTCTCCTCGAGTTCTTTCGTTTTGGCGTGGCCTTCGAACTTCGCTAAGACTTTACACCGAGGTCTTTTCCTTCGTCAAGTGTTCATTTGAGTTCAGGGAGAGTTTGTTTAGTCGATGAGACATCTCGCCGAACCTTAGATCTTTCGATGAGCTTGTTCTGCCCTTTTAGTGAGACAATCTCACATCGGTGGGATCTTTGGCTGAAGGAAAAATTATCACCGAGAGTCAGATTCTTAGGTGGGACCCTCCTCTGTCGGTGGGACTTCGTTAGGTCAACGAGACTTTATACCGACCAAAGCCCCCTTTTGCCGAATTCTATTGTCACCAATACCTTATCGGGTCGGCAGGACATCCTACTGAACCCATTGCATTCGTTCTGAGTCTCCTCGAGTTAGAGCCTTTCCACGTGACTTCCCTGTTCGGAAAGACACTATGCCGAAGGCATCATCCTTTAGCAATCCTTTCATTTCGGGGAGACCTTTTTGTAGTCATTCTGATATGGGTTCTTTCATTTCACATGCGTCGCTATAGCATTCTCTTGTCGGGGAGATGTCCTACAGACATCTTATGTCTCGCCGAGGAACCTTCATAGGTCCACTTTTCTCTCCGTGACAATTTTGTTCTCTCCCCAATGGGCAACTTTCACCGTCAGTCGGTAAGACCAAGAGACTTCGTCAAGACCTTATGTCAAATTCTGATTGTTTGACCGAGATGTTCACTTATGAGCCGATCGGTGAGACATGAAGAACTTGCCATGACTTTACTCCGAAGACAAGCCTCGTTGGCGAGACTGCACCCATTCGCCGAGACTTCTTGGCGACATTATCTTGCTTTGCCAATATGCGGACCCTTCCCCGTCAACAAGACTCCTGGCGTTCGATGAGAGCACATACCGAAGAGAAAAACTCCCGCTGAAGTGTACGCCTGTATGCACTAGTCGGTGAGACCTCCCGGATTCACTAATACATTTTGGTGAAGAGAAAACATTTCACCGATGTATGAATCTTTTTGACACCGGTCGGCGAGACATGGAGATTTCACCAAGATCCTTCCCCGAAGACAAACTTATGCCGATAGGAAACTCCTAGTTGCCAAGACAATGAATGATTTCTTGGCGATAGACACTTGTATGTGATTTTTGATCGTTGTGGCATCTCTGGGGTCTTGCCGAAATGTAACACAGATGCATATTGAGCAGAATGCACTGGTAGTCAACAAAACCTCTGCAAGGTCTTGCTGACTTTCTTCTTAGCTGATTTTTATGACCAACTAGACTGGGGAATGCATTCCAACTGAGCTCCCTTGGCAAATATCATCATGTGTAGGATTTAATCTTGCATTCAACAAAGAAAACCACAATAAAGATCACACAGACAAAAATTAATTAATCAAAGTTGTCATTGAAATGAATCCTAGGTTAGTATGGTGTCGTTAAATATTCAAACAAAATGATCATACAAGTAGTTCGGGTTTCAAGTCGACCCGTGGAATCCAAGCTAGGGAGGAATTTCGGAGAATTTCGAGTCAGAGGGATTCCAGCAGAATAAACATGAAAACACCCATTAGAAACTTAATCCAATCATTATCAATCAAGGAACAGCATGTGAGATCTCAAAATAGCATCAATTATTCATAAAATGCATCATCATTTATTAACTAGCCTTACTACTCCATATTTCTTCACATTCCAACAGATTTTGGGGAAATCTGCGCGAGATGGATTTCTGCGAAGGAGAAGACATTCCGGAAAACCCGGAACAAACAGGGAACAACGTATTTTGGGAAAATCTAGGGGAGAAAGAAATCTGTGAAAATCCGGTCCACGCAGATTTCTGAGAAGACCAAAAATCCCCGAACAACAATGCTCAGCCGGAGTTCGAGTGAGATCCAAGAAAAATACGGATGGGCTAGAAAATCCCGAACTCGAGAGAAAACTTGAATTCCAACTGAGGCAGAACCAAATTTAAATCAGACCGAACAAAAGATAAAATATGGAGAAATAGAAGAAACCCAAAAACAAAGCAAATAACAAAGGAAAAGTAATCAAAAGAGAAGGGGGACCCATTTTGTTCCAAAATAAAAAATGGGGTGGTTATGCAAGGCATAACAAATGGCGACTCGGCTAGGAAAATGGTTTCTGAAAGATTCAGCTACCCAGAACTCTTGGTTCATGAACATCACAACTCCAGTTGGGTCAGTTATAACAAACAAGGTAGAGCTAGAATCTCAAGTGTAAGTCAATCAATGGCTAGCCCCTGAATCAATGTGTGTGCTTCATTGTGCATCATTCTTTCATAAAGTTTCTTCATCTTTTGAATAATAATGTGCAAGATTTGAACTACATGAGTTGATTTCCTTCGTGCAATGATATCCTGGGCATTGCTCCGCTGCCAGTCAGGCGTCCATAGCCCCAATGGAGATACCTCTAGTTCTCTCATAGCATTGCTCTATTGCCAGTCAGGCATCCATAGCCCCGGTATAGATACTGGAATCACCCATTCATATTGAATCCTCCTTTTCTTTTTCTTTTGAAGTTTCAGATATTTCATTTAATTTTTTATTTATGTTTTTCAATATGTCATATGTTTAATATCTGATTTGGGTTGAAAACTACCATGGACCTCATAACAGCACTTGGAAGTCAGATTTTTCACTCAAATCTTATAGCACTGTCATCCTAGAACAAAAATATCATTCAAGAGGATATGATCATGGTGATTTGTGATAGATTCAGAGGAGCTAATGAAGGTTACTCACTTGGGACCTTGTTTTCAAAACTTTCCACAACTTTTATTAACAACAAGCATGAAACAATGAATTGAGGACAAAATCATTCAATCAGAGAACCTGAAAATATCTAAACCACTTCTCTCCTAATGACCAAAGTATCTTCATATAACAACCCACTACTTAAAGATGGAAAACAACAGATAAACCCCCAAAGCACAAAACAAAACAGAAAGCCCGAAAGAAAAAGGACAAACAAACAAATAGGAAATTATTTACAAGAAGAGAGAAAATTATTTACAAATAGAAACACAGAAAGTATTCACAAAATGCAAATTATTCACAAACAGGAGACAAATAGATTATTTACATCCAGCATAGAAATTAACAAGCCTTATGACTCAAAATAATGCTTAAGAAACTGCCCATTGACAGGCAATGGGACAGGTTCTACAATTAGGCTACTCAGTCTGAAAGCGTTTTCGCCTAGGATCTCAGCAATTTGATAAGGACCTAACAGAGTTTGTCAAATTTATGGTGACTGCCCTTCTTTTCACTAGCCTTATCCCATAACAGCACTAAGTTTGATATCCTAAAAGCCTTCATCTTGGCTCTTTTGTCAAACCAACGTTTGACAACAGTCTGGTGGTTGAAAAATTGTTGCAAAGTAGCATCTCTTTGTTCTTCTAATTTCAACAAAGCAGCCAATCTGATTTCTATGCTATTGTCACTAGAGTAGAATTTCTGCATGAATTCAAGGATAGGTATTTTCAAATTGATGGGGAATACAGGCTCTTGGCCATACACCAGCTTGAATGGTGAAGTCTTTAGAGCAGCCTTAATCCTAGTCCTATCTGCCCATAATGCGAATCTAAGCTAGGTATGCCAGTCTCTAGGGTTATGCTCTAACAATTTCTTAATGACCCGTAAGAGATTCTTATTGGTTGACTCTGCAACTCCATTGCCTTGTGGGTAATAATTCAAAGAATAATTCAAGACAATCTTGTGATCATATGCCCAAGAAATAAACTCAGCAGAAGAAAAAGGCAGAGCCATTGTCACATACCAGAGCGAAGGGTACCCCAAACCTTGTAGTGATGCACTCGGTGAGGAACTTGATCACTACCTCTGTTGTGTTGTTTTTCCAGGGTATAGCTTATGTCCATCTTGTGTAGTAGTCAGTTGCAGTCAAAATGAACTTGTGTCCTGTAGCAGAGTTTGGGTTAATAACCCCAATGAAATCCAATGCCCATTGGGCAAAGGGCCTTACCTCATAGATTAGCTATAGTAGCATAGCTGAATGGCGTTCCCTTGATGCAGAAATCTGACATGTGTGACATGTCCTCACATGCTGATGAGCATCTTTGAATACACAGGGCCAATAATAACTAGACCTAAGGATCTTGTGTGCCAATGAATCTGTAGAACCATGACCTGTGCCATGTTTCCCATGAAACTCAGAGATCACATGTTTAGCCTCTTGATGATCAAGGCATCTCAGGTATACTCCTTCGAAATTCTTCCTATATAGCAACCCTCCTTTGAGCATGTAATGAGAACTCTTGAGTCTCAGGGCTCTCCTTTGAGTTGCACTCATTCCCTCTGGACATCGATTATAGAGCATCAGGCAAATAGTGTCAACGTACCATGGGTCATTAGAGAAAGTCTAGGTCATGTATTGCTGACAGATGATGTTATCGCCAGCGTTCGCCATGGACTGGGATAAACCTGTGCCCCTGACTAGTTTCATGGGATGTATCTCCAAATCAAATTCTTGCAAGATGGCCATCCATTTGCCTCTCCTTTCTCCCAGCTCGCTCTGCATCAATAGGGACTTCATAGCTGCGTCAGGAACTACAGTGACGACCTGACTTCGGAGAATGTAATGTCATAATTTCTTAACAGTCCGAACCAGCGCAAAAGCTTGATTCTCCAGAGGTGGGTATTTGATTTCTACATTTTTTAACAGGAAGCTCATGAATGCAATCGGCCTCTCCTCTGCCTCTCCTTTTCATTGAGTTAAAACAGTCGCACATGAATGCTCAGAGGCAAAAGAGTAGATGTAAAACAGTCTGAGATAGTCAGGGCTGGTGAGCATGGGTGCTTTTGAGATGGAGTGCTTGACTTGTGAGAACACAGCCTTTGCTTCCTCAGTCCACTCTATCTTGGTGTCGTTCTTCATCATCTCATTCAATGGTTTCACGATTTCAGCAAAGCCCGTGATGAACTTTCTCACTAAGTTGATTTTCCCAAAGAAAGACCTCATTTCCTTCTTGCTTCCTGGCATGGTGATCTTCAGAATGGACTCGAATTGGTTTGGATCGATTGATATTCCCCTTTCTAAAATTATATGTCCCAAAAGCTTGCCCTCTGAGACTCCAAACATGCATTTTTTTGGATTCAATGAGACTCCATACTGGATGCATCGTTCCAAAACCTTGGCCAAGTCAGCAACGTGGTTCAATCGGTCTTTGGAGAACACTGTTAGGTCATCTATGTAAACAATAATGCACTTACCAATTAGATCCTTAAAGACTATGTCCATGGTGCGCTGGAAAGTTGCTCCAACATTTATCAGACCGAATGGCATCCTTTTGTATGCAAACGTTCCCCACTTTGTAGTGAAAGCCATTTTCATCCTGTCTTCAAAGTTGACCATTACTTGATTGTATCTAGAGTAACCATCCAAGAATGGAATCATCTGAGCTCCATTGACAGTCTGCAAGACCTCATCTAGTGAAGGAAGTGGGTAGTTATCCTTTTCTAAAGCCCTATTCAGGTTTCTGAAGTCAACACATAGCCTGATCTCCCTATTTTTCTTGCGGACTGGAACTAAGTTAGCTACCCATGTTGAATGGTGCATAGGGAAGATTATCCTTGTAGACAGCAACTTTTGAACTTCTTTATAGATCAATGGTTCAATCAAGGCATTGATAGGGTGTTGCTTCTGTCGGAAGGGTTTAACCTCAGGCTTCAAGGGGATAGTGTGAGTCATAACAGAATCATCAAATGTCTGGAGGTCTTCATATCCCCAGGAAATCACAGAAATATCCTTTTTAAGCGCCCTCAGTATGTCTTCTCTAATTGCTTCAGGGCAGGCCTTCCCTATATAGACATTCATTTCACGGCCAGCATCGACCAAGTTAACTGTTTCATATTCGCCTCCCTTTTCTTCAGCTAATATTTTCTCTCGAGCCCTTGGATCTGATTCAAAAATTCTCTCCAAAGCCACCATTCCTTTGGGAATGTTATTATTCTTTAAGTTAAGAACTCCCTCTATATCACATTCCTCAGGGCTCCAATCCCCTTGATCTCTGTTGGACTCATCAATAATTTTCCCCTCAAAAACATCTAAGCTTGCTAAGAAGGCCAGAATATGTCGATCATCATCAAAGACCTGGAAATTCTTGATATTGTCAGGAACAGCTGGGGTGGACATCAGTTCCATTGAGAATATTTTGAATTTGGAGCCTTGCATAGGTTCCAAGGTGCTTGCAACAACAACCAATGAATCAGCTACCTGATTTTCTTCTCTAGGGATTAAGCTAATCCCAAAGGCATCAAAGTCCTCAATCAGGTTCCATACCCAATTTCTGTAAGGTGCCGACCTTCTGTTGTGACATGTGTATTGGTTTCGCACCTGTTTGATAACTATTTTTGAATCTCCCTTGACCATCAAGGCAGTGACCTTCTTCTCGTGTGCAAACATCAGTCCTTGAGCTAGGGCTTCATATTCAGCTACATTATTAGTGCATCTGAATTGTAGCCTGTAAGAAGCAAAGAAAACCTTCCCTTTCGGGTTGTTTAGTACAATTCCAACACCACAACCAGTTTTGGACTTGGATCCATCAAAGTTGAGGGTCCACAGTTGATCAGGGGTTGGAGTTGATTCTTTTGAGGTTGTTATGGGGAGTTGATCTAGATGAGTCATAGTTGAGGCTGCTTGATCTTTTGCATCAGGTATAGGGAAAGGATGCTCTGTAAGTTCTTTAGGTATGGTTCCCAATTCCGGTTTAGTTACATCATCTGACCTGTGGCTATCCTTCTAATAATCACTTGTTTCTTTGGCTGACCCCTGGGTTTTTGGTACACTCGTGAATACAGGAATGTCAGGCAAGCCTTGGGGTTGTTCCATATGATTATGTTGGTTAAGACATGTGACTGAGGCCAGTTTAATTTGGGAAGGAATCTCTTTTGGAAGTATCCTACCTCTGGTTAGCATTGTTGCTTCTTTAGCTTCAAATGAGAATTGGTCTACAATGGTCTGAGGGCGACTTGTGCTAGCTTCCTTAGCTTGGGAAACATGATTTAAAATGTCAATGCAAAGTGGACAAGTCAATTCAGAATGACTTTGGTAGTGTACCTTGCATCAATTAGGGAGCAGGAGACTTTTCAAATCTACACCTTCTCCCAAGACCAGCTGATCTTGTTGCAATTTTCTGACTAATGCTTGCTGATTTTCATCAATCATAAGATCAGGGAGCTTTTGTATGGGCAGTTCTTTAGGATCAAGAACAGAAAATGTTAAATCTTCTTCTCTCTTATAAACACCTATCCCAGTTTCGAAATAGGCTACCTCATTGGGGCAATTATATTTCGTGATGATGTGCTTGAGGCGGGGCTCACTTTCGATCCTAATCTGATTAGGAATCCCTTTCCATGATAGCCACATATGTGAAAAGTCAAGGGAAAGATATCCCCCTAGATTTTTCATCAAATCTCGGCTTGGTAGCATACCATAGGTCTTAGGAATGTCTGCCACTTGAACGTCTATGTTGGTCTGAATCCTAGGGTTTGATCCTACTTGCACATGTTTGTTTTTTAATTCTCCTACCACATTAACCTCTGTCTTGTCAAGTTGAATGACCTTCTTATTTGTTTGAATGGGGTTTAATCCAAACTTCTTACATATGGAAAATGGCATAACATTGCCCGAAGCTCCTGAATCCAATAGACAATTGTGTAGGTTCTTCCCACAAATTCTTAAACTCAAGAGAAACGGTGGGGTACCTACCTTATTTCTGTACAAGGCTGCATTCATGTCTATAGTAGCTGCAACCTTGCTTTTTCTTTTTAATTTGTCAGCTTGTTCTAAAGTTTTCAGCACTATCTCCCTTTGAGCAGGGCACCACTTTAAGATGTCAAAGAATGAAAAAGAAGTTTTATGTCTCTGCATCTCAGAAACAACATGAAATTCTATATTATAACTTGAATTACTCTTGAAAATGGCAGAGGAATTACCCTTATTATGGAAGTCAGGCGGGCCTTTTGGTGGAGGAGGATTATTATCAGCACCTTGATTTGGAGGCACCATGTGATTAGGGGGTGTTGATGTAGTGAGTGGCCCCTTACTTTGATTTCTCAGGAAGTGTCCTCCTTTTGACTGAAAGGCTTGGGCATCATATGAATCTTCCTCTAGTTCATTCTCCTCTTCCCTTGGGAATGAGGGCTCTTCTTCAAAGAGGTCATAAGCCATCGCAGTATCTAGTGAGTCACCTCCTTTGTTTGAATTCCCCTAGAATGTGTGGGCATCTTTGTGTGCCATCTTGACAACTTTCTCTATCTAAGGGCAGTTTATCTCATAATGGGTTGCAATATCATGCAGCCTACACCAGTTAGTCATGAAATTCAG
This sequence comes from Sequoia sempervirens, assembly GCA_007258455.2. Taxonomy (NCBI): domain Eukaryota; kingdom Viridiplantae; phylum Streptophyta; class Pinopsida; order Cupressales; family Cupressaceae; genus Sequoia; species Sequoia sempervirens. The sequence goes on along the minus strand of VDFB02026320.1, from coordinate 134,076,736 downwards.
GTCAGCCACTTTTGCAGTATGTGTTCTTTCCTCATTTGCTTGATAGTTATGAGAAACTCCCCCATTATTGGGCCTTGTATTCCATTGCCTGTTGTTATTTGGCCTTTGGTTGTACCCTCTGTTTTGGTTTTGGTACCCTTGATTAGAGGATTTTTGGCTCTGATAACCCCTTTGGTTGTAATTATTATGATTCTGATAGCAACCTTGATTGTTTTGGGAGGGGTTCAATCGAAGCTTAGCCATGTAATTGGTAACTTGAGACAACATTTTTTTCAAGGTTTCTACCTCATTTGTAAGTTGGACTATCTTCTCACTCTCCACATTCTTAGCAGCAGGTGGCTGACCACCATGATTTGGTGTTCCAATTTGGTTCTGATGACCATGGGAACTTTGAGGAAGCTATGATTGTTGAAAGAGATCAAGAGTTCCAGTAGCAAAGAATGGGACAAGAGGCTGAGTTTGCAATTCAGATATAGGCCCATAGTGGGAAGGAGACATTCCTAGGACAGTATTGAATAGAGGAGTTGGGCTATGCATTTGATATCCTATTGAAGGGAAACCTCCTCCCAAACTTCCTTGTTGAGAACTGATTTGTTACTGTAGCTTGATAGCCAGATGATAAACTTTAGATAGAGAATCAATTTCAGCTAGTTGGTAAGTCCTTTGTAGGAACAAACCTAGCAAAGGGTCTATAACCCTAAAGTATGCTTGAATGGCACTGTCCTCAGTGACTAGATAGGGATCTTACAATCTCTTATACATTCATTGGAATCTGGTATTGAACAAGGGCAAGGATTCACCTGGTTCCTTCCTGATGGTAGCAAATTGATGATATAAAAGAGTTGGGTCCACATAAACCCTAAACTAATTAATGAAAGCATTTTCTAAGTGTGTCCAGGTTAGAATGGAACCTTGAGGAAGATTAAGGTACCAATTGTATGCCATATCCCCTAAGGAATAAGGGAATAACCTACAAACTACATCATGGTGAGCTATCTGAGCTCTAGTACAAGCATCCTTGAAATTTTGTATGTGCTCCTCAGCACTTCTTGATTCACCATGAAAGTACTTGGGACATAATTTCTCAGGGTTCTTAGGCAGGTCGTGAAAACCTCCAGGAATAGTCCCCAATGGAGAAGGATTATTCTGAAAGAACGCCATTGGTGGGGGTGGTGGTGTTTGAGCCAGCTATTGTATGGGTTGAATCAGCTGTGATGAAAATTGGGATGAACGTGATGGTGGATTGGTCGGTATCCACTAGGCTATTGGTGAAAATCCTGGTGGAGTGAGTGGAGCTAATAAGGGTGGTATGATTGTGGCCCCAATTTTTTGAACCTTGTGTCTTATTGGGGTCTTGAGTTCTATCAACAATGATGGATTTTCAGCTGATCGAAGAACTCTGTAGGGCTCCTCTTATGAGAAAGACCGAGCTTTATCCATTTTTCCTTTCCTGGCCCTCCTTCTAGCGCCAGTTCCTGTTGATGGCGATTTTGACACCACAACAATGCAAGCAGAGTATTGCTATTCTACTTCTCCTCAAAGAGAAAGGAAACACATGGATGCCTTAGCTCCCAAGGTCTTTGTAGTTGGGTCTCAACTGCACTGATGTTACTCAGTGGTCAATGCAATAGTAATATTCAAGGGGCCTACTGGTGTTGAGCTTTTGGATTGTTTTAAGATCAAGGATGAAATAAAACCTACTCTAACAAGGGGTTTTCAAAGAAATATAAAAAAATAAGTTAGAGTTTTGAAACAAAAAAGAACAATAGTTCATCCAACCTTAACCAAACTTGTTAACTTCAAGGAATTTGTAAACCAAAACTGCAGAACAAAGTAAACTTCTGATTGACACACAACCTCTTTCATTCACAGTGCTAATTTGCATAACAGATTTTAATTACCATTTAAATAAAACACAAAATAATATTTCATTTCTTGAAGACTTCACAAATCAAATGATCAATTTAAGACAAATATCATTTTGGAACACAACATGAAGGAGATTAAACTCTGATTGTTTCTACTGTTAGTAAAACAGATAAGCAATATTTACAAAGCTGGCACAATCACCAGTGTACAGAGAATCTAAGGCTCCAGATTTGTTTCCAACTACACCAAGAGGACTTAAAAAATACATTACAGTCTGTACTGAAATCTAACTACTAAACAAGAAGACCAGAGAAGCTCTCATTACTGAGAATCAAGATGCAACTCTATCTCCTTCTGTTAACTGACTAACTCCTAACAGTTCTAACTCTAAACAGTTCTCAGTCTAAAAGTTCTCTAACCTTAGAAGTTCTAATCTAGAAGTGCTAACCTTTACAAAGAGGCAAGAATGTCTTATATACAGAATGTACCAATAGGAAAGTGTTGTCCCTTGCACTAGGGTTTACAAAATATCTACAGACTATAGGAGAGTCGGCCCTAAAATCTTTCTGAGGAAAGTCAAAACTGCATTCAATGTGAATCCCTGCTATCCATGCTGAAAAGTTGTTCCAAGGATGACCTTAGATCTTTTGCAGTTGTAGCCTTTATTCTCCTATCTCCATGTCCATCTTTGAGCTTTGTTGGGGGTCACCTTGAATGCTCAGAATATCTCCATTAATATGTATCTACCTCCTTGCCAGTGGTCATTACAGTTGTCCCTATGAGTCACAGTTTCTTCTTTCCTTCAGCCTCCTTCTATTCTAGACTTCTCTGTACATTTGACAATTCTTCTGGAAACGCCATCGGGCATTCCTATAGATTTAAACCTTTCACTCGAGCTGATCTATTGCCTTTGGATCTCAGAAGGAAACCATTTTGCTCGCATTTTGTTGTTCTTCATCACAGGGGCAGTCAATCGATGAAAGGGACCGATGAATCACTCTTTTGGCTCCTTCTGATTGGTCGGGCATATGACAAGCGAGCTCCTCAGGTGGTCAAAAGTGGTCCACCTTGAATCGCATGTCAGTGAGACACTCATTGTATCTCCCTGATGCGATTACATCTCTCCTAGCAACCATCGGCATGACATTAGATAGTCGGCAAGAGGTTTCGGCGAGCAGTAGAAGTCATATCGAGTCTGCAAAACCTATTGGAAAGACTACATTCTTTCAACAAGACCACATGGTGAAGTCTTTCTTCTCTCGGTGAGCACATTCTATATCACCAAGACTCCTTCGTTTCGCTGAGAGCCCTCATCGAAGCCCCTCTATTCATTTGGAGTCTCCCCAATCTCCTCCTTATCCTCTGGGCTCGGGCTCCTCTTACTTTGATGTGACTTTCATAGTCGCCAAGACTTCCCAGCAAGAGTCTAAATCTTCCCCAAAAACCCTTGGGGAACCTTTGTCGGCATGACTTATGGCGACTCCCTTGCATGTCGCTGAGACTCTTTTGTATCGGCAGGACCTTTTGTCGATTTCTTTCACTCTCGCTGAGCTTCCTCCTTGTCGCTAAGACACCATCAGGTCGGAAAGACATCTTACCAAACCTTATCCATCTGCTTAGAGTCTCCCCGAGTTCTTTCGTTTTGGCGTGGCCTTCGAACTTCGCTAAGACCTTACACCGAGGTCTTGTCCTTTGCCGAGTGTTCATTTGAGTTCGGGGAGAGTTTGTTTAGTCAATGAGACATCTCGCCAAACCTTTGATCTTTCGACGAGCTTGTTTTTCCCTTTCGGTGAGACAATCTCACATCGATGGGATCTTTGGCCGAAGGCAAAATTATCGCCGAGACTCAAATTCTTAGGTGGGACCCTCCTCTGTCAATGGGACTTCGTTAGGTTGGTGAGACTTTATACCGACTGAAGCCCCCTTTTTCCGAATTCTGTTGTCACCAAGACCTTCTCGAGTCAGCAGGACATCCTACCAAAACTGTTGCATTCGTTCCGAGTCTCCCCGAGTTACAGCCTTTCGGCGTGACTTCCCTGTTCGGCAAGACACTATGTGAAGGCATCATCCTTTGGCGATCCTTTCAGTAGTCATGCCGACATGGATTCTTTCATTTCACATGCATCACTGTAGCATTCTCTTGTTGAGGAGATGTCCTGCACACATCTTATGTCACGCCGAGGAACATTCATAGGTCCACTTTTGTCGCCATGACAATTTCGTTCTCTCCCCGATGGGAAACTTTCACCATCAGTCGGTAAGACCAAGAGACTTTGCAAAGACCTTATGTCGAATGTTGATTGTTTGACCAAGATGTTCACTTATGAGCCAATCAGCGAGACATGAAGAACTCGCCATGACTTTACTCCGAAGACAAGCCTCATCGGCGAGACTGCACCCATTCGCCGAGACTTCCTGGCGACATTATTTTGCTTTTCTGATATTCAGACCCTTCCCCGTTGGCAAGACTCCTGGCGTTCGATGAGAGCACATACCGAAGAGAACAAATCTCACCGAAGTGTATGCCTATATGCACTAGTCGGTGAGACCTCCCAAATTTGCTGAGACATCTTGGCGAAGAGAAAACATTTTGCCGATGTATGAATCTTTTTGACACCGGTCAGCGAGACATGGAGATTTCACCAAGATCCTTCCCCAAAGACAAACTTATGCCGATAGGAAACTCCTAGTCGCCAAGAAAATGAATGATGTCTTGGCGATAGACGCTTGTATGTGATTTTTTATCGCTGTGGCATCTTTGGGGTCTTGCCGAAATGTAACACAGACGCATATTGAGCAGAATGCACTAGTAGTCGGCAAGACCTTTGCAAGGTCTTGCCGACTTTCTTCTTAGCTAATTTTTATGACCAACTAGACTGGGGAATGCATTCCAGCTGAGCTCCCTTGGAAAATATCATCATGTGTAGGATTTAATCCTACATTCAATAAAGAAAACCACAGTAAAGATCACATAGACAGAAGTTAATTAATCAAAATTGTCATTGAAACGAATCCTAGGTTAGTAAGGTGTCATTAAATCTTTAAACAAAATGATCATACAAGCAGTTCAGGTTTCAAATCAACCAACATAATCCACCCTAGGGAGAAGTTTCGAATAATTTTGAGTCAGGCGGATTCCAGCGGAATAAACATGAAAACACCCATTAGAAACTTAATCCGATCATTATCAATCAAGGAACAGCATGTGAGATCTCAAAATAGCATCAATTATTCATAAAATGCATCATCATTTATTAACTAGCCTCACTACTCCATATTTCTTCACATTCCACCAGATTCTAGGGAAATCTGTGTGGGACAGATTTCCGCAAAGGAGAAGACATTCCGAAAAACCCGAAAAAAAAAGGGAACAACAGATTTTGGGAAAATCCGAGAGAGAAAGAAATCCGCGAAAATCCAGTCCACGTGGATTTCCGTGAAGACCAAAATCCCCGAACAACAACACTCAGTCAGAGTTCGAGCGAGATCCGGGAAAAATCCAGATGGGGTGGAAAATCCTAAACTTAGGAGAAAACCTGAATTCCAACTGAGGCAGAACCAAATTTAAATCAGACCGAACAAAAGATAAAACATGGAGAAACAAAAGAAACCCAAAAACAAAGCAAATAACAAAGGAAAAGAAATCAAAAGAGAAAGGGGACCCATTTTGTTCCAAAATAAAAATGGGGTGGTTATGCAAGGCATAGTAGGTCTGTCCAAAATAATACAGCGAAAAACAAGTATTAGCTCTTGTAAACAAGGAAAATTATACATAACGTAAGAGCAAAAAAAAAATCTCTATGAATTGCAACTATGTTTGAATATTCTGCACCATTTTACCATTTTAAATATTAGATGCAACTAATAAATATCCAATGGGAATGTTGACCCTTTTACAATTACCCAGTAGCCTTATACCACAAAAAAATTTATTGTAGGCATTGAAGTAATTAATCTTTAACATCAGTATTGTCTTTGTTTTCTCCTTCTCACCAAGGATCTGACATATCTCCCTTAATATTCAGAGCTGCTACCTTCACTTAATTAATTTTCATAGAGATTCTTATGGTGAGGGCTAACTAGTCTTTGTATCCTTTCTATGACCCTCCAACCTTGCTTTAAGAATCTAGGAAGAGTTGAATAAAATTTTGTAGACTGTTGTCTAACTCAAGAGGATCATGCTAGGGATAGTAAATTAATAGTCAATAACCAATAGGCTTAATATGTAACAAGTTAGGGGAAAGAGTGAAGCCAAGTGCATGAAAATTCATGATCATCAAGTCATGATAGAATAATTAATGCTTTGGACATCTTGGAAGCACTTTACCAACCATTGTAACAATTTCTCACCTATGCCAATAAACTGAAAAATGTTAAGACGATTGCAACCAAGTCCATGACTGGTTTATGTATGATAAATTGATTAGAACATCATTAAGGGCAGAACCAAATAAGAAACCTTGGATTACAGCCTTAATTGAACCAATAAATGGGTTATATGTAAGCTCTTACCCCCTAAGGAGTACTCGATATATCACCAAAATAGTAGATTGTTCATTTTTAATGATGAACTAATCAACTCCTCAACTACTTTAGGATTCCCACCAAGTTGAGTTTATTGCTACTTTAAAATACTGAGTAGGATTGACCCAAAGAAGACCCAAGAGTGAACCTTTGGGTTATTTGAGTAGTGACAAGTAGTCACTGGACCGTGCCAATGACCGATGGCTGGGCTACTGCTAGGGTCTAGCTAGCATTCACCTATTTCACGGAGGTGAAGGTTGTTATGAGTTCCCCTATTATGATACAGTCATAGCGGTTGCACGGGTAGGGACCCATCCATGCGGGTAATGGTAATCTAGGGCTAACCACTATATTTAAGGGGTTCACTGGCTATCACTGGTATGCACAAAAGTGACTGATGCCAAGTGTTGCCTGAGTTATGTTAGGTTCACCACTTGGGAATTCTATAAGACCCTTGGGATGGAGGATGGACCCATGGTGTAGTATGGGATGCACTAAATCCTCTATTCTGCTAACCAATACCCATACCGCCACCCACCTACTACAAAAGACCAAGGAACGAATGGGACCCCCGGTATAGTGTACAATGCACCGTCATTCCTTTGTATGGGATGCTATGGATGGGATAGTGGTGAGTCTCCCCCCTATTCATCTACCTATCACACCCTCACTTGTACTAAACCCATTGTGATGAGGTTGGACCCACGACGTAGTATGGGATGCACCGAAGCCTCTTCACAGCTGAGCTTTGACCTTATTAGTTATCTTCATGACCACAACCATAACAACTGTAGGACTATCTCGAAATATCTTGTTGGGTCCACTTGGTTGGGGTAGATTGGGATGTGGTTCACATGGCTGGGTGTGTTGCACCCCACGAAGAAGTAAAATCCATGTCAATTACCCATTTTGGCACCTACATATGTCAAGTAATCCAAAACATGAATCTTCCTTTTATATTTAATTTTTGGACTTCTTGATTGTGTATGCTTATCTAGTTTTGCTACTAATGATTTATGGATATTGCAATTCTTATATGTGAAAATGTAATGTATACAAAAAAAAATTGCTCTCATGATTGGCTTTTTACATTACTCATGGTTGGGTTTTCACATTCATGGAAAGAGATGAATAATGATTGTATATGCTAACCGTGCTTTCTTTTCCATGTTAAAAGGGGTGTAGGAATAGGTAATTTTAATAATTATATAAAATATCTAGTGGGTCCCACCTTACCAAATAGATTGAGAGTGGTGGATAGTGAAGGGAACATCACTATCGTAAGCCAAGTCGGTACGTTTAGGGCCATGTGAATTTTGGTAGTGCATTTGAAACAAGATATGGTACATTCACGTTTATGGAGGAGATAAGTATTTAGGTACAATAAAATGTGATTAGTTGGGTGAGTTCCTAGATTTCATGTCGTCGAAGTAGACACGAGTTTGTCTCACATAATTAATATATTCACGTAAAAGGAAAAAATTAATATATTCCCATAGCAAATATTGCTTTATACACAATATCACGTTCATTTAAACATTTAATGAAAAAATCACAATGAGGATTTCTTATGTGCCCAAGATTTAATGTAAGGTTTTTTTGTACATGGAAACTGACATCCATATTGTTGCAACTGTAGGAAATGCCTCTTGACATAATTATGAGATTTATTATTATCAAACATTTAAAAATAAAATCTTTTATTTTCTCAATTAAATTAATTTTGCAAACAACACATCCATAAGATAGTCATTATTTAAATCATAATGCACAAATAACGTATTCATGATAACACAATACAATCATGATCATACACAATGCAGAATGAATGCAACTATGTGAGTGTGTGCATAGGATTTCCATCATGTCAACTATTTCTAGCAACTAGGTCATCTTTTCCTCAACCATGTTCTCATCTTCAACTTTTTCGTGCACTCATTTGCACTCAATATCTTGTTAATAGGTTAGCTCATAAAACCATAATCAATAATTGAAAAATTTGTATCATAATAATTCATCATTATTTTAATCACAATAACATGAATTTTAAAGATAACTTCTAATTTATCATTAATGATTTAAACATATTAATCTATGCTTCAAATGCATATTGTCCACTGGTCTCATCTAGCTCCATTTACTAGATCAAATAAAGTTTGTGCAAACAAAATTGAGATGTGACATCCTTCCCCACTAGGAAGAGACATTGTCTCAATGTATTATTAGATACACACTTGAAATAAATAAGAGTATCACATAATCACACTAATGCAATAAAAAAAGTATCTCAAGACTAAGCACTCAAATGAGGAAAAGAGTGATCTATACCCTTTGCATTCTCCCATGTAGCACTATCCACAAAATATTGGTCCCACTAGACCTTATACTACACTATATCTCTATTGTACAACTTAACGTTGTGTCTATCAAGAATTCAAGTGGGCTCTACCAACACTACTCTTGGATCATGTACTTGTACAAATCATGCCAATCAAGTATATGAGTGGTGTTAGGATGATAAAGTTTAATCATACACACATGAAACACATTATGGATTTGAGTAAGAGCAACTGGGTTGATCACTTCCAATATGTCAAAAGGACCCACAAATCTCAGTGCTAGTTTGGAAGATTTTCCAAATGATATGGAACTCTTATGAGGTTTAACCCTCAAGAATACCTTATCTCTAACTGAAAATTTCCCAAAAGGTCTATTCTTTTCTGTTGTAGCATTGTAAATTGTCACCCTTGACAATTTCACACTATGTTTTGCTCCCTCGTAAGTTATTGGACCTAGGTGTACGTGTTAATTTCCTAAATTATGCATTTTGTGAAACATTTACTAATAAATTTTAAGTAGAAAACCAATGCATTTATTTAATATTTTTCCTCCAACACCTTAATTCCTAAAAAATAGGTCTGAGACACTAACGCCTAGGGTGCCTATGTCCCCTATTTTGGCTCCAAAATTGAATATGTCAGAGATGGCATTTTATTATTGGAATTTCAATATCCAATGTTGACTATCAGGATTTAATTTACGGGAAATTACAATAATTGTGTATAAATACCTAGTTATTGCATCATTTGAAAACTAAGTGAAAAAATTGAGCATTAAGAGCAAGAATTATTATCAATATCAAGCAAGTCAAGAGCAACATTTCAAGATCTATTGCAACAATTAAACATCAAAGCATCATGTCAAGTTTATTCATGTTTATGTTATCCTTGTATTTGTGAGATCTAACCCTTGTAGGTCTTTAAGCAATTTGGTGCAGGAGCACCTAAAAACATGTAATTGCAAAGTGCATTCTATGAGGGTTAGTCTAGGAGTTAGTGATAGTATGAGTAATTTTTGTGTTACATGAGACCACTCATGATGTAATAAGGTTAAAATGAGCCATTTAATGTAGGTTTGAGTCTTTAGAAGGAATTCTAAGTTGAAAATCTTAAGTTAATTATTAGTAAACAATGCATAATTAGCAATGTAAAGGGTTAAAATCCTCTTAAAGAAAGGTGGTTAGGTGGTTATAGGAATTGGAGGAGGTTATTGAAGGTATATTTGGTTGATTCCATCATTGTAAACACAATTTTGAAGATCTTGAATGAAAAAAACTCAGTTTTGCTTTGAAACTATGCTCTTTTTTCGTATTTCCTGAATTTTGCTTGGCTGGAACAGTCCGTACAAATCTAGATCTTGGTTGAAGGCTGACATGGATTGTTAGGGAACTGATTCTACTTTCAAATGCTTTAGGTTTGATTAAAAATCATTAATTTTGGAGTGAGTTATCTCTATTTTCTTGAAACTGCCCTGTTTTGGTGTAAATTGGTGGTTTGAGAGTAATAAAATGAGTTTTTAGGGCATTCCACCTACTGTAGCAATTGTAACTCCGTGGAATGACCCCATTTGTTGTAAAATAGGTTTCCAAATTATTTTCAAGTTAGAGGAAGTGTGTTTGTGGGTTTTGGGTGTTGCCCTAGGTTGAATTTGGGTGATTTTCCTTGTGAAAGTAAGGAACTAAAGGATGGTTTATGAGTTTTTTGGAAGAAATAACATATTAAATGAAGTTTGAAGCTTTTGCAAGCATAATTATGAGTGTTGAATAGGTGGCAGGGTCTGGAAAGGCCTGGAGGTATGATTTACAATAAACCCTCCTTTTGAAGGCCTAGAATCAAGGGTTTTAAGGTTTGCCATGTTGGAAGAGTTATTTCTAGAAACTAGTGGTGGATTTAGTAGTTTTTGGGCATTTTAATTTCCTCCCCAAGGTTTCATAAGGTTTGGTAGAGTTTAAAGAGTACCTTCTTTGTAAAAGTGGGCTAATCAACTAGCCTTTTCCATGGCAGGAGTATTGGATCTTTGAATTTGTCCAAAAGAGTTGATATTGGTTTTCATGTATGTTGTATAAATTTCAAAAGGGTATCTTAATCATCCTTTAGTTTTTTAGGTGTTTTGGAAAATATTGGTGAAAACGCCTAAACTAAGTTTGCACTGAAACTGGGGTTTAGGAGTGAAATTGGGAAATTGTGCTTATGATGATTGTTGAACTTGGAAGACTAGTTGAATTACTTTATATGATCATTTTAATCTTTCTAGATGCCTCTTGAAGGCAGGTTGCCAATTTGAGTAAGGTTGAGTCTCCTAACTCTGCATCAGAGTGGTATCAGAGCGAGGAAGTAGATCTCTTAAAGATTGAAGGAGAAAGGACATCATGGCTACTAGAGGTTTGAATGAGAAAGAAGAAAAAATGAGGAATGCTCTTTTCCAGACCAGATGCAAATGCAAAGGTAAGATATGTAAGGTACTGATTGATTCAGGTTCATTAGATAATGTTGTCTCAGAGGAAATGGTTGAAAAATTGCATTTGACAAGGCTAAAACATGAATCACCTTACAAGGCATATTGGGTAAATAGTAATCAGCATGTTGTGGTTCGAGAGCAAGATTTTGTAGATTTTCAGATTGGTCCTTATAATGATGTTGTACTATATGATATAATTCCTATAAGAGAATGTCATATGATACTAGGAAGGGTTTGGCAATTTGATAGATTTGTTGTTCATGATGGGAGGCTTAATATGTATACAATTGAAAAGGATGGGAAAAGGTATACTTTGAGTTGTTTGCAGGAAGAAGGGACACAAAGGAGGATAGGAATGTGTGGAAAAAGAGAGCTGCTGGAACAAAAGGAACTAGGGTGCAAGGAAGAGGCAAAAGGGCATAGCATAGATCCAATGAAGAAAGAAAAACACCATGAGGAAGCATTGAGGAAAATAGAGTAGTTTGAAGACACAAGGGAAATAGAGAAAGTGAAGGACAAAAGTGAAAAGACCCTGAAGGCGTGAGAAAAGGATGGAGAATGTGATGAAGGAAAAGTTGCAGTCACCACCTGTGAAAGGATTGCTGAGACAGCATGGGTAACAGCAGATTCAAAGTTGAAGTGTGTAAAGGATGATGAGAAAGGAAGAAGCAAGAGTGAAATGACCTTGAGAGGGAAAGGTAAGCTTGAAGGGTGTTTCAAAGATAAAGGACAGGTAGAATTTTGTTCATTAAAGGATAATGGTGTTCTAGGGCAGACACCCATGAAGAATATAGTGGTACATAAAGCTGAGATAGGGTATTGTGAGAAGAAGGTGCTTGGGACAGAGGTCCTAAGAAGAGAAGATGAGATCAAAGAGAATGAAGGTGAGTTACTTGAACAAAAGAAACTTTGGCATAATGGAGCCACAAGGGAAGAAGAGTGTTGTCCACTATTTGGGAAAGAGCACGAGATGCAGCAAAAGGTTGGAGGTGAGGATGGTAGACCCAAGGATAAAGAGGTCTTGGAAACTAAGAAAATGAAGAATGGGGAAGTGACTAAAAAATGAAAATGATGAGAGGAATGAAAGAATTCTTGAAAGACTTGAAGGTGATGAAAAGATCATGGTTGGGATGGTTTTGTGTCCTTTAAGGATGAGAGAAGATAAAAGACAGTCAAGCATTGCAAAAACAGTGAGTTGTGACACTGACAACACAGAGGTAGAAGAAGAATATGGGTTGAAGATGAATGGGAATGAGTGCCAAAGGAAATGGAAAGTGATGAAGAGAAGGTTGGTTGTGACAAAACAATGTAAGAGCATAGGAGATGAAGGACAAATGGATAGTATTCTTGAAGTTGATAGGACCAAAGTCCTTGGAATGGAATCTTAGAGATCTGAGAGAAATAGTCAAACAGTTAATAAGTCTAAAAATACAGTGCATGCCATGAAGGTAGTGATGGTAGAAGTCAAGGCTCTGATACAATACTTGAGAGTAGGTGATAAACAGGTTGTAGAAGTCAGGGAAAAGACAGTAAGCTATGAAGATTGGCAGAAAACAGTGAAAGAGACTATGGAAGAGTTTGGAGAGTCTATAGGAGTTGAGCAAAGGTTGGTCACCATGAGAGGTGAAGGACATATGGTAAAGGTTTTGCAGAGAGTTGCAATAAGGATAGAGGCTAGGATTGAGAGGTTGAAGGTGCTAGGCCAGGGAATGGCTAAGAGGAGACAGTGTGTGTGGTCTCCAACTGAGTTGGAGAAGAGAGGAAAATTTGAGATTGGGACAATGAGTTGTCCTTGGTTGCTAAGTTTAGTAATCAAGTTGTTGTATGCTATTGAGACAAGGGATCCAAGCATAATTCATTTGAGTGTAGGTGTGAAGTGGAAGGATAAGGGGCTGAAAGTGAAGGGAATCATTGATTTGTTCATCCTTCTGACAGTGGTCAGACCAAAGGTTAAAATGAAAGTGGCAGGGAAAAATGAAGATTATGTTGCAGATAATAGAATTGAGGGGCAGAACTACATGTATAATTGGCCAAGCCTCATGAAAGAGCATGGAAAAGAGACACTAATGCATGGTTGTTTTAGTTTATGTATTGAATTTTTTTTTGCAGGTGTTAATGAAGACAAAATGCAGCAAGAAGATTCATTTGAGCAGGATCAAGCGTGGCAAGGTGAAGACAAAGCAAAGTATGAAGGGTATAAAGTCCCTTGGAGGAAGATTTCCATGCAGGTGACTTGGAGCAAGTTTGAAGGGATTGTGCAGAGAATTGGAGAAAACCTATGGAGTGATTTATGGGGCATAAATTTTTTGTACCCGGGGAGTATGGTGCAGGAGCACCTAAAAACATGTAATTGCAAAGTGCATTCTATGAGGGTTAGTCTAGGAGTTAGTGATAGTATGAGTAATTTTTGTGTTACATGAGACCACTCATGATGTAATAAGGTTAAAATGATCCATTTAATGTAGGTTTGAGTCTTTAGAAGGAATTCTAAGTTGAAAATCTTAAGTTAATTATTAGTAAACAATGCATAATTCGCAATGTAAAGGGTTAAAATCCTCTTAAAGAAAGGTGGTTATGTGGTTATAGGTGTTGGAGGAGGTTATTGAAGGTATATTTGGTTGATTCCATCATTGTAAACACAATTTTGAAGATCTTGAATGAAAAAAACTCAATTTTGCTTTGAAACTACGCTCTTTTTTCATATTTCCTGAATTTTGCTTGGCTGGAACAGTCCGTACAAATCTAGATCTTGGTTGAAGGTTGACATGGAATGTTAGGGCACTGATTCTACTTTCAAATGCTTCAGGTTTTATTGAAAATCATTAATTTTGGAGTGAGTTATCTCTATTTTCCTGAAACTGCCCTGTTTTGGTGTAAATTGGTGGTTTGAGAGTAATAAAATGAGTTTCTAGGGCATTCCACCTACTGTAGCAATTGTAACTTGGTGGAATGACCCCATTTTTTGTAAAATAGGTTTTCAAATTATTTGCAGGTCAGAGGAAGTGTGTTTGTGGGTTTTGGGTGTTTCCCTAGGTTGAATTTGGGTGATTTTCCTTGTGAAAGTAAGGAACTAAAGGATGGTTTATGAGTTTTTTGGAAGAAATAACATATTAAATGAATTTTGAAGCTTGTGTAGGTATAATTATGAGTGTTTGAATAGGTGGCAGGGTTTGGAAAGGCCTGGAGGTATGATTTACAATAAACCCTCCTTTTGAAGGCCTAGAATCAAGGGTTTTAGGGTTTGCCATGTTGGAAGAGTTATTTCTAGAAACTAGTGGTAGATTTAGTAGTTTTTGGGCATTTTAATTTCTTCCCCAAGGTTTCATAAGGTTTGGTGGAGTTTAAAGGGTACCTTCTTTGTAAAAGTGGGCTAATCCACTAGCCTTTTCCATGGCAAGAGTATTGGATCTTTGAATTTTTCCAAAAGAGTTGATATTGGTTTTCCTATATGTTGTATAACTTGAAAAGGGGTATCTTAATCATCCTTTATTTTTTTATGTGTTTTGGAAAATATTGGTGAAAATGCCTAAACTAGGTTTGCATTGAAACTGGGGTTTAGGAGTGAAATTGGGAAATTGTGCTTCTGATGATTGTTGAACTTGGAAGATTGGTTGAATTACTTTATATGATCATTTTAATCTTTCTAGATGCCTCTTGAAGGCAGGTTTCCAATTTGAGTAAGGTTGAGTCTCCTGAATCTGCATCACAATTCAAGCAAGCAACATTCAAGCCTTGAGGAGATGTGCATGACTTAAGTCCTTCAAGGAAGCCATTGATGAGTGGTAAGTTGCATTCCATTGTTGATTCATCATTCATTTTTATCATTTATTCTTATCCCTCAAAAGGATAGGTTGCTTATCATTGGCATTACCATTGTGAAAGTGGAAACACTAACATGAGTTTTGACTAAGGCAAGCCCCTATATTGCACAACCCTTCCTCTCTTTTTCAATGTGTAGGATTCAAGTCTAAAGAATATTGAGAGAAGTTTGAAGGTCCATTATTCATTGTTGCAATCAAACCCTACACCTTGAAAACAAATGGAAACTCAATTATTTTAGTATCCAACAGTGTGACACAAAGGAATAGAAAGCTCTGATCTAGCTCTCGAGGACTATGAAATTAGATCCAGAATTCATCTATAGAGACATAGGCTCCCTAGGTGAATTGGTCCTATGTTTTCAGCTTCAATTTCATATCACAAGTGCACAATACTTTGCTCAGTCCATTTATGTAGTCTAAATTCCTTTGTAACATTCCAAATTTGTTGTTTTTGCATCAAAATAACTATTTGTATACTTAACCTAGTTAAATCATTGCATATCATTCCCAAATCCACTCCAATTTTGGTCAAGGGAAGGTTGAATCACCTTTTAGGTTGCAAGTTAACCTCACACCTTTTCCAAATCCATCAAACCCCCTCTACCTCAAATCTTAAATGAAACATATGTAAAAAGCACCCACTAACAATTGAAACCTAAGACCACAAATCCTAAACCAACACTTTTTCTTTGTTTCATTTTGGTGAACCCAACCTAAATTAACATTAAATGCATTTTGAAATCTGAAGCAATTCACCCTAGATCTAGGATTTACATTGCTCATTTAGGCATTCATTTTGCATCATAAAAAGCATAAAAATTTAAAGAATTGCATATCATATTACATCATAGGTTGCAATAGGGTTCATTTCAGTCATTATAGCTCAAATCTACATTCCAATTGCATTAACAAATCTGCATTAGGTCATTTAAATCTTAAAAAAAAATTGAAAGTGTTCATTGCATCCATTTAGATATCTTGTATATAGCTTAAAAAGTGAAAATTTGCATTATTTTGAACTTCAAAATGGCATTAACATCGTCATTTTCAGATTTTGCATATTAGAATTAAAAAAAAAATAGCATTTTGAATCTGCAAATTGTATTTACAATTTTCATTTATTGTCCAAACATTTTCAACATTGTTGCACACTCACATTCTTGCATTACATAATCTTAAATTGAGCAAATTTTAGAAAAAAAAATCAATGTCAGACCTATACAAACATAGACCAGGAAACCTTACACTATGAAACATAGAAAAAAAAAGAAACATTGAATGATAATTTTAGTATCTAAACCTAAGTTTAATTCCACGTTTCCAAGGTTTTCATTAGGATGCAAATCAATAAGGTGCATAAATTGACTTTCAACCTCAAAGGTGAGCCAACCAAACCTGGATCTGATCCTTTTGAGTCTTAGAAATGAATTGGAAATGATTTGGAATATTTAGCCTAATTGAACTATATGACCTAATATAAAAAATACAATATCCCGAAGATGAACAAATGAAAATAGTAATTTGTAGGCAAATCTGGGAGAGCCTAAGTGATGTGTAACTATCACCAAAAGTTGAATTCAACATGCCAAGAGGGACTCAAATGCCTAGGGGCGTATGGGTCTTTGATGGAGCGTGATAAAATTTATTTTACAATCCTTCGATGTTGGATTTTAGCTCCTGATTCTCCATTGCATAATTGTTGGAATGTCGTCAATAAATTATGTAGGTGAGTTTTTGTCGCTTGACAGCTTTGATGAAAAAAAATGCAACAATGAATGAATTTCCTTCAAAAATTCCTTGATCTTCCTCAAACCTATAACCTGCACATTCACAAAGAGAAGAGATGTTGGGCCATTTAGGGGCTCTCCTCATTAAAACCCCAAATGTAAGTGTTTCCACTTTCATAATGGTAAAATTTTAATGATAAATGATAATGGAAAGGAAGGAATGATGAAATTGCAATGTGTTGTAACTCACCACCCTTCAATGGCTTCCTTGAAAGACTAAAGTCATACAAATCTCCTCAAGGATTTGGATCTTGTTGTCTTGAATACTTGAGTGCTTTGGAGACCTACAAAAAATATTATCCTTCACAAAATCATGATAACACATGAACTCAGATAGAACTTCACAAGATGTTGGATCTTGAATTGTTGCAATAAATCTTTGAAATGTTGCTCTTGACTTGCTCAATAGTGCACTTGATCATAATTTTTCCAATATATTCCTTGTTAAAGATTTCAAATGATGAAAAGACTAGGTATTTATATGCAATTATTCTAATTTCCCAAAACTTAGATTCCAAAAGCCAACACTTGAAATTTGAATTTCCGATGTTAAAATGTTGCCAACAACATATTTGATTTTGGGTCCTGACTAAAAAGGGAGACCCATTCACCTATGGGGGAATGGGTCTTGACCCAAATTTCCATGACACACTTAGTTGGGAGAAAAATAACATTTAGATGCATTTATTCAATGCTTGTAATCCTTCGAAAAATGATAAAAATTAGGCCTTGGAATGCATAATTTGGAAAATTAGGAGCTTAATTAAGTACAATAAATTAGGGGACAAAACATAATGTGAAATTATTAAGGGTGACAATTTTTGACACTGCATTTATAACACTGCATTTATCCCCCACTTTAGTGAGAGTATGAACTTACGCTCAAACTCACACTAAAGTAGAGAAGTATATGTCAAGAGGGGTTTGAATGTACAAATGTTGAAGAGATGGAGTGACTAAGGATCAAGGGAGATGGAAAATCCCCCAAGATCTAAGATCTTATGGAAAACAAACATAGGTGCAAAGGAACACACATATATGAAATACAACAAGAAAAAATACACTAACATATAATTTCAATCATGAAATGCAAAAAGACGGTATGGACTAACAAGTTATATTATGCTAGGATCCATACAAAAAGTGTTCATGACTCATACAATAGCAAAGTCTAATATTTGCTAGGTGAACCACAAATAGGAAGGCACATGGGATAGTGGGGACTAGTTTTCACTAGGTGAACCCCCAAGACAAGGATGAGAAACGCACTAGGTCTACTAGGTATA
Organism: Sequoia sempervirens; assembly: GCA_007258455.2. Taxonomy (NCBI): domain Eukaryota; kingdom Viridiplantae; phylum Streptophyta; class Pinopsida; order Cupressales; family Cupressaceae; genus Sequoia; species Sequoia sempervirens. Next base: position 134,058,652 of record VDFB02026320.1, on the reverse strand, counting down.
CACATAATAGGGTGGAAAAATGAGAAACACACAAGGTCTAGTGAGGACTGCTTTTCACTAGGTGTGCCTCATGTCAACCAAACCAAGAGTTAGACTCCCTATTAATCAAGATGTTATGCTAATGCTACACTAAGTTCAATGCTCATGAACAAAGTGAAAATTCCAATGTATGCCCTCACTATAAAGAAATTGCAAAACACCATATTGTGAGCAATTACTTTAAATTAGAAAGAAAAACGATAAATGCCAAATAATATTGACATGAAAGCCTATTTGGAAAGCCCTATTCCAATGATATGTTTCCAAATAAAGCTACCTCATGACAAGGGGTTACCCCCAAATACAATATTATAGATAAAATAAAAGAAAAACACAGAATGGATCCATGGATTCAGGGTTAGTATATGTCTTTGTTGTACAGTGATATAATAAAGCTCAGAACTGAAATCATTCCCCAAATACTCGTGGAACAACAATCACAAAGGAGGAATGACACATGGAGAGAGAAGATGACAAGATTTTGGGTCAACATGAAAGAGACCTAAATGTATCAATGTTTTGCATCATCCCCAAAAGGAAAACACAAGACAAAAAGAAAAGACAAAGTTTATGACATATAGAAGAATGATTATACAAATAGAAGAGTATCACGACAGGTTCATTTCTTTTGTATCCTTGCGCCAATGGAGAAATAAGGGTCATCCAAAGAAAACTCATAAACATAAAGACCTTCCAAGCAACACAACGTGGGATATCACATCATGTGAAATAATTCACAAAGAACACATGAAACAAATATAAAAGAGTACCGCACATGTGAGCCAACCTAAAGCAAGTCATTTGCATCCTAATCTTGCTCATCATATAGGAAAGGTAGACAACTAGCTAAAGGGACTACAAGTTTCAAACTAGGAGCATATCCAGGTACAACACGTGGTGGGTCACTCTCATCAAGAGGATCATCATGGTTGCCCCCATCTAAATTCATTTTCTTTGAAAATAAAACATTAAGCTCATTATGCACCTCCTCATCAATTTTAGCAATTTCAACATCATCATCCAAATTAATCACAATGGGAGGTTTTAGGACAATTGTAGTTGAATTTTCTTGTTTCATTTCTTATTTTGGTTCCATTTCTTGTTTTGGTGTGAGTTGTATTTCTTCTTGAGATTTTTGCATAGGTGTTAGATTATCATGCATTGTTTTATTGTTTTCTTCCAATTGACGAGTAATAGCACAACGATTGTGCCTATGCTCTTTAGCATTTCAATTTCTTCTTACACAATTTTTAGCTTTTGAAGGTGTAGGAGCAGGTTTTTCAACCATTGGTTTATTTTCTTCCCTTAAGGGAGGAACTAAAGGAACCATCGGGGGTTGGGAAACCACTGTATCTTTAGGTTTATACACTTGCTTTATCTTTGGTGGCACAAATGAGTTCATTTTATTGTCTCTTGGTCTTTTATAGGAGATGGGTGGAGGGATTGCAACATACTTACCTTGGTTATTTGGAAGGGATTTTTCTTCAAATATAGGTTCATCCATGATGGGTTGGGGAGAAGCAGTAACCATAGACCTAACACTCTTAGGTGGGAGATTGGTAAGGGATAATTCTACTATACACTTTGTCATAAAATTTTAGTATAATCTAAAGAATAAATCCTCACATGGCTTAATAGGTTCCATAGGTTGAGGCCAAAAGAAATCTAATGAAAAGTTTCCACTTGAGGACAAAGTATAAACCCACTATGATGCACTATAAAAAAATTGGTTTTCAAATGGGAACTTTATGCATTTGTGAATAATTGAGGGGACAACATTCATGAAGCATAGCCATGAGTAGCCTAGCTTCACATGAAATTGGTCCAATGTTGGGGTGATGGAGAATGATACATCTAAATGTTTTAGCCCAACTTTAAGAGGAGGAGTGATCAAACCTATCATAGGGCGGGAAAAACCATCATGATTTTTCAACCATGCTTTCGACTGTTCAAAAGAATCTTGATAAAGCTCATACACAAACAAGAATTCCTCGGTGGTCACATTCTCTACACACAAAATCAATAAGTATCCTAGCTATGGGCTTGTCATTGATTCGTTATGAAATATAGAGAGGACTATCGGGCACATGTATAGATGCATCAATATGTGTGAAATAAATGTTAGGTAAAAAAGTAGTTTGGCCCTTACGAGGTTGAACATCTATGAGAGTGACCATGTCTTGTAGATCATCCTCATTATCACTCTTATCATCATTTTTTTCATCAATATTATCAACATTCATCACAGCATTCTTAACATCATAAACTTTCAAAAAGTTGGTTGAATGATTGGGCATTGGGTTAGTGAAAATTTCCAAATTTTGGCTAGGCAAGGCAACAGACTTATTCCCTTGATCATAAACACCACCCAATTGGATGTGATTGGAATTGATGAGGTCTTGCACTTGATTTCTAAGATGCATGCATTGTTTTGTATTATTCCCACTTATGTGATAATATTGACAAAAGTCATTTGAGTTATAGCTTGGAGGTAAAGGTTTGGTTGTGTCCATAGGTCTAACTAGAGGCAAATGAATTAGGTTCTTGCTCAAAAATTGCAACATAATTGAATGAAGGGAATTAGGTAATGGAGTGAATTGTCTATCCCTTGGTCTAAATTGGTATGAGGTTGGACTTATTGCAATAACTTGAGGTTCAACATGGTGGGTTGTTTGAGATGGTTTTGTTTTGAGAAATTTCTTGTTTTGTTTCTTAAATGGTTGATAGTTTTTTTGATTTGCACTTTTCAGCATGATTCAATGAATCTATGGCTCTTCATACTGACTAACCAAATTTTGATAATCGTGAAGGGTCGTACAAAGTGTATGAAGGATGGTAATTTCATTAACAAGATCCTATCCCTTATGTTCGATTGTAAGTTCTCAATGAACATTCTTTGAACATATGCATCAGGAAAGCTAAGATTGATTTGTGAGTAAAGCAACCAATAATATAATATAAGGTTTGTGACCTTTTCATTCTTCTTTTGTTTACACCTCATCAAGTCATTTATGGAGTTTCTAGGATTGATTTGTACTTGAAAATAGTTGAGGAAGGCATCAATAAGCTCATTAAATGAGTGAATTGAGTTATTCAGTAATGAATAAAACCATTCCAAAGTTGCTTCCTTCAATGGCCTAGGAAAAAGATTAGCCAAGAGCTTGTCTTGAAAAATGAAGTCACTACACAAGGTAGTATATGCCAATATATGGTTGTTGGGGTCTCCTTTACTGTTGTATTTCTCAAAGCGAGGTACGTCTATGTTTTGTGGCATTTGTGCTTTCAATATCTCTAGTGACAATGGGTTTCTTTTGAAATATTGTGATGGTTTTCCATTTTAGTTTTGGTTCAATGTTGATATTTATTGTTGAAGGGATGTCACATTTTGCAAATTTTGGTTTATGACAGAATAATTGTTTGTCATGTTTTGGGAATGAAGTGAAGATGGAAAAAGTGTATATGTATTAGGTGGACTACTATATTGATTTTTTCCTAGGGGTGATAGATTTGGAGATATGATGTTTGAGTTTAAACAAAACTCTAAGGATTCCTTGTCGAAATACCCAAGGTTGGGGCTATACTATTGCTTTTTTGTATCGTTGTGGTAATAGTTGGATTGTATATGTGGGAATAGAGGCTATAGTTGTAGGGAGGGAGACTTGGTTTTCTCCTTGACTTTGAGTGTATCCTAAAGCTTGAGTGCAACTATCCACTATAGGTACATGATTATCTATTATATAGTCTAGACTACACATTAACTCTAATCCTTGAGCATCATCAAGCAGTTTCCTCATGTTATCTATGGAAGGGACCGATGTTGTGGCAATATATTTTGCACACACGTAGTCTTGAAGTTTCTCTAGAGCTTTGTCTAATTGTCTTAATTCCTCATGGGAGACCATGGTTTCAACATCAATGGAAGTGGTTGATGGTAATTTCATGGGGTTTGTAGCATTAGGGATGGAATCTAAAATGGGTTGAGTATTGACAACACTTTATGTGAAAGAGTTGGAAAATTCAAGATCCATAGCAAATGTACCAACAACACAGGATGCCATGAGTCTCTAACTATGTCTCATTGAAGTATAGATAGTAGGACACTAGGTTGTGAAACTCATGCAAGTTTTAAAACACCAAAAGTGTACCCAAGATGAACACCAAGCTGCTAAATTTTTATAAGTACAACACTCAAAAATAGACAACAACAGCAAATAGCAAACACAATAACAGAGGTATTAGAGAAATTATTTTGGCCAAGACAAGCAAGACATGGTCACCCAAGTGTGTTTGGGTCCTAGTCAAGGGTTCTAAAATTTCAAAGTTTGATTGTGTACTATACTATTTAAGATGATGATTCTACTTGCAAACAATCGTAACAGTAAATAAGTTTCCAAAATTTCCTTATCCTAATTTGATGGAAGATGCAAGTATGCAATGATGTTTAAACAAGTTTGAATGCAAATTTTAGATATGGAAATATAATAATTGACTAATTGCAAAATGCAAAGAGCTAAAAATGATGACTTTTGAATGAAAATTTTGACCCTAAACAATGCACATTCATTCACAAAATGAACTAAATGCAAAATGATTTAGAATATGCAAATATGAATTTCGAATAGAGATCTACGAGTATAGACAAAGACAGACAAGTGTGAAAAAGACTATTGATGCACCTGTACAAGGACAAGGTTGCCCAAGGGTGTCTGAGTCCTTGTTTAGGGTTTTAAATTTTGAAAAACTAAATGTCTAAGTTGTTGTTTAAGGTTATTGTTCTTTTCTACAAATAGTTTTGAGAGTGATTGTTTTTTCTATAATTTTCTAGTGTAAAAGAAATGCAAATGTATGACAATTTTAGAACAAAATGACACTTTTTTTAATGTATTTTGAAATGAAAACATGATCTAAATGACCAAAACACTAATGCAAGCTATGATGCAATATGGATGCAATATTTTTTTATTTTTATGACATTTATGATGCAAATATGAAACCCTAAATGAGAAATGCAAGACACAATGATGCAAATCCTAGAGATCTAGGATTTTAAAGACTACTAAATTAGAAAGCTATGATGTAAAATTTCAAGTTCACCAAAACGAAACATAGGAAAAAGAGGGATGAAGGATAAGTTTATTATCTAAACCTAAGATCAATTCCACTTTTCCAAGGGTTTCATTAGAATGCAAATCAACAAGGTGCATAAGTTGACTTTCAACCTTAAAGGTGAGCCAACCAGACCTAGATTTGATCCTTTTGAGTCTTAGAAATGAATTGGAATGTTTAACCTAATTGAACTTGTAAGATCAAAAAATGAGGTTTTAATAAACATTAAGCATGAATCTATTCAAAGCAACCACTAAACTATGAATTCAATACTAAACTCAAATCAAATATTTTAATCAAGAACAAATGCAACATAAGAATGTAACCAAATGATTCAATTTTACCTTCATCTCTAGATGCTACCTTTGAATCACCTTCATTGTTTCTCTCCATTTGTATCTTTGCATATTGCTCTAAGATTTTTTATGTTAAATGTTGCTACAAGCTTCAAATATTGTTGAATGATAAAGGATTTCAAATATCAATAACTTTTGGTTAGCCAAAAATGTGAGAAGGATTCTTTTATATAAATGCTTATTTCAGAGGAACGATCTAGATGCAAAGATCAAAGTTCAAGATTAATGGTCAATGTATGTTGAGAGGAAACAAATTGAGTAGTTAACTAACCTAATTGATCTAGTCAAGGGGATTGATTGGATAATCAATGGAAAATTGATATATAAATTAGTGGGATTGGAATAATTAACAGAAATGGATATATTAATTAGTAGGATTGGAATAATTGGTGCAAATGGATATATTAATTAGTGGGATTGGAATAATTGGTGGAAATGATTGATTAGTCAACAAATTAGATGGAATAATCAGTGGATGTGATTTTATTAATCAAAATGTGTGAGGATAATTAATTAATTAATCTTTGAGAGGAATGTGCAAATGAAGATTGAATTAATAAACAAAATTTTATTTATTAATAGATCATATTGAGTGAATATTGAGGAATTGAATAATTAAGTTAATTATCTAATTTGGAAGAGGGAAAGTAGATTAATTAAATTATTATTTTTTATTTAATTAATGAGGAGGAATAAGGTCAAATTGGGACTTTATTAAATAATATGATTTATTTAACTAGCCAAAAATGATGAATAAGAATGAATTAATTAATAATGTTAAATCACTTAATTAATAGACAAATATAAAATTTGATAATAATTAAATAATAATGAATTATTTAATCATTTGTAAGAAGGGTGAAAGTTACTTAAATAGTGTTGTTCACAGGTTCGGACAATTTAGGGCATCTACAGAACCATGTGACCTAATATAAAAAATGCAATATCCCGAAGATGGACAAATGAAAATAATAATTTGTAGGAAAATTTGAGAGAGGAAAAGTGATGTGTACTTATCACCAAAAGTTGAATTCATCATGCCAAGAGGGACTCAAATTCCTAGGGGTATATGTGTCTTTGATGGAGGGTCTTGAAAATGATTTTGCAATCCTCAGATGTTGAATCTGATCTCCTGATTCCTGGTTGTAGATTTGTTGAGATGTTTTCAATAAATTTTGTAGGTGAGTTTTTTGTGGCTTGATAACTTTGATGACAACAAATGCAATAATGAATAAATTTCCTCGAAACTTTATTTGATCTTCCTCAAACCTATAAACTATACATTCACAAAGAGAAGAGATGTTGGGCCAATTAGGGGCTTGCCTTAGTCAAATCCCATGTAAGTGTTTCCACTTCCACAATGGAAAAATTTCAAATGATAAATGATAATGGAAAGGGAGGAATGATGAAATCAAAATGTATTATAACTCGCCACCCTTCAATCGCTTCCTTGAAGGATTGAAGTCATACAAATCTCTTCAAGTATTTGGATCTTTCTTTCTTGAATGCTTGAGTGCTTTGGAGACCTACAACAAATAGTATCCTTCACAAAACCATGATAACATGAACACACATAGAACTTGACATGATGTTAGATCTTGAATTGTTGCAATAAAACTCTAAAATGTTGATCTTGACTTGCTCAATAGTGCTCTTGATCATAAGTTTACCAATATATTTCTTGCTAGATTTTAAATAATGAAAATATTAGGTATTTATATGCAATTATTCTAATTTCCCAAAAAATAGATTCCAAAAGCCGACACTTGAAATTTGAATTTTGGATGTTAAAATACTGCCAACAACATATTTGAATTTGGGTCTTGGCTAAAAATGGGGACCCATCCACCCATGGGTGAATAGGTCCTCGCCCAAATTTCTAGGACACACTTATTTGGGAGAAAAACAACAATTGGATTCATTTATTCAATGCTTGCAATCCTTCAAAAAATGAGGCCTTGGAATGCATAATTTGGAAAATTAGGAGCTTAATTAAGTCTAATAAATTAGGGGGAAAAAACATAATGTGAAATTGTTAAGGGTGATAATTTTCAACACTACACACAATATCATAGACAATCAAAATTTGAATTTTATAAAACCCTATATAAAACATAGTCGCCCTTAGTGACCTGGTCATGCTATTTTTGCCTCAAATTTTTCGTAGACTTCGATCTCTATGTTCTCTATCTATTTCTACTCTCTAATTTTTGCTTCTAAGTGTTTTACTGTGACCATTTGACAATTTAGCATTCATAGTGGGCACACTTAGCGTTTTAAAACTCACAAGCTTCATGACCTAGTTTCCTATTACCAATACTTCAGTAAGACGTAGTTTTAGACTTATGGCATTCCACGATGTTGGTATATCCGTTGTGGATCCATAGTCTTCCAACTCTTTCACACAAGGTATTGTCAATACTTAGCTCATTTTGGACTCTATTCCTAATCCTATTGTACCTATGACAACTTTACATTCAACATTTTTTTATGGATGTTGAGGTTGTTGTTTCCCATGTTCCTAAATACATATTGAAACAACTGGAAAGGGATTTAGAAGGACTACAAGACTACTTGAGCTTTGAATCTTTGGCTGGCCTAACAGTGCCTATAGTGGATAACCTTAAGAAGTTGATTGGTGATGCCTAGGGATTAGAGGTTTTGTGTAGTCTAGCCCATATAGTTGATGCTAACATCCTTACAATGGCTAGTTGCACTCAAGCTTTGGGATGCACTCAAAGCCAAGGAGGAATTCAAATATCCCTCCCCACAACTATAGCCTCTATTCTTACATTCACAAACCCAACTTTAGCTTTCAACAATACAACACAACAATGGCATAACTCCAACCTTAGGCATTTCCACTAGGAGTCATTAGTTTTGTTTCCTCACATATGACACCTCAATATTCATCACCTCTCATAAACTTACAATATTTTATTCCACCAAGCACTTACACATTTCCACCATATTCACCACATTCCCAAAAATGTCAAATAATGATTCAGTCATAAACTAGATTTTGTAAAACGTGACATCACTTCAACAACAAATCTCAACATTGAACCAAAATAAAAATTGATAACCACTAAAATATGTCAAAAGGATCCCATTTTTACTTGAAATATTGAAAACACTCATGCCACAAAATACAAAAATACCCCAATTTGAGAAGTGCAATGGTAAAGGAGATCCTAATAATCACATGTCGGCATATACTGCCTTGTGTAGCGACTTCATTTTTTAAGATAAGCTCCTAGATACACTTTTTCCAAGGTCATTGGAAGACATGGCCTTGGAATGGTTTCGTTCATTTTCGAATAACTCCATACACTCCTTCAATGAACTTGTTGATACATTCCTCCAACACTTCCAAGTAAACATTGGACCTAAAATCATATTAACTTATTTAGTGTAATGCAATCAAGGAAAACATTAAAAGTTAATAGACTTCATAGGGTATTATCAATTACTTTACTCACAAATAAATTATACTCTTCCCAATGCTAATGTTCAAAGAGTTTTCATTGGAAATTTGTAACCTAGAATTAGGGATAATATTTTGTTGATGAATATACATCCTTTATACAGTTGTGTATAGCTCTTTGTGATTATTAGAATTCAGTTAGTTAGAATGAAGGAACATATTCATTGACTCCTACCAAGCAATTCAAAATTGTGCCTCAAAAGAACTATCAACCATTCAAAAAGAAAAACAAGAACTTTATCAAGATAACCACACCTCAAACAACTAAACACATTGAGCCACAAGTTGCAACCATAAGTTCAACTCCTTATCAATTTAGGTCGAAAGATAGACAATTTACTCAATTTTCTGATTCCCTTCATTCGATCATGTTATAACTTTTAAGCAAGGACTTAAACCAATTACCTCTAATTAGACCCATGGACAAAACAAAACTTGTATCCCCAAATTTTAACCCAAAATCCTTTTGTCAATATCATCGTACACACGAACATGGTACAGAGAAATGTATGCATCTTAAAAATCAATTTCAAGACCTCATTGACTCTAATCACATCTAGTTGGTTGATGATAATGAAAAAGGAAACAAGTTTGTTACTCCACCCAACCAAAATTTGCAAATTTTCACAAATCCAATGCCAAATCATACATCTAACTTTGTGAAAGCTTGTGCTATTAAGGATGATGATGAGGATGATGATGAGGATGATGATGAGGATGGTCTAAAAAATATGGTTACTCTCATATATGTTTAAGCTCATAAGGGTCAAACCACTTTGTTACTTGACATTGCTTTCACACACATTGAAGCATCTATACATGCACCAAATGGTCCTTTCTATACCGTCAGACATATCAATGCCAAACCTACACAAGGGATACTCATTGATCCTATGTACATAGATAATGTGATCACTGAGGAATTCTTATATGTGCATGAACTTTATCAATATTATTATAAACAATCAAAAGCATGGTTAAAAACTCATGATAGTTTTGCTCGCCCTACGATAGGTTCGATCACTCTTCCACCTAAAGTTGGACCAAAACAACTATATGTATCATTATGCATCATCTCGATGTCAGACCAATTTTGTGTGAAGCTAGGTTACCCATGGATACACTCCATGAATTTCATCTCGTCAATTACCCATAAGTGCATAAAGTTCCCATTTAACAATCAAATATTTACAGTGCATCATAGTGGGTTTAATCCTTTGTCTTCTTGTGGAAATTTTTCATTGGATTTCTTTTGGCCTCAACCTATGGAACCAATTAAGCCTCATGAGGATTTATTTTTCAAATCATATCAAAAGTTTAAGGCAAAGCACATAGCAGAACTATCTCTTAGTAATATCCCACTTGAGGATGATCGGTCTATGCTTGTTCCTCCCACCCCATAGGTCGTGGATGAACCCATGTTTGAGGAAATTTCCCTTCCAAGTAACCAAGGTAAATATGAAATAGCTCCTCTACCCATATCATATAAAATACCAAGAGAATTGTATGATTCCCTTTGTTCCTCCTAAGGAAAGACAAGTGTATAGACCTAAGGAGACAGTGATTTCCCAACCCCCAATGGTCCCTTTAGATCATCCCCTAAGGGAAGAAAAGAGACCAATGATCGAGAAACCTTCTTTACACCTTCACAAATTGAGAACCGTACAAGAAGAAATAGAAATGCTAAAGAGAATATGTGAATACATCATGTTATTTCTCATTAGTTAGATAAAAGAATAAAACATCATATAATGATCAAAAATCAATCCAAACAAATCATGATGAGTTGCCACCTTCACCAAAACATGAAAATAAACCTTTCATATCTCAACCAAAATAGAAATTAAAACAAGAGCATACAGTTGACATTTTCATTAAACCTCCCATTGTGATTAATTTGGATGATGAAGATGAAAATGCTAAAATTGATGAACAAGTGTGCATAATGAACTATCTTTGTTATTTTCAAAGTCTATAGATTTAGATGGGGGAAACTGTGATAATCCTCTTGATGAGAGTGACCCACCACATGTTGAACCTAGTGATGCTCTTAGTATGACACTTGTTGTAGTCCCTTTGGCTATTTTTCTACCTTTTGTATATGATGAGCAAGATTGGGATGCAGACAATCTTCTTTAGGTCAGATCGCATGTGTTGTACATTTGTGTGTTTTATTTATGTTTTCTTGCATTTAATGTGATCTCTCATGTTTTGTTGTTTAGCATGTATTTGTTTTTTTTAGTTTTCTTTGGATGAACCTTGTTGCTTCAGTGGCATAAGGATACAAAGGAAACAAATCTATGTTGACATTCTTCTATTTGTATCTCCATTCTTCTATATGTCATGAACTTTGGTGTATATCTTGTTTTTTCCTTTTGGCGATGATGCAAGGCATTGAGACACTTAGGTCTCTTACATGTTGACCCAAAATTTTGTTTGTTCTCTCTCTATGTGTCATTCTTCCATTGTGTTTTTTATTCCACGAATATTTTGGGAATGATGTCATTTTTGAGCTCTATTAAATCATTGTAGAAAAGATGTATACTAACCCCATATCCGTGGATCCCTTCCATGTTCATCTTTTATCTTGTTTGTGGAATTGCATTTGGGGGGAACCCCTTATCATGAGGCATCTTTATTTGGAAACATATTATTGGTATAGGGCTTTCCAAATAAGCTCTCATGTCCTTATCACATAACATTTATCATTTTTCTACCTTAAAGTAATTGCTCAAAGCATGGTGTTTAGTAATTTCCTTAAGGCGGGGGCATACATTCCATTATGTGCTTCACTTTGTTCACACACATTGGACTTGGTGTTGTGTTGGCACAACATTTTGTGCTTCACTTTGTTCACACGTGTTGGACTTAGTGATGTGTTGGCATGGAATCTTTATCATTTTTGTAGCACCTCATCAAAATTATCAGAGTATAATTCTTGGTATGGTTGACAATGGGTACACACCTAGTGAATATAACACTTTACTAGACCTTGTGTGTTTCTCATTTTTTTACTTTGTCTTGGGGGCTCACCTAGTGAATATCGGACTTCATTAACTTGTGGTGCCTTCAGTTTGTGATTCACCTAGAAAATATCAGACTTGTTAGCATGATTCATGAATGCCTTGGGTGTGGATCCTAGCATAACACAACTTGTTATCATGTGATTATTCATAACCTCTTTTAGCATTTTGTTTTGGCATTGTGTATGTTGTCATGTTGTATTTCACACATATGTTGGGTTGACATGGGATCTTGGATCCTAGGGGCTTGTGCACTCCCCCTAGATCCTTTGTCATCCTATATCTTCAACATTTTGACAATCAAACCTCTCTTGACATATATTTTCTAATTTATTATGAGTCTAAGCATAAGTTCATACCCTCACTAAAGTGGGGGATAAATTTAACACCGTAAATTGTCACCCTTGACTATTTCACACTATGTTTTGACCCCCCTTAAGTTATTAGACCTAATTATACACCTAATTTCCTAAATTATGTATTTCATTTCCCATTTAAACATTTACCAAAAAATTACAAGTAGAATACCAATCCATTTATTTAATATTTTTCCCCAAACACGTTAATTCCCAAAGAATAGGTCTGGAACACTGATTCCTAGGGCATCTATGTCCCCTATTTTGGCTCTAAAATTAAATATGTTGGAGGTGACATTTTATTATTGGAATTTCAAATGTCCAATGTCAAGTGGGGATTTAATTTGTGGGAAATTAGAATAATTATGTATAAATACTTAGTTATTTCATCATTTGAAAACTAAGTAAAAGAATTAAGCATTAAGAGCAAGAATTATTGTCAAGAGCATTATTAAGCAAGTCAAGAGCAGCATTTCAAGATCTATTACAACAATTCAACGTCAAAGCATCATTTCAAGTTTATTCATGTTTATGTTATCCTTGTATTTCATGAGATCTAACCCTTGTAGGTCTTCAAGAAATTCAAGAAAGCAACATTCAAGCCTTGAGGATATGTGCATGACTTCAGCCCTTCAAGGAAGCAATTGATGAGTGGTAAGTTGTAGTCCATTTTTTATTCATTCATTTTTATCATTAATTCCTATCCCTCAAAAGGATAGGCTCCTTATCATTGACATTGCCATTGTGAAAGTGGAAACACTAACACGGGGTTTGAATAAGGAAAGCCCCTATATGGCACAACCCTTCCTCTCTCTTTCAATGTGCAGGTTTCAGGTATGAAGAATATTGGGAGAAGTTTGAAGGTCCACTATTCATTATTGCAATCAAACCCTACACCTTAATAACAAACAAAAACTCATTTATTTTAGTATCTGATAGGGATTTGACAGTATGACATGAAGGAACAAAAAGCTCTAATCTAGCTCTCGAGGACTGTGAAATCAGATATGGAATTCATCTACAAAGACATAGGTGCCCTTGATGACTTGGTCCCTTGTTTTCAACCCCAAATTCATGTGACAGGTGCATAATACTCTTCTCAATCCATTTCCTTAGTTTGAATTCCTTTATGACTTTCCAGATATGTTGTTTTTACATTAGAATAGCTATTTGCATACTTAACCTATTCAAATAATTGCATATCATTCCCAAATCTACTCAAAGTTTTTTTCAAGGGTAGGTTGACTCACCTTTCAAGTTGCAATTCAACCTCACACCTTTTCCAAATCCATCAAGCCCCCACTACCTCAAATCTTAAATGAAACATATGAAAAATACACCCACTAATAATTGAACCCTAAGACCACAAATCCTAAAGAAACACTTTTTCTTGTTTCATCTTCATAACTCTTTTTCCTATTTGTTGATTCCTTCAATCTCCCCTTGACTAATTTCATTCGATCATCCATCTCTCTAAGCATGTCTAGACCAAATACAATTTTGTCTTCCACCTTATCCCAACTGATAGGTGTGCAACACTTTTTCCCATAAATAGATTCAAATGGCATCATCCCCAAAGATGCATGGTAGGATTTGTTATAATAAAACTCCACCAATGGAAGATACTCTTCCCAGTTATACTGCTAGTTTATACAATATATTCTAAGTAGGTATTCAACTACCTGATTCACTCTCTTTGTTTGTCCATTTGTTTGTGGGTGGTATGTTGAACTGAATTTCAATCTTGTTCCTAACACTGCATTTAATGTTGTCCACAATATAGATGTAATATGAGTATCCTAATTTGATATGATCATCTCAGGTACTCCATGCAAACAAAAGATCTCTTGGATAAATCTCTTAGCTAATGTCAATGAACCGTCCTGAAGATTTCTTGGAATGAAATGATCTTAGTCAACTTATCCACAAATACCAAAATGATATCAAGTGTGTTCTTGGACATAGGTAACCCTTGAATAAATCCATACTAATCACTTTTCATTTATATACTTAGGTATGTCATGTGGGTAGAAAATTCCTATCAAATGTACATGCTCAGCCTTGACTCGTTGGCAATCCAAGCATCGAGCCACATATTCAATTACATCCATATAGAGTCTTGGCCAAAAGTATAATGATCTCAATTTTTCTACCATCTTGGTTACTCTAGGGTACCCCAAATAAGGTGCATTATGAATTTCTTCTAGGATCAAATTTCTCAAATCCCTTGAGTTTGGAATGTACATACTTCCTTGGTATCTCAAAATTCCATCTGATTCCAACACATACCCATTGAAACAATGATCTGAGGGGTTTTCTCTGAGGCTTGATTTACTCTAGAATAATGCTTATCTCCTTTTGAACAACTTGTTGTCTCAAATTAGATCTTGTAGAAGTCATAGCTGCTAGATGCCTTCTTCTGCTAAAAGCATCAGCTACTTTGTTTTCTTTCCCCTTGATATACTCAATTCCAAAATCATATTCACTGAGAAACTCTAACCATATCCTTTATTGAGTGTTGAGATTGGGTTGTGTATGGCCTCACTAATGTGCAGTCAGCTTGGTGTTAGACACACAATTCAGAGGAAGGGTTCCTAATTGAACAGTCCACTAAACCCTTGGAAAGACTCCATTAAATTATCAACCAGGGCTTCATAAGCTTTTGATGATGTTGGCATTTTGTGTACATTCACATACTCTACACGGCCTATATCATCAAGTATAGGTGTTTTACACATGTGCAAAAAAATAGTAAAGGATGAAAAATGAAAATAAAGCATAAATTGCAAAATAGGTGAAATAACTTAATCTGTTACTGATGTTGTGAGTACCTTTGGCTTAACATTGTAATTGTTAACTGCTAAACTTGAAATCTACTATTTCACTAACAATTATGATTCTTACTTATACTTACTTGACTCACTCTGGAGGACAACTCAATGGTGCATTACATAACTTAAATCATGATACTAAACATCATTCATGTGCATGTACTGAAGAATCTATTAAAATGAATGCAATAATGTAAACATCTAAATTAACAACAAAAATGAAGGTGGGTGAATAGTACCTTGAGTGGCCCTTTCTCAAGTTGTTGTACCCACAAGAGAAATTGAATATGTGCTACTTGATTCAACTAGTCATAACAGTAAACTGGAACATCTTTATTGCACATAACTGAACTCTACAAACTAACAAGAATTTTTGCAGATTTCTCATTCATGAACTCATAACAAAGATATTGTCTATAAAACAAAATTATAACTATCAAAACATATCACATCCAACTAGATCTTCCCCTCAATTATTGATCCAACTATATAGGTTTGGAAGGAGGTTTATTTGCATAAGGAAGTTTAAAATAGAAATTAAATGAATATGTCCACTCTCCTTCAAAATAGAGAGAGACAGTCTTTGCAACTAAAACTATAACCAAAAAAGATAGAAGAATACAAATAGGTTTGTAACTCTACTTTACTGGTATGACAGAGACGTACTATGTGTAAATAGTCACGTCAATTTCTTGATTACTACAAACTTCTTCTTTCCTACATAGTCTTATTGAATGCTCTAATGACTCACAACTGATCACTCCAATGATCACTTCCATCATTTATGTAATGTTATGTTTCCAGTTTCCTTGGAATCTCCCCTATAATTAGTCTAGAATCCTTTGGCTATGGGTTGAGCTCTCCAATTGTTACGGGTTACTATTTTATAGCTGCAAGGAGTTAGTTTCATCTAAAGCATACATACCATTAACAATCATGAATTAAACATGGATTCATAGTGAATCTCATACACATTCACACATTCATCCATGCAAACATCATCATATCATTATCATATTTCCATTTATCAAAGTCTGGCTTGGATGTCATAAAAGATATAAAAGGTATATAAGTTTAGGAATGTATATGAAATAAGTAGCTTAAAATGTTTAAAAGATATGAACTAGACAAGAGAAAACTAGCTATTAATTAGGCTCATTAGTTTGTGTGAAAATATACATGAGTCCTAGGTAGTTTGTCTTTAACTCAAATAAAATCCCCATGAGGTAATGTCTCCACATTCGTAGTGCAAGAAATATGGATGCAAACTCTAAGTCATGCGGTGCATAGTTCAACTCATACTACTTCAACTTCCTTGATTCATAAGCCACCACTTTCCCATTCTGCATTAGCACTCCTACACCTCTTGATGTATCGGTTATCACCACGAATTGTACATTTGGATCAGGTATGTCAAAATTGGAGTTGTAGTGAGCTTTTCATTTAAGAGCTTGAAAGCTTGCTCACACTTGTCAATCCACTCAAATATTTTTTCCTTTCTTTTGGAGTGAAGTGATCAGTGTTGCAATTCTAAAAAACCCTTCCACAAACTTCCTATAGTATCTGACAAGTTCCATGAAGCTTTGAACTTCAGTTATTGTAGACATACAAAATTGCATGACTTGTATCACACATCATTAATCTTGCATTTTTGTTATATTCATCCCCAATCACTGCATTCACATCATTTTCATCACTTGCATCACTAATTTCCCTTTTAACATCATTTCACCTTATTTCCTCTATTAATTAAGTAATTTTGAATTATTTGATTAATTCATCCTATTTCATTAATTTTCCTCTAATCTCCCCTGTTGGATAATTTTAAATATTTAATTAGCCATAAATCTAATTTCATTCTAATGTCTTATGATTAAATAATCTTGAATTATTTAATTATTTAATTCTCATCCCATTCATTTGAAATATTCCTTTTTAATAAAGAATATCCTAATCCTCCAGAATTATTTAATTTTCCTAATTTCCCTCTCAAAGGCATATTCTCTTTCAAAATATCGTATTCCTCTCATTCATTCATATACTTCCATTTCAAATATCCTCAACCAATTTTCCTAAAATTGTGGAGATATTTGAGTTATCTTTATACTTCATCTTCCTTGATTCACTTAGATTCATGGGTGTTAATGTGCAATCTCAACCATTCTTTTTGGGTCTTGAGGTTTAATCTACTCCATTGATTAAAAAATGAAAATCTATAAAACAATCATTAATCCTTCATTATTACCTTACCTAGATATTTGAGAGCGTTTTAGCACTTGAGCATAGCAATATCATGAGCATTTGAGAAATTATCTGCATCTAGGTCATCAATATTCATGCTTTTACAACCATGGGAGTTTCTTGATCAAGCAATCCAACATCCCATCACCATGAAAATGGAAGGAAAGGTTTGCACATTGGTTGGTTTCATATTTTGAATTATTTTCATTTTTTATCTTGATTTCTAACCCTTGTATGCATTCACTTTCATTTTGTAAGTGGTATATGATCTTCCATTGTTTTGGGTCTTCTTGATTACTAACCCTTATTTTCATATCAATTCCATTTTCCACTTCGCATTAATTGGCATGCCCGATGGGACCCACATCCCTATTTTAATGAAATTGTGTGAGTTTGAGTGAATTTACAAGTTTTTGGGGCATGATTGCATTTTACAAAGGTTGCATTGGTTGTTTCCACTGCCCTTCCTATACATCTTGGTGTGTTTGACGTTTAAGGACTACCATGTTTGATCACCCTATTGCAATTGCTTATGGTTTTTTAACTTTGTTTTATCTATGTAGGAATATTACCACATTTTCTAATTAACAAAGATGTTTTTGAGGAAATCTGTTGTGTTTTCCTAACATTTTGTCATGTCTACTAGTTAATAGAGTCATTTCTATCAATAGGGTTGCATTTGCATAGTAACATGCTTGTGTTTGTAGGTATACAGAGCCATGTTTGATTATTTTTTATCTTTGTTTTGGTTTTGACTCTCACTTTTTGGTTTTAGATTACCCTAACCCTAACCGTAATGTTCTTTGTTAGTTGTTTGTCCTTTTTTCTAATCTATTTATGCAACCTTTTCGTTTGGGAGAAGACAATTATTTCAAAACTTGTAATATCATTCATCTTGTAGGGTTTTTGAATGGTCAAATACAAAATAATTTGAAACTAATAATACCTTGATCATAGATTCCTAAGGCAATGCATTATCATTTTATTATGTATGCTTTCATTTCTTGTTAGTTTAGTTCACACTTAAATTTGGGGCCTAAAAAGAATTTGTTTGTTGTGTATTGTAAGTTGAAGTGTAAGTATCCTCTCCCCTTGCACTTTGTGTGATCTTGGGTGAAGAGAAATACCTTTAATTTACCTTTGTTTCTTTTTGGATGAAAGCATATTGTCTATGTATCGTCTCCCCTTATGCTTTGTGTGATCTTGGGTGAAGAGAAATAGCAGTACATCAAGAATTCATTTTTTTTCTTCTATGGGAGGCCTGCCTTGAGACACATCCTAACAGAGAACTCAAGGGTTCGACCTCAAGAGGAATTTTTTGGCATGATATATAAATTGGCTAAGAGCAAAAGTTGTAGGTCGATCTGTGCATGTGGTGCTCTAGAAATTCGTTAGGGAACTATAGTTTTCCAATTTCTTGAGGAGATGTCTGAGAGGTTGGCGATGTTCACCAATGTACCACCCACTAAGAACCAATTTGTATAAAAAGCCTAAAACCTTTCGAATGCATTTTAAGTGGTGCAAGGGATGCAAATCGTACCCTGAAGCTACTCACCATGTACTCTCTTAGGTTGAGATAGAAATTTTTTGTGTTGCTAGAAATAGCTTCTTAAGAAGTGAAAGAAGGTGTGCCCATGGCATCTATCAATGAACCTGTGTCACCGGACATCTACTATCCGCCTTCATAGGAAAGGGTTTTAAATTAATTCATTGTACCTAATCTATTTGAGTATTTACCCCTTAAATGGGAGGTAGGCCTACTTAAATTTACACACATACTACTAAATTTAGGTTGTACTTGTTTGGTTCTATCAATCATTTGAAGTCAGTTCTAGTTGTTCATGTTTGTTGTTCATATCACTTACTACCAAAAATAAACACTCAAACTTTAGCATTACATCAAATTCCACCAAACTTGTAAAAAACTTTTAGATACAAACACAAAAATCATGTTTTCTAGGAAAAAAGTAGCATTTGCACAACCAATCACAGTTTCCTTCCATTTTGTTGTGTTTTATTTACATCTGGCCCCCTTTGTTTATCATATTTCCACCTTTGTTAAAATTTTGCAATTACTTTGTTCTACTAGACTAAAACTTGCATAGTATCACTTTTGGCTACACTCTACCATGTTTGACTTTGTATCTTGTCATGTTTGCTTGGAATCTAGCTACCTTTGCTCATTATTTTACCATGTTTTCTAGAAACAACAATCACGTTTGTCATAATAGCTCTATTTTTCTATAACCCAAGTTCTTTTAGACCTATAAACATTTTGAATTAGAAATTATCATAATTCTTGGTCCTACCATCAAAACATCTGTCATAGTGGATCTTTCACTATTGCACAATTAGTTGTACCTTCAAACATCACAACTATCCTTCATCTAGCTTTTCATAGGAAACGTCAACATATCTCTTTTGGATCAAAACATCAAACATTTTCAAACATCAATAACCTTAATCAACATCAGTCTTTTGAGACCATCATTACTATCCTTTTAGATCAAAACATCAAACAACCTTTTTGGGCATCAACATATCAAACCTATCAACCTTTTATAGTACCTTTCAATATCATCTTTCCATATCTTGTGAAATTGTCAACTTAGAAGAACTATCTTTCTCCTAGGTATATAGATCATCACTATCATCCCTCTTTATTTGAATTCATGATTCTAGCCCAAACAAAGACATCAACCAATCTTTCATCAACATCTTGAGATCTAGCATAAATCAACTTTGTTATCCTTTTTGTCCAAAGTTTAACTAGATACAATCCAAAATCAACTTTAATGTCATTCAATCCCATATCAACTTGAACATCATTCTTTTTTCCAAAATATTTATCTACACATCCTTTGAAATTTAATTTTGAAATCAAAAATCCAAACAACATCATCATCACATATCCTATCATCTCATATTTTTTATCCTTCAAGGTCTAGTGTGACTTTTATGACAATCATAACATCCTAACAACATACAATGTTATCTTTCTAGTTCATTTTCCTAATCTTGAAATTAGCAAGAACATGTCAACGTAAATCTATTACCCGAATTCAATTCCACTCTACACACCCATGGAGTCATCATATCTTACTAGCTACAAAAACATAGAAACTATGGGTGTCCCTTATCAAGACTTTGAAGTACCTTATCACATGTCAAATTTTAATCAATGTCAAAGCTCACAAATCTATCAATCAAAACATGAATCCATTAATAAACATATCCCAACCCAACAATAACATCAAACATGAGTACACTCCTTTAGGGGAGCCAATCAAGTTTGTATTAAAGAAATTGGTTCAATATAATTTCAGCAATCTTCCAAAATCATAAAATGATTTTAAACTTTGTTTCAAACCCTCATGGTATGATGACAATGTTTATTGTGAATACCATGGAACAAAAGGTCATGAAACGTCAACTTGCATAAAACTCAAGAACCTTATACAAGACCTTATTGATCAATGTGCAATCAATGTTGAGGATAACCTTCAAAGCCCATCCACCAATAATCATATTGACAATGTTTATACCTCACATAATGAGCTAGAAGACATAGATACTTTTCCAAAGCATAGTCAATAAAATCCATTAGTGTCTAACAATGATCCATTTCATGACATATTAGCAACATTTGACCTCATGGTAGAATGTATTGGAAAAAATTCCCCACAAAAGGCTTCCAATCCATCATCCTTATGTCTTCCACCATCTCAAAATATACCATCTTTATCAAGTAATCCATCAAATAATGAAATCTTTCTATCTTCCTTCCAAGGATTATCCCTAATAGATACATGCCAAACTAGCCAAATGCTTGATTCAAATCCATTTGATGATCAAGAAATTATTGACCCAATATTACCATGTATCCAATCATTTCTCATGCCTAATGCAGGAAATCTAAGTCAAGAGCTATCACCCATGCATTCACATGTTGAAAGAATTAAAAAGCCCTTTGCAAATGATCCATTCCTTGAAATCAATCCATATCAAAAGAATAATCCAAAACATAATGAAGTTAAGTCTAAAATAGGTCAAGGTCAAGAATCCATATCTCCTAAATATTGTCAACATCTAGTGAGCATCTTCCAATCAGTTAATGAAAGTTGTCCTAAAATAATCCAAGACCAAGAGTCCATCACTTCCTTGAAATACTATCGTCACCTAATAAACATTTTTGAGTCCATACAGGATTTTACAAAACACGATCATATCCCTACTATAAGCACTCCTACATCTACCCATGAGATACTTCCTTCCATGGGACACGTAGATGATCTTCTTTCAAAACAAGAGTCTCTTACTCTTGACATCTTTGCAAAACATCAAATAATGACATCATTCTTTGAACCTCATGGCGATAGTTTAGATTCAAGAGATAATGAATAAAATTTCTACTCAGGCTTGGAATCACTAACATCTTTTGAAGAACAATCAGAATCCAATGTTTCCACTACTAGCTTTGAATATTCTAGATAAAGCATAGAAGAAGAGACAACTTGTTTTCAAGACAAATTATACTCAACTACAATTTTTTAGCAAAAGATTTATCTAAGAGAAGAATTAGTCCTACATAAACAGGGTATCCTAGAACTCGTATATAAATTTGACAATCCTAAGCATCAAGGCATCAGCTATTCATCTATCAATGAATCTAATTATATCACTAATACCTTTGTGATACTAGGGGTAACTTTATCTGATGCAAACATTAACATGGGAGTCATGAAGATTCCTTATGATAAAATCATTGTTAGCACTTCAACCATCCATGTCATGAATCATAATCCTCACATCTTTCCACCTTTTGATTGGGCCAACAAGAAAAAATCTATATAAATGAAAAGAGCACACCATTGACACTAATGAATTGACAAATCGAAATGAAGGCATGAAGTTCAAATGGATCTCAAAACAAATAAAAGAAAATAATATTCATCAAAATCCATTAGTCAAAGAAACTATGGGGGAAAATCTAAAAGGAACTTCCATCCATCAAAAGTCTTCTTCAATGCAAAAGAAAGTTTCAATAGCAGTGTACAAAGTGGGTGAAATCACATAGTTGTGTCTCACTTTTGGCAAGAGAAAATTTTCAGGCTTGAATTCAAGTTTTTAAAATGCACCTTCAATAGAAGGTTGACCTTCAATTGAAGGTATGTCAGTTTATACCTTCGATTGAAGGTCAAGGAGTAAAGAAACATGCATTTACTCAATGACCTTCAATCGAAGGTCCTTCGATAGAAGGTGCCAGAAATGAAAAATTCTACATCTACATCAAAATCTCCTTAGAAATTTCAACTTTAAACCCTAGGTTGGACCTGCAAATGAGATTAAATTGATAAGATATTTAAAAATACCATAGCCCTCGAAACGAGCTTTCCAACAAGCATAATTTTGATGTTTTCATTTTATCATGTATTTAATTTTTAATTTTTAATGAACATAGTTTTTTTTCCTAACATCAAGATCTTAGTTCTACAAAGGTTAAAAAATAATAAAACATTATAAAAAAATTCAAAAAAATTTCCATTCACTACGTATTGATGTTCTTGTTTCACCAAAAAAAAAGTATTTTGACATATACATAACAAGTTATATTATACGACACACAAGTATGTCAAAATTATAGTTATAGCGAATTCAAAAATTAATTGAAAAAAAAAATTAAACCAAAAATTATGAAAAAGTATCCATTCCCTCTATATTGATGTTGAGAATCTATATTTCAAAAATTAGAATTTTATCCTTTATAGAAAAAAAGTTATGTTTTATGACACAAACGTTACTTTTGAAAATGTTGTTTTCTGTTTAAAACTAGTTATTAAAGGAGATGTTGAAATATTTGTAATTTATTTCAAAAAATTTAATATATATATATATATAGAATCTACATAGAAATTTCCACAAATCACTAATTAGCATCATCTTGAAATTCTTAATGGTTTAGCTACTATAGTTCTCGGAAGATGAAGGTTCAGTTAAAAATATTGATGTAAATGTCCATCTTGGGAAAAAAGTGAGACACAATATTGTGATTTCACCCAAGTATATGAAAAAATTGGTCCTAAATCCAATCAAAACTCCATATCTACCTTTTGTTTCTCATCATCCTACATTTGGAGAGTCAAAGATTCTCTATCCAAGCTATCGACCAATCCATCTATGTCATATCCCTCATCAAAATCCGTCATCCACCTTGAAACCAAGAATACCCAACTCTCACATTAACTAGGTCTTGGTAGCAACTCTTTATCATAAGGACTCTCAGGGCACTCTATTGTGATGTGTGTATCTAGATAATTTAACTCTAGTATCTATGAAGACAAGAATATTTAGGGGTTATATTCATGTGCTCATATCTTGGTGAGAAAACTCCTTCAAGAAGGATATCGTTGGCACATCACGATAGTGAAATCTACATCAGCACGACCAGGTAGTTCACCTTAAACATTCAAGAAAACATAAAAAATCAAAAAAATAAGAAAATAGTAAAGAGAAAAAAAATCGTCCTCTAGTGAAAACCACTTTAGTGGCACTTTGGGCAAGTACCATGATGAAAACCTAGAAAACAAGTGTCATGTGTAGAATTGGGAATCTACATGTACCATTCCAGGTGGAAGTATCTTATCTCATTCACCTCCATACATAATAAATCCATGGTCCCTCCAAATCCACTTTCATCCATCTGCCATAGCCATCTTGATCTTGAAAAATATTAAGGGTGTACTTCAAACTTGATTTTGGTAAAAACTTGACATGGTTATTCCTATATATCATATCCTATCTCATGTAATACTATCACTTACATCTGACCTATCATGCATTGTCCAAGAAATCTAGCACTATATCTGAGCTATTTAGCATTATCCTAATGACCATCCTATATTTGAACATGTTATCATATTAAGGGATATCCCTTGGAATTCTTTCCATATCATTCCCTTCATCCATGCATCCACTCATAACATTTCATACATTACTAAACATTGGGGGCAGATACTTACATCTTGCTTCAAAATAAACCCTAATCTATGTCCTCTAGCTCACTTTGTGATCCAAAACACCATTTTCATTTCATTCATCCATTATCATGATCATTCCTTCAGTTCCATAATAAACATGTGTCCAACCATGTCTTAATCACTTGAAAAGTGTCTGACCTTGTTGCACTATGACCATCCTCTATCTACATCATCCCATTTATCCATAATAAATGTAATCATGTACCTATCTAGGGGCATCATCTTGAACTTTGTAGATAGAGTAGATCCTTGTCCATATCCCAAGTCGCATAATCATTCAAAAATAAAAAAACATCTAGATAATCTTCAAAATCATAAACATCCAAATAACTCTCAAAAATCCAAAAACATTCATAAAAGGTCAAAAACATCAAAAACATTATTAGCCATCCATGTATGAGCTAAGCCCAGTCTAATAATTGAACTATGTTGTCATTGCATGGATGTAGTTTAGGCCATCATCGATGAACCCTCGAGGCATTAGGTCAATCCCCTTAGGTCCCCCTCACTGGGTTTTAATATTTCCAAAAAAAAAATCAAAATACCAACAAACAACAAAAATAGCCTCAAACAATCTCAAAAGCACAAAAACATTCAAAAAATCCCCAAACTTTTGTCATCACCCATATGTAATAAACTTATCATCACCCTCATCCTTTGACAACACAATCAAATTAAACATAGCAGTCATCGAAATCTAAAATATTCAAGCGAGAATTGTGAAAACTTGGTCATTATCTACTGAACAATGCCTAAATATCAATTGCCTTATCTATTGGTATCATCATCAAAAACATTAACATCCTAGCATGAGCCTTAATGGATATATATTTGCTACAATAGGCATCATCAATGGATAATATCCTTAAACTACAAAGTTCCTTGGCAAGTGATATGGCAGCTTTGTTAGTTTGTTTTATACTTCTATCTTTTGATCATTGATTTTATATGTCGTGTTTGTTTGGATGTTCTTGTAATACGACCATGGTGAATACTTTCCTTGTGTGTGCAATTGGATAGTCTTGAGTAATACAATGGTTGGTGCATATCAGGTTCTTCATACCTTTTGTGTATTAGTCTCCTTACTTCAATGGCTTTATTCTCTCACATTACAAAACAAGGTTTTTGTATGTTAGGTATGAACATGAATACTCCTATCTATTTGTAGAGTCAAAGTTTGTGTAACAAATACAAAGCTGCCTTGGTTCTTCATACACTAATGCATCATGTTTGTTTGCTACATTAATAAGGATTGCTAATCATTATTTTCTCTCAAAAAAGCAAAAGCACGTTCATCATATTTTATACATCAATTATCATTCATCATTTATTCATTCATTTATCATAACATATGAATTTTCATCAACTAGATCATACATCATCAATTTCTTCTATCTTCTAATTTTTCTAATTAATTCTTCTGACTAACATCTCACACATCCTGCATCATAACATCATAAGTATTGCAT
The DNA here is from genome assembly GCA_007258455.2 of Sequoia sempervirens. NCBI lineage: Eukaryota > Viridiplantae > Streptophyta > Pinopsida > Cupressales > Cupressaceae > Sequoia > Sequoia sempervirens. The sequence continues at coordinate 134,032,707 of VDFB02026320.1, read as the reverse complement.
GCATCCTGTATCCACAAACTCATTAGAAATATCATATTATCCATATCATATCATCCAATATCATCCATACATTTTTCATATCATGAGAATATCAGAAAATACAAAGAAAAAGATGATTGCATTTGCATATCATCATAACATAACATCACATCCTACATCATCAATATCAAATCATAAATAACCATCACATCAATGCATCTCATAATCATAAACATCATGAAATCATACATAAAATAATAAGGATCATACACAACATATATCACATCAAAAAGATCTCATCTCATATATCATCATAAATGAAAATGTCATGGTACATCATCATCACATGTGTGATACAATCAATAAATAAAAAATATACATATATATACGAGGACCAATGACCAATGAATGTATATACATCAATATAAATAATGTCTACAAAGCCTCTATATCATGAAATAATGTAAAAAAAATCTCTCAGGCTTGCACCTCTCCATCTAGCAAGGGTCTCTCCTGATCATCTCAGGTCAGGGACCGTTGGGTATGTCGGCTATGTGTGGGTGACCTAGGTGGATATAAAATATGTCTATATGGCTGATTTGAAGGCCTTCTCACAAAATCACCCCCTAACCTACTCGGCTCTACTATGGCACTACTCCTCACATCGAATATAGGTTGTCTCTGCAACTTAGAAATTGCAGCCTCATAAATTGTCTAATAATAGGTCCTCTCCTCCATCAGGGCATTCCTCTCCCACATGTATCTATCCATGGAAATGGTAGAGGCCTATGATATCCCAAGTTGCACTCATTGGCTCCTCTCAATGTCTCTATCAGTGATATTAGTGTCCCTCTCCCTATGGGCCTGATCTTGCTCAGCTATAAGAACCACAACTTATGCATCTATGACTTGCTTGTGTGCAATCTTTGTGTCTCACTCCCTAGCCCTAGCATCTCTATTTTTGATGGTTTGATCCCTATCGGTCGTAACCTGTGCTAATCTCACAATGAGATCACCCTATACCTAATCCAACGGTGTGGGTGGTGCCCGCTAATCTTGCCTAAAATAATGGTCCTCATGACCATCCCCTTGTTCATCCTATTTTTCATTGTGTTATTGAACCTAAGGCACCTGTGCTACATGCTACTGCTTAGCAACTACTTTCAATATTTTTCTAGCCTAACGGTCACCAACTACACCTCCTCACCTCCTCTTACCACAAATAGGTCCTAAAATATACCTCCTTGAGGGAGGGTAAATCTTAGTGGCCTCCTACAATCCCACCATGTGTCATAGCCCTATGTAGTGCTTGAATTATCTAGACCTACAACCCAATCCCATCCAAGCAGAGAAATCTATCAGAACTCTATATTAGTTTCCCAAGATGATGTTGTGGGCCCCAATGCAGCCACCTCTCTGGTCATCCACACATATTGTGCATGATACCCTTGATCTAGAATAATATCTCTATCACCAAACTAGCGGCAAACCCTCTCTAGTAGGTATCTCTCAAAAGTATGGTCAGATTGCCTGATCAACCATCAATTCTAGTGGTAGGAATTCAAATGTGCATGGTCATAATCCCATGCCCCGCACCCCAACCAAGGTCTCTAAAAAAATTGTGTCATATCCTCAAAAATTTCCCTCTAATACTAGAGTCTTCCAAGTTGTTTGTAGTGGAGATAATCATGATACCTATAAGAGTAAGGGTTGTCAGGATCCCTGTCATTGATACTAAGAGGTTGTGTAATTGTGATCCTCTCCCATGCCTAAACATGTAATAGGTTGATGTCTGCAGAAACATTGGTTCCTCCTCTATAGCACACCTAGTGCATATCATGGTATAAATGCACTAGCACGCATGACCCCCAAGCGTACTTAGTCCCCTCTATCATCATGATCTCTATGCAAATCCCTGATTTGATTGGAAACCGTCAAGATCATCTATTGAGCATCAATGGCCCTTTGATAAGTCCTACTAATATAATGGTCATCTCATGAACCTCCCTAATGTAGGGAGTCAAATCAATTTATCCATCTACAACAATAAGTCACTCCTCTCTAAGCATCATAGCCATCATCGTTGCTCCTTGATCTACATCATACTCCACAAGCTCTCTGTGGATAGGGATCTTGAGGATGCACCAAACATCCTCCATTGTAATAGTGAACTCTCATGTTGGTAAGTGGAAGGTTGTTGTCTTGGATCTCCACCTCTCTACCAGGGTGGTCATCATAGCCCTGTGTGTGTGAATTTCTGGCATGTAACCTATATAGTCCAATCCAAGTACTTCTAGAAATTGAACCTTGAAGTCTTCAATGTGAGCTAATTGATCCAATAACTATAGTCTCCTCTCCCTTGCATACAAAGGATGAAGAGTGACCTGTAAGCATAAAGTCCACAATGTCAAATTACAAAAATGAGCTAAAAATTATAAGTCTATTAGAAATTTGAGCGAATGTGTCAGTTTGTGCAAATGCATCATTTTTTGCAAACACGATTATTTTTGTTGCAAACACATTACACTATGGAAAACATGTTAAATTCCTAAAAAAGGTCAGACACGTTAACATTTTGCAAAAGTGTCACTCTAAGTCAAATGCGCCAATTTTTTTCAACCACGTTGCTCTAAAGCAAACACAAGCATCCTAAAACTACAAATGCGATAGTACTACACCAAACATGACAATCCTTAAGAATTTCCATGTTTGTATGTCCTACCTTTGGCTAACAATTTGAAAAGTGAAATTAAAGTGCAAGTAAGAGTTTAAGTTGTGTGTACTGCAATGCCTACATCGGTTGGCCTCTGGAACTGAAAAATGAGATCTACGTGATGTGGTGCTCTTGGTACTCATGACACCATGAATGTGTGTTTGAAGGATAAGGATGTGAAAATCTCTCTGAGAGTATGCAATCCTAAAAAGTAAGTGTGTAAATGAGGAGGTTTTGAACCCTAATTGCATACAATCCCTCTAAAATCTAGGGTTTTTCCTATGTCTGCCCTTCTGAGGTATTTTTTGAGTGTCCTAGTTCATCTTGATCATTATCCGTGACCCCTAGGGCCTTATTTTTCATCCTCTTTTTATCTAAACTAGACCTGAACTCTTGTTGTGAGCTCGATCCAAAATTAATTCTTTTGGCCAATCTCCCAAGGGGGAAACCTAGCGTCCTATAATCCTTTGGACACTTGTTGGGGCATAGTGGGGCTTCAAAATTTGGTTTGAGTTCATAAAAAGTCTTTGAAAGAACATAACAAGTACACTAAGTCAAAGAGGGGAAAAATGTAGACATGCAAAATTGTCTAACTTATTTCACACATTGTCAATCTTGCATTTTTGTCATATTCATCCTCAATCACTACATTCGCATCATTTTCACACTTGCATCACTAATTTACCTTTGAACATTATTTTACCTTTTTTTCTCTATTAATTAAGTAATTTTGAATTATTTAATTAATTCATCCTATTTCATTAATTTTCCTGTAATCTCCCCTAATTGGATGATTTTAATTATTTAATTAGCCATAAATCTAATTTCCATCTAATGTCCTATGATTAAATAATCTTTAATTATTTAATTATCTAATTCACGTCCCATTCATTTGAAATATTCCTTTTTAATAAAGAATATCCTAATCCTCTGTAATTAAATAATCTTGAATTATTTAATTGTCCTAATTTCCCTCTCAAAGGCATATTCCCAAGGAATATTCTCTTTCAAAATATCTTATTCCTCTCATTCATTCTAATCCCTCCATTACAAATATCCTCAACCAATTTTCCTAAAATTGTGGAGATATTTGAGTTCAAACTAATCTTGATCCTTCATCTTCCTTGATTCACCCAGATTCGTGGGTGTCAATGTGTAATATTAACCATTCTTTGTGGATCTTGAGATTTAATCTATTCCATTGATTCAAACATGAAAATCTATAAAACAAGCATTCCCCCTTCATTTTTACCTTACCTAGATCATTTGAGAGCATTTGAGCACTTGAGCATAGCAATACCATGAGAATTTGAGCAATTATCTTCATCTAGGTCATCAATCTTCATGCTTTTGCAACCATGGGAGTTTCTTGATCAAGCAATCCAACATCCCATCACCATGAAAATGGAAGGCAAGGTTTTCACATTGGTTGGTTTCATATTTTGAATTTTTTTCATTTTTTATCTTGATTTCTAACCCTTGTATGCATTCACTTTCATTTTGTAAGTGGTATTTGATCTTCCATTGTTTTGGGTCTTCTTGATTGCTAACCCTTGTTTTGATATCAATTCCATTTTCCACTTCACAATTATATTTTACGGTTGAGGCCAATCAACTATTGCCTTGATTTTCTATGGATCTACCACAATTCCTTTTGTTGAAATTATATGGCCTAGATAATACACTTTGTCTTGGTAGAAGGTACACTTGGATATCTTTCAAAAAAGTTTTCTCTCCCTCAAGAGTTGTAACACTATCCTTAAATTCTTTTTATGCTCCTCAATATTCTTGGATTAAATTAATATATCAACTAGGAATATCATCACAAGTCATCTAAGCAATCTCTAAATACATTGTTCATTAATTAAGTTCATGAAATATGCAGGAGCATTGGTTAACTGGAATGACACTACAATGAATTTGTAGTGTCCATAACGAGTCCTCAAAGTTGTCTTGGAGATGTCCTCTTTAATCCTCAATTAGTGATATCTGAATCTTAGATCTATCTTGGAGAACATTGTAGCCCCTTTCATCTGATCAAATATTTCATCAATTCTCAAAAGGGGGTACTTATTATTGATATCTACCTTTTTCAACATCCTATAGTCAATGCACAAGTGCAAATTTCTATCCTTCTTCATAAAAATGACTAGTGCACCCCACAATGACACACTAGGTCTAATAAACCATTGGTTCAATAATCCTTCAATTGGGTCTTCAATTCATACAACTCAGTAGTGGTCTTCCTATAGGGAGCCTTGGACTAAGGTTCAGTTCTAGGTAGAAACTCAATAGAAAAGTCAAATTCCCTTTTTGGTGTCAACTCTCTTAATTCCTCTAGAAACACATCTTGAAATTCTCTAAGGATAGGGTAGTCATCAAGTATTGGCTTCATAATATCAAGGTCACTAATATGAATGGCATGCATGGAACATCTCTTCCTTTGGGCCTTCTTTAGTTGTATAGCTGAAATTTTTCCAAGTTCCAAAGGTCTCGAAAAGCCATGAATCTCAACATGATTCCCAAAATCATCCAAACATCTTACAATCTTATCTTCACAATTTACTATAGACTTGTGTTCATTCAACCAATTGATTCCAAAAATCACATCATATGTTCCTAAGGGAGCTACATAAAGGTTAACTTGAGTCTGAAAACTAAGAAATTCTAACTCACTACAAGAAAGACAAGAATCTACCCTCTTTTCTTCTTGATTTCCATACCGAACCATCCATGAATATCCATCTATCATGTCTAACTGGTAACTTTGAAACTATTTTTGGATCTACAAAGCATTTAATTTCTCTAGTATCAATTAATATAGAAACAGGTTGGCCATAGAGCTTACCAATACACTAAATTAGTGTGGCTTGGAAGTCAACATGTCAGATGTCTACAACTACATGGATTTGATGTTGAGGTGCCCCTTTCTAATTTATTTCCCTTCGTTCTCTCAAATTTTGAGGGAAAACATTGGCATAGTGCTCTCCTCCACATGCAAAGCATTTTCCATGAGGTTCTCTTGGTCCCTTAGGCCTATCTCTCATATTATTGTTATTTTTGTTGTAGTTATCTCTTGTATTTCCTCCATTGTGATTCCCTTTTGCTTTATCTCAAAAATTGTTGCATTTATTCATGTTTTGGATCTTCCAATTGTTGCCTCCTTTCTGGTTATTATTTTGAAATTTCTTATTTCCAAAACCAGATCTAGCATTGTGGTTCTTGCAGTAGTTAGCCACCTACTAAATTTTTTGCTCTTGTTTGGTAGCCTTCTCAAAAAATTCATCCATAGTCAAAGGGTTATGAATGTCCACATTTGGTTCAATCTAAGGCTTCAATCCCAAGATGAACTTCTTGATTTGAAATCACTCATCCAATTGATACTAAGGTACATACTTAAGAAAAGTGGTGAACTCTTCCCAATAATGAGTCACTATCATGTTACCTTGAATCAAATTCTAGAATTTTGTCATCTTCTTGTCAAAGAAGAGTTGAGGCAACTACCTCTTTTTAAAATTTTGAAGAAATATTTCCCAAATTGTCTCCCATGGAAGTAGCTTCTTTTCAACATTTTAATTGTCCCACCAAGTAGTTGCTTCACCAGTGAGTTGATATGTAGGCAAAATAGCCTTGGTCTCATTGGATAGATTTCTAAGTTCAAATTATTTCTCCATCTCAATTATCCAAGCTTCAGTGTTTGTCTTAAATGGTTTTTCCATCAAATTTGAGTAGTGCAATCCTCTTAAGGACCTTACCCAATTCTTCTTTAATTCTAGCCATATGATTTCCATGGTCTTCATTCCTTGTATTTTTTTCCTCTCAGTTCCCTCTAACCTCTTGTTCTAAATTATTCCTCTTGTTCCTTTTTTCAATTAGAAGGTTGAGGATTTGGTCCAACCTATCAGTTTTCTCATTGTTGCTCAGTCTATCATGGCCATTGCTCCTAATTTGCACCATGGTTGGTTATGAAATGACTTGCATCAAATTTTGCATCTTAGTGTAGTTAGAAAAAGGCCCTAGTGTTAAACCTAGAGCTCTGATACCAAATGTAAGGTTTGAAACCCTAAATAGTCTCACAAAAATAAATAGTAACACATTTTCACATAAATATAGAAATAAAATGAAACATCTTCAATATATACAAATGACATATTACATCTCACATGTAAAAGTGTACTCCAAAATATTAAGTACAAGAAATAAGGTACATCATCACATGAAGTACTATCTAGTCAAGTATTATAGAGTACAAGATAAAATTTATGCAAGAATATGACTCAAGATCTCATTCCCATCTGGTCATAACAATACAAGTAAAGGTATAGAAGAAACATAAGCATTCAAGTCTCTAGCCACCACTAACCACAACGGTCATCCGCAAACCAAGAGATGAGAGCATGGCTCAGGGGATTTTCCACCAAACCACAAAACTTACGCTTCCCTGAAATTCTTCCTAACATGAAGAATACTCGACCTTGCACAAAAAGGCTAGCAACTTGAAAATGGATGGAAAGATGGAATCTGGTGCAACTTGATATATCTGCATGCATTTCACATATGAACATGTTATGCCCTACTATCAGGATATGGCAAAGAGAATAAAATAGCATCCATCTAAAATATTTCAATGGTACACATAGCTTTGGCCAAAGTAATTAATCATAAGCAGTAGGTAGATCTAGAAAACCAAATCTACTCCCCTCTATTAGTCTGTATTCAACACTCATCCTAGAAGCTAAACCAAATCACATATAGAAGAAAATAACATGCATATATCTAATGATCATAAAAATAAGTAAATAATTATTTTCTTTTCATGCAAAATGATTATATGAAGATATTTTTTTATTTTAATCCTTTCATGCATAATGATGGCTAAATGTATAATTGACATGCTATTTAATTATTTACATGCAACTAGATTATAGACATGCAATATTGACTATTGTCATGCAACTAGATTATAGACATGTGATTTGATCTCTAAACAATGATATTTCAAAAAATCATGCAATATTTAATGTACATGTAATACTAACTAATTTTTAATGTCATGCACGTAAATCCATAAGAAACCAACTCATAGTATACGTAATAAAATAATCAAATTCCATAACAATTAAATGACAGTTTCATATTTCAATTTTACAGATTCACTGAGGAATTATCACAAAGAAATAAGCTATTTACCAGTGTTGACTTAATGGTAAATACATTATGTTTATATATAAATATTATCGTAGGGGAAGAAATTAAGCATGAATGAAAGAATGAATGTAGTAATTAGAGTAAAAAAACACTAAGAACGCACACAATTGAGATCTTACAAACCCATACACGATGAAATTTATTTGCAAAGCATTCAAATGGTTTAATCTAAATAATTGAATTGAAATCAAAGAAATTAACCCAACTGAAAGTGAAAACCTTCGATTTCATTATGGATTGATGCATATTTTTGATGTGGATTGCTCAAATTGTGCATAATCCATGTTGCAAAAGTTTGATATGAGAGGTGTGATTCACAAAATAGGTGTTAAAAAATGCTCAAGATTGGCTCAAGAATTCTAGAGAGTGCCTATGCTTATGACGATTATGAATGAAATGTATATTTGAGAAGGCTTTTTTTATATATTTTAGGAATTATGATCAACAGCCAAGACTCGATCTCATGATTAACATATGAGAGGAAAACAAGGAGATGGGTGAGGATCAAGGAGGATCAATGGTTAAGGATTCATGAGAGCTCAAAATATCCCTAATTTCATGGAAATAGGTTGGAGATATTTTGAATTGGAGGGAAGAATTTAAATTTGAAAAGGAAATATTCTTTAAGGAATATTCTTTGTGCAAGTTGGAGAGTTGGAGGAAAATTAGCCAACTAAACAATTATGAAAATTATTTAATTGTGAGGATGAGGGGAATAAATATTTTTAATTAAATAATTGAGAATTATTTAATCAAGAGGGATTATTAGCATGAAAATGATGAATTAATCAAATAACCTTAATTATTCAATTAACAGGGAAATAAAGTGAATTTAACTAAATAATTAGAAATTATTTAATTAAATAGAAGAATTAGGTGATAATGAGGAAAATGATATTAGTAAGTAAAATCAAGATATGCGATATGCTTAGGAAAATTTTAGGTGTCTACAAATATATATAGTTTCATGTATATATCTATATTTATACATATATAAATTATATATGTCAAAGATAATGATCATTGCATAGGTTCTACAATAGCCACAAATATATCAGAAAAATGAACAATAATATGATCTGAATGTTGTAAATAAGTTGTTGAGAGGGTCAATCGAATGCTAGACATTACAAGTTATATGCTAGAAGTAGACAACAATAATACTTAGGGGATGATTTGAAAGATCCTATGGTTTCAAGCATATAAATTTATCATATTCCTTGTTGACTGACTACACTAAGGCATTTCCCAAAGTCATATATATATTGATCAGTTTCTTGAGTTAAAGATGTTGGAAATAGGATGCCATTTAATTGAAAATCCTAAACATTAATTATTTAATGTATCTCCTAAGTTCTTGGAATGTGTTCAACAACACTAAGATTAGGATGAGATAAATATTTGATGAAATAATCATGATTATTGACATTTGTAATTAATTCTAAATGTTAGGAGCATGTGAGGGTGTCCATTGTGAGTTCCTAAATAATAGGGGCACATGGGGCACCCACATGGTAAGGTGACACTCACCTTGAGTTCAGTTTAGATCAGATCAGTTCAGCTCAATTCAGAATCAGTTTAGTTTAGTTCAGTTCAGTTCAGAATCAGTTTAGTTTAGTTTAGTTCAGTTCTTTTATCGTTCAGTTGTCTTCAGTTAGTTTTAGTTGTATGCTAGTTGACTTTAGTTAACTTGGAATGCATGGCTAATAACTTGAGTTGTATGACAGATAACAAGGACTACCTCCAGTTAACAAGAGATGACCATTCTTGCATGAATGGTGTTGAGTAATGTTTTAGTTAACAAGAAATGACTTGGACCCAACTTGGGCACCCAAGTTGGATTCTTGTAATTAACTCCCTTACATGATAAGATATTTTTGAAGGCTCGGTTAAGCAAGACCCTCTCTTGGGCACCATCTTTGAGGAGGAGCTTTGGAATTATCACCAAAGTGAAGGATGAGTTGTAGCTTCATTTTGGGATGCCCAAATGGATGAAGCACATGTTCTAAGCTTTGGTTTTCATGGAAGAACTCAACTTGAAGCAATATGGCATACCTTTTCTAGGGCTTGGGCTTGGGCATTGTAATTGTCACCTTTTGGAGATTACAAGGTTGCTTATTGCCTCTATATCTCATTCAAGTTAAAGAGAGTTTTGGATGATTGTTATTGCAAGTTGTGAAGAAGATTGGCTAAGGAAAAGGAAGCATTCTCAAGCAAGAATTAATTCTATTGTAATTTAGAGATTGAATAATAGAATAATTCTTGGTGGGGTTTTTTCCCAAAAGGCTTTCTCCACGGTACATCTTGTGTAATCTATCTAATATCTTGTCTAGTTCTTCTATCAACTTTTGTCTACATTCTACAACAGTAAAATGGATTAATCAAGATAATTACCCACAAAGAATATATGTAACAAAGGAAAAGCTTACTTAGATCAGCAATATTAAAGTTTTACAGAGTATTCAGCTAAGAAAACACCTCATTTTTCAACATTTGGTATCAGAGCTGAGGTTGGGTAGAGTATTGGGATGCCTTTCTCTTAAAGTTTGAAGGATTTATTGGCTTAGTGGGAGCTTTTATTATTTTAGTAATTTTCTGATTTTGGAATTAAGTTTTTGTTACAATGAATTCAAGGTTAGATATTGAAAGATTCAATGGTTCTAACTATGAAATGTGGAAACTAAAAATGGAAGATCTTCTTGAAGAAAGAGATCAGTGGTTAGCAGTTAATAATGAGACAAAGACACCTACAACTATTTTAGATGGAGATTGGGCTAAGTTAGATAAAAAGGAAAGAGGAACAATTAGATTATGTCTTGTTGATGTTTTTCTTTTAAATGTTTCAGAGGAAACCAGTGTATATAAATTGTGGAAAAGAATAGGAGATATTTATCAAACAAAGAGTCTAAGAAATAAGTTGTATCTAAAAAGGCAGTTGTATTCATTGAAAATGAAAGATGGTGATTCAGTAGCACAACATTTAAATGCTTTCAATTTAATTCTCAGTCAATTAGCATCAATAGATGTAAAGCTAGAGGATGAGGATAAATGCATTTTATTGCTTTGTTCTTTACCAGATTCTTGGGAAAATCTAATTGTTGCAATTAGTGGTAATGGTGCAGATCCAAAGATGGACAACATCATTCCTACTCTCCTATCAGAGGAGATGAGGAGGAAGTCTAAAACTGGCTCCCAAGATGCCTTGTTTGTAAGAGGTAGGCCTAAAGAGAAGGAATCTAAGGCAGACAAGAAAGGAAAGGGTAAGTCTAAAGGATGGTCAAAAACCCCTAGTAAGAGTAAGGTAAAGTGTTGGAATTGTGGAAAACCTGGACATATCAAAAAGGATTGTAAGAGCAAGAAAAAGAGTATTGATGCTTCTATAGACAAATCTAATGACAATAATGATGCATTAGTCATTTCTTCTAATACTGTTGTTGATAACTCTTGGCTTATTGATTTAGGTTGCTCCTATCATGACTCCTAGAAAGGAGTGGTTCTCTAAGTATACAAGATATGATGGAGGATATGTCTTCTTTGGAGACAACAGCACAACAAAGGTTGTTGGCAAAGGAGAGGTAAAATTGTGTTTTAATGATGGTAGTGTTAAGACCCTTAATGATGTTTTACATATTCCAGAACTTGCAAGAAATCTCCTTTATGTCTCTAAGTTCAATGATTCTGGAATGCATGTGACATTTGACAAAGGTGGTTGCAGATTGGTGAAAGTGAATATGGTGGTTGCTAAAGGATATCGGATTGGGACTTTGTTTAAGTTGAATACCTCCAATGTAAATATTTTATCAAATGTAACTGAAGCTGAAAATACATGTATGCTATGGCACCATAGATTGGGTCATATAGGTGAAAAAGGTCTTAGGACCATTCTTAATAAAAATTTGGTTGACGGTATTCCTAATTATAATATTGGCAAAAAAGGAAAAAATGACTTTTGTGAGCACTATGTGTTTGGAAAGTAATCTAGATCTAAATTTTCTAGTGGTACAAATAGAGCTAAAAGATTATTAGAGATTATTCACTCATATGTAATGGGCCCTGTGGATATTGACTCTATTGGAAAATCTAGATACTATGTTACATTTATTGATGATGTCTCAAGATACACTTGGATATCTTTTATGCATAGAAAATCCGATGTGTTTAATAAGTGTAAGGAATTTAAGGCTTTGGTTGAGAAACAATCAGATCATAAGATAAAAATTGTTGAGATCAGATAATGGTGGTGAGTATTGTTCTAGGGAATTTGATTATTATTGTAAGCATGCAGGAATAGTGAGACAAAAAACTACTCCATATACACCTCAACAAAATGGAGTAGCAGAAAGGATGAACCAAACCTTAATGGAAAGAGCTAGGAGTATGTTAAGTAGTGCTAAGCTTGAATGGTCCCTATGGGCTGAAGTGGTATGTACTTCTTGTTATTTAATCAATAGATCCCCCAGTTCATCTATTGAAGATAAAACTCCTTATGAGATGTGGTTAGGTAAGAAACCTAGTGTTGCACATTTAAGGATCTTTGGTTGTGAGGATTTTGTTCACGTGCCTCAAGAAAAGTTATCTAAATTGGATCCTAAAGCACATAAATGCTTATTCATAGGTTATGGTGAAAATGTAAAAGGATACAAGCTTTGGAATCCACTAACAAGAAAAGTTTATTTATCTAGAGATGTTATTTTTAGGGAATTTAGAGATTATTCAGGAGAAGAACAACCAAAGGAGAAGGATACTTCTCGAACAATGCATTTTGAGACAAATATTGAGAAGCAACAAGATGCACATGTTGAAAAACAATTGGATGGATTAGAAGAGGAGAGTTCAAAGAGTTCTTCTGAAATAGATGCTCAAGATGAGCATATTGAGGAACAAGTAGAAACCCCTTTGAGGAGATCCACAAGACAACAGAATCTCGTTGATAGGTATAGCCCACCTAATTTCCGTTGTATTTTTGCTTTAATGAGTACTAATGATGAACCCAATTCTCACATGGAAGCTTTATCCTCAGAGGAGAACAAGCTTTGGTCACGAGCTATGCATGAGGAAATGGATGGATACTTGTGACACATGGGATCTTGAGAGTTTTCCCAAAGATAGAAAGGCCATTGGTTGTAAATGGATCTTTAAAAAGAAGATTGGTGCAAATGGTAATCTCGAAAGGTACAAGGCTAGATTAGTAGCCAAGGGCAACTCCCAGAGAGAGGGAGTTGACTTTAATGAAATCTTCTCTCCTATTGATAAATTAACTTCTATTAGATTCTTTTTATCTATTGTTGCTACTTATGATTTTGAAATTGAGCAAATGGATGTGAAAAATGCTTTTTTGCATGGGAATCTTGATGAGGAGATTTATATGAAGCAACCTAAAGTTTTTGTTGTAAAAGGAAAACAAGAACCGGTCTGTAGGTTAAAGAGATCTTTATATGGATTGAAACAGTCACCCAGAATGTGGTACCAGAAGTTTCATGCTTTCGCATTGAAAATTGGTTATGTTAGGAGTGAGGAAGATCATTGTGTTTACATAAAAGTTATTGATGATCAAATTTTAATTAATATCTTGTATGTTGATGACATGTTTATTTGTAACAGCAAGGTAATGATCAAAGAATTGAAAGCACAACTCTTGAGCACATTTGAGATGAAAGATCTAGGGGCTGCAAAATGTATCCTTGGTATGGAGATCAGTAGAGATAAAGGTAACAGAAAGCTTTGCTTAAGTCAGAGCAATTATGTTGATACTATTTTGAAAAGATTTAACATGCATGATAGTAAACCAGTTAATATTCCTTTACCAGTTGGCACGAAGTTAAGTTTAGATATGAGTCTTAAATCTGATTTTGATTTTGAGGAAATTTCTGAAATTCCATATGCTAGTGCAATTGGTAGTTTAATGTATGCAATGGTTTGTACGAGACCAGATATAGCACAAGCAATGGGAGTTCTTAGTAGGTTTATGTCTAACCCTGGTAAAGAACATTGGACATATGTTAAGAGGGTATTTAGATATTTACGAGGGACTTCAGAGTACTGTTTAGTTTATCATGGTTCTAATAATATTGATATTATGAATAGATCGTTGGACATATAAGGGTTTGTTGATTCTGATTGGGCAGGAGATCTGGACAGTCGGAGGTCGACAAGTGGTTATGTATACACTTTGTTTGGAGTTGTGGTTAGTTGGATGAGTAAGAGGTAGCCCATGGTTGCTTTGTCCACCATAGAAGCAGAGTACATGGCTGCCACACATGCCTCTAAAGGGGCAGTTTGGTTACAAAGACTTGGGTCAGGCATTGTTTTTAATTGTAAGCAAGTTAGGCTTGAATGTGATAGTCAGAGTTCTATTTGTTTAGCCAAAAATCCTATGTATCATGCTCATACTAAACATGTAGAAGTTCAGTATCACTTTGTGTGAGAAATGGTTGAGAGTGGGAAAGTATTAATTGAAAAAGTTGACACTTTGATTAATGTTGCAGATTATCTTATGAAGCCAGTTCCTACAGATAAGTTCTCATGGTGCAAGAAGGCTATTGGCCTTGAGTCCTATACTTGATTTAAATTATTATTCCTTTTTTAGAATAATTGCAATGTATAATGTCAAGTAGGAGAATGTTGGAAATAGGATGCCATTTAATTGCAAATCCTAAACATTAATTATTTCATGTATATCCTAAGTTCTTGGAATGTGTTCAACAACACTAAGATTAGGATGAGATAAATATTTGATGAAATAATCATAATTATTGACATTTGTAATTAATTATAAATGTGAGGAGCATGTGAGGGCGTCCATTGTGAGTTCCTAAATAATAGGGGCACATGGGGCACCCACATGGTAAGGTGACACTCACCTTGAGTTCAGTTCAGTTCAAATCAGTTCACTTCAGTTTAGTTCAGTTCGATTCAGTTCAGTTCAGTTCAGTTCAGAATCAGTTTAGTTTAGTACAGTTCAGTTATGGTTCAGTTATCTTCAGTTAGTTTTATTTGTATGCTAGTTGACTTTAGTTAACTTGGAATGCATGGCTAATAACTTGAGTTGTATGACAGATAACAGGGACTACCTCCAGTTAGCAAGAGATGACCATTCTTGCATGAATGGTGTTGAGTAATGTTTCAGTTAACAAGAAATGACTTAGACCCAACTTGGGCACCCAAGTTGGCTTCGTGTAATTAACTCCCTTGCATGATAAGATATTTTTGAAGGCTCGGTTACGTGGGACCCTCTCTTGGGTGCCATCTTTGAGGAGGAGCTTTGGAATTATCACTGAAGTGAAGGATGAGTTGTAGCTTTAGTTTGGGACACCCAAATGGATGAAGCACATGTTCTAAGCTTTGGTTTTCACAAAAGAACTCAACTTGAAGCAATATGGCGTACCTTTTCTAGGGCTTGGGCCTGGGCATTGTAATTGTCACCTTTTGGAGATTACAAGGTTGCTTATTACCTCTATATCTCATTCAAGTTGAAGAGAGTTTTGGATGATTGTTATTGCAGGTTATGAAGAAGATTGGCTAAGGCAAAGGAAGCATTCTCAAGAAAGAATTGGTGCTATTGTAATTTAGAGATTGAATAATAGAATAATTCTTGGTGGAGTTTTTTCCCAAAAGGGTTTCTCCACGGTACATCTTGTGTAATCTTTCTAATATCCTGTCTAGTTCTTCTATCAACTTCTATCTACATTCTACAACAGTAAAATGGATTAATCAAGATAATCACACACAAAGAATATATGTAACAAAGGAAAAGCTTATTTAGATCAGCAATATTAAAGTTTTATAGAGTATTAAGCTAAGAAAACACCTCATTTTTCAACAAAAGAAGCAATTGTTTTGTAAGGAAATGATGATATTTAGTGATATACATAAGTCTATGAGCAAAAATGACCATCTAATAAACAACGATGAACAAAGTAGTACTAACCTGGTATTTTTCTCTCTATTAACTTTGCACTTTGCTCACGATGCCAACCTCCTTCGCCCTAGCTCGTAGTCTTGGTCAATGCAATTATGATTTCCAAACAGTTGTTGCCAATGCTACCCACTCCTTGGTTGTTTCTAGTTATTGATCTCCAATAATCATTTCCCCCCTTTTTTCTTTTGAGTTCTCTCTTATTTATTGTTTTAATATTTTGATGCAAATAAAATTCAACTCTAGTTGGAGAATTTATTTTATTTTTAGAACTGAACTTTCACCTCATGCATGATATATCATGCAAATCATTTGAATTTTAAGCTTATTTTATTTAATTTTTTATTTTCTTTTTAACAATGACTATATATATATGTATATTAATAATAATAATATCCTTATTATATTTTTTTTACTCGATAAAAGTGGCAATGAAGGGCCATCCCCTTTTTTATTAGTGCGAAAATTTTAACCTAGCTCATGCTAGTTGAGGTCACAAAGGGGGGACCTCATCCCCACAAATCCAACCCAAGAACTCCCATAAATGGGCTACAAAATGGAAAACACAAACTAGCTATGAATTTACTCCACCTTTGGTGTGGGAGTGGAGTTGCATGTTAAACATTACCTCATTTTTCTTCCTTCTCCTTTGCACTACAATCCAATTTCCCTTTAAATCCCCAACCCTCTCAACCTCATCTAATTTCTCAAGGGATCTTTGTCCACCCTTTAGATAAAATTCCTTCTCTCTTTGACTAATCCAACACCTCCTCATTTGACTTAGGGATCTTTGTAGCCTTGACACTATTGCTCCACATCGAAATAGAAACATGTTAGATGCACATGACAACTGAGAGGGGGGGTGAATTAGTTGTACATTAAAACATTCAATCCCTCATTAGCTTTCAAACCCTTATCAACATTTAAACCCTCATTAAGCATTAGAAAAATGTAAGCATATGAAACAGTTCAATGTAAACACAAACAAACACATTAGAACACCAGATTTGCGTGGAAAACTATAAGTAGGGAAAAACCTCGGTGAGGATTAGCTCACATATATATGAATAGCAACACCAAATATAAATAGGATCATTTCCCAAAAAATAAGAAAGGCTCACTATCGAGGGATCACTACCCAAAGGACTCACTGTCTGAAAGAAAGAAGAAAGAAAAATACTATTACAAAGAGATTCACTATCTCAAAGAAATAGGAAAAATCCATCTCTACAACTCTACACCATCTACAACCTTTGGCTCACTGCATCTAGCAACTTTAGGCACACTAAAAATGTAGACACCTTCTACTCACTGCATCTGGAGTCATAGGAATTTAAGCTCGCACTCATATCACCACTCTTGGTCACATTCACATCTCTTACACACACCACACAAATCCACACACAACTCCAACAATTCACCTTGCATTTATACCATCCATGACCTAAACAATCTCAATTAGGTCAGCCTTAATGAAATGTGTGCACCTCAAACGTGCAACATCAAATAGGTCGGAACCAAACACTTCTGTGATGGAAATAAGTGAAGGAAGACCACACCAAGGGTTAACTAGGACCCAAATCTACACTAACATACTTTTCCATGCTTCCACAAGCAATAAACAACCCTTGCAATTAGCGCTAGCACCTTGGTCGAACAAACCTACACTAACACTAACAAGCGACCACATACACGCCTCTCCAGGTCTAAAAATAGTATGTAGACCACAAAACAACACTCCACATCATCCACACAACATCCCAGAATATTCCAACATCATCAAAATATTCTACAACACTGCCACAACCACTTGTAACTGAGAACACCATCATTCTATGCAACTAGACATACTATCACAGAACATAACTTATGAATCCAGACTTGCGGGACAACTAAACACCAAAAACTTCAAGGGAAGGTAGATACAAAAAATATTATTTCATTCCCAAATTTGCAAGATAAGAATCAACAAGGCAGAGAGATGCAGAACAATCTAATTTCTCCTAGACAATCTTCTACATAGGGAGACACACTATCAAACACATCTTCCACTGCCACACAATCTAGAACCTAAAACTCTTGATATAGCACCTGTGAACACCTTTGATCATCACATCCAAACCACACAAGCATATCTTCAACCATGAAGAAATGCAAAGCACAACACTAAACACACCTCTTTCACACTGAACACTCTTTTATTCAAATTTTCTCAAAAGCACTTGGAAACCAAGTGAACTGGCTGCATCAGCAACACCACAAACACCTTCTCAACATATTTACAACATCTACAACACCAACAATCTGTACACTACAGGTTGACATTAAGGTCGCATCAAACCACAACACATCCACTCTTGACACTGATGACAACACAACCAGCAATCTCCAACAATCCCCCCAACTATACTAGAAGTTGACATCAATGACAACACCAACATTCTTCCAACAAAACATCTATGGCATTCTGAGTGGCCTACAAATTCCTTAGTGTATCCTTATGATTGACATTATCGATGTGTTGCTTTGAGGAAATAATAGAGGCTTTAGCCAACTGGTAAGAATTTTCTTTCTCCACTGAATAATTATGGGGGGGCACATCTTTCCACCATGTAGCTTGGCAATCTGATTTATGCTTTGAGCATTGAGTAGCCATATTCCTAGTATTGAAACATCTCCTACAACGGACGGGTATACCTTTAAATTTTAGCGGTTGATTCCAACACCCATCTATTATTTTTAGGGCAATTTCAACTAGAAGATCATTTGTTACATCCATATCTACTAGAATGCAGGCATAAGTGGTATGCATAAAATTTGATGAACCCTCATCCACACCCAAAAACTTCCCCAATGTATTACCTATAGCTTCAAAGCACAATTCGAACCAAATTTGTAAAGGAAGATTCAAGAGTCTTACCCAAATTGGAGTAGCATCGAAAGATTCAATGACTAGCTTAAATGAAGGATACCAAGATTTTACCATGAGGTTTTGTTCACAATTCCATTGATAGTCGCAAAGAATTGTATTTCTATCATGAACATTGTCAAAAAATACCACAAAAACCCTCGTGCACAGGGGTAAATTTGAATGTCACCATCCAACATAAGGCGTCATGTGGTAGAAATCCAACTATGCAATTCAAAAAGGCTTGACCAAAACCCTCTAAATCGACCAAACAAACCCATCTTTGTAAAATATGCTTCATTCTCCACTTGACTTCACTTCTAATCTCCTCTCCAAAAATAACAATCAAGGAAGAGCTAGCACGTTGGATAGGCTAAGCCCCTTGAATAATTCTCAAGGCATGGGTGCCCCTCCATGTCTAATTTGCAACGCCTACCTCCACCTTTGACGTAGACATATACATTTGAACCTTTGAGTAGGAACAATGAAATTCCGCTTTTGCACTCCTCCCTCTTGATTCCCCTCACGACGCCATAGAACTGACTTATCGTAGGATGCCCTAGCTTCTGAAGAAATTCATAGCGACTTCATTGTGGAAGCTTTGGCTACACTTCAAAATGATCATATACTTTTACAAAAATCCATATCCTTATTATATTATTTTTATTATATATAAAAAAATAATATCCTTATATTATTATTATTATTATTATATATAAATTATGAGATTTATTATTATCAAACATTTAAAAATAAAATCTTTGATTTTCCCAATTACATTAATTTTGCAAACAACACATCCATAAGACAGTCATTATTTAAATCATAACACACAAATGATGTATTCATGATAACATAATGCAATCATAATCATACACAATGCTGGATGAATCCAACTATGTGAGTGTGTGTGTAGGATTTGCATCATGTTGTCTATTTCTAGCGGCTAGGTCATCTCTACCTCAACCATGTTCTCACTTTCAACTTGTTCTTGCACTCATTTGCACTCAATATCTCGTCAATAGGTTAGCTCATAAAACCATAACCAATAATCAAAATATTCACATCATAATGATTTGTCATTATTTTAATCACAATAACATATATTTTAAAGATAACACCTAATTTATCATCTATGAAAACACATTAATCTATGCTTCAAACACATATTGTCCATTGGTCTCATCCAATTCCATTTATTATCAAATAAAGTTTATGCAAGCAAAATCGAGATGTGACACTATTGTCATTTGGTCGCAGGGGTCCACGTGTCCACCAACCCTTATAGTGCTTAAATCCGCCTTTGTTTGGTCAAGCACAAGCTTTGACCAACCTCATAGCCAGACCAATACAAAAAAATGACTACTGCATGATATGGTATACCATGGCAATAATTACAGGTACCAAAGAAACATGTGTGTTGGTGATTTGAATTAAGGTCTTGGTGATGGGATAATTACATTTTGACAAGATAATTATGTCATGAGGAGGATCCGGGTTATCTAGTTTTTCCCATACATCAGTATAGTTTGGAGTGTGGAGTCTTCAAGGAGTTTCTAGAGGAGATAATTATATCATGAGAAGGAGGATCTTGGTGACAAGATAGTTACGTCATGAGGAGGAGGAGGATTTGAGTCATCCAATTTTTCCCATACATCAGCAAAGCTTGGAATGTCCAATCTTAGAAATTTCATCTCGAAGTCTTGTCCCAGACTCCCATCTAAACCATCTCGTCCCACATTGGAGTGCCATCCTGACATTCTTGTACTGATGCTACTTGATTCCAATCCCATGGTCAAGTTCGAGGTTCGTGGCTAGGCCACCTTAGAAAATAGGGGTCCCAAAAATTGAGCTCCAAAAATCGACAAAAAATGGGTCCCAAAAAATGACTCCAAAAATGGGTCCTAAAAATCGTGTTCCAAAAATGGGTCACATCCTAGAGTCTCATCATGTGTTGTTACTACCATCCCATCTCAGAGTCCCATCTGGTCAGGTCTTGATGACATGTCTTGTCTTGGAAGTTCCATCTTGGAGTCTCGTCCTAGAGTCCTATCTCGACCATCATGTCCCGCATTGGAGTCCCATCTCGACATTCTTGTACCAACACTCTATGAGTCCAATCCCATGGTCGGGAGAGGAGTGTTCCAACCATCTTTATTTTTTTCCTCATTAATATCATCTTGAATTTCTTTGATATTTACACAATGAGGAAAGGAGATACTACCTTCTTTTTTAACTGAGAAGGACCTAGAGTTTAACCTACAGATCTAGAGTTTAGCTCTTTACAAGACGAACCCCCTTAAATCTCTAGAGTGATGTGCAACAGAGTCTCATTCACATCAAACACAAATGAAGAGTTGAACTCACAACCTGAGCTTCCTTAAACAACAAGAAGACCATAGAAATATTACTTTTTAATAGTATCTCACTTCTTCAAATATTGAAATATTATAAATTATATTTTTCATAATTATTATTAAAAGTTTGTTAATTCATCGCACAACACAATATTTAAATATTATCTTACTCTGATCGCATGTTCCGTGCCTAGAGATAACCATGATTACTTGAGTGATCACGCGTTCCATGCCTATGAAGGGAGACGTTTGGAGTTAGAATACATGTTAAGAGTTGAAGGAAAATTTACTCCAAAAAAGGTCGAGTATACAACGAACCTACTTAAAGGAATAAACTAGAACTTTTCTTGGTAGATGAAAAGTGTATATATTCTTTAATTATGTTGGATTATGTTATTTTATGTGGATAGTTTTAATGCGTAATTTTGGTATGTAATAGGTTATTTTTATGTATTTGTTAATTTTAAATTTGATATTTTATTATATTATATTATTTAATTAAATATTTTAATATCTAATTCTTATTATAGTTCATTTTTTAAATAAATTATAGGTATATTTTTTATATTAAATTGTAATCATGATTTTTTTTTTAATTTTTAAATTCAAATTTAATAATTTGTTATGTTAATTTTTAAAAATTATGATTATTATCTATTGGCCAACACATTAAAAGTTTTGAAATGTTTTTCTAGGGTTTGTACTTAAGAACATCTTAGATCAATCTAATGATCAAAAGATCACATCAATCACAACAAAGATTAATAAATAGAACAATACATGTACATTAAGATACTTTTGTCATTGTCATGAATTATAGTTTTAGCTATTAGATTTTACCATGTCAATGTCAATATACAACACCTTTTGGTTATTTATTTGTTTCAATTACTATTGTATCAAATCTAGGGCCATGACTATTATCAAGGAAGTTAAGCACTCTTCCATTTATCATAACATGCCCCAATTGTGCTTCTTAGTTCATTGTCATTTTTTGATTGCATATACATTATTTGAACATGTTCTACGCATATCAGCGCTTTAGTATGCCTAGGATAAGACTATGCTATCATAACAAAATCACACCAAATGGATAAGATCACTAGTGTGGTCTTGTCTTAGACTATTAAATCCTTAGGTCTCAATCATCGCAAGATTCAAATTATTTATCTAGTTATAGATTTTCAGTTTTTTCTCTCTATCATAGCATTATAATATAGTCTATAACATCAATTTCTAAGTAAACCCTAATTTATCTCAATCTATTTTAATTTGTAATTTGCATCTTTGTTTACATTTCCCAACTCATTATGATTTATATTGATTTGTATTGATCTAATCTTACATAGCTCTCTTGCTCCTTTGTGAGATTGCATCAAAAACAAGAGTAATCATTGGTGTACCCACACGGGAGTTGTACTCACTAGAAAACCTATTTGTCACTATTTTATGGGTAACCAACCACTCCATACCACCTAAAATAAAGATTATTCCTTCATCTTTCATAACTAGTCTACTTAATATTTATCTTTTAAGTAATTACTATTGCTTAAGTTATATATATCTCATGCAACTTGTATGACTCGATCTTAATTAATTACTTTCTAAGCACAATAAATATTCAAAATCATCCAAATGTACCACATGCATGGTTCTCTTATATGTAATACAACCAACTATGAATCTTGGTTGGAGAGGCACAAGAACAATATATTGGTCATTCAAACTTCACAAGTCATAAATTTATTTTGTTGCATTGGTGCAACCACTCAAGGATTTGTGCATGCATAAATATCACATACATTTAGCTTAGTATTTATCGACATAATATTCAATGGTTTAGAAATTATCATAGTGTGCACATTTAAGGATTAATCATTCTATAATTATGGTCGAATAGTGGTGAGTAATGTAAACACAAGTATTACATTAATCACATGCCAAATATTTAACACGATTCTAGTTCACTTTACATGTGCACAAACTATGGTTCCACACCTATTAATCATGGTATAAACATAGTAATCTCAACACTTATAATTATACATTAATTATGTCACATTCATTTCAATTAGAGTTATTATATCATTTTTTTTACAATACATGACACATAGCTAAGTTGCATATTTTGAAGTGGTTATGGTATCATCAAAATTATTATATTTGAATGGATTAGAACCTTACTTGGTTCATCTCTTATCCCTAAATGTTCAACCTTTGACAAGTTCTAAAATGTGCATGGGTTCCAAATCTATATGTCAGCTAGCATTTACCTACAGTGAGGTCTAATTCAACACATGATTATTGTTAGCAACATACTTTGTCAAAAAATAAACATGGAATACATTATGAATGCATGACAAGATAGATGCTAATTTTCTAGATGGTAGGCTACTAGGCTATGTGCTTTAGGATATCTAAAGGACCCACAATCCTCAACCTAAGATTAGAAACTTTCCATAGTAGAGTATAATTTTATGGTCACCCTTAAAAAAAAGTATCATCATGCAAGAGGTATTTCAATCTCTTGGCATCTCAGTACTTTTTTTGGCAATCTTGTGCCTCTAAAAGATGTTGTTGAGTAGATCCAATATGGCTCTGCATTTTTTGTGAAAATATTTCATGCCTAAGGAATTGTGAAAATATTGTAGATCCAATTTTAATTATCTTATACTTTAGAATATTGTAAATAATTTGACTATGTAATGGAAAGGGAATCTCATAAATATCGAGATTTTATAGTTAGAACTATTTTGCATGATCATTGGTCTTATGATAATTGTAGGAAGTCATTTTAAATAAAAGAGGGGTAAAAATTTATTAAAACAAGAAAAATCACAAAGCAAGGCCTTTACATAGCCCTATCAAGCTCCACCAAATGGTCCAATTGTTGAGACAAATCTGGGGGTAATTGACCCCGATCCACCAAGTTCCAATCATGAATATGATTAGAAGCCCATTTAGCCAAACAATCAGCAACACCATTCCACTCTCTAGGAATATGAGTGAAAGTAACAAACTCCACAGAAGCACAAAGGTTGAGAATCTATTCAACAATCAAAGCCAAATGCCAACTAACATCATCTAAATTTTTCCTATTCAACAAGTTCACCACAACCTGGGAATCAGATTCGCATATGATCCTGTGCCACCCCAATTGACTTCCACGCTCCACATCCAATAAAATTGCCTGAGCCTCCATTAAATTATTAGTATGAAGACCCTTATAAACAAAGAAGATAAATTGAACATCTCCAAAGCTATCCCGACCAACACCACCAATACCAGCATGACCAGGGTTTCCACGAGAAGAGCCATCTGTGTTAATTTTTAGGACTCCCTAAGGAGGAGGGGACCATCTTCCCTTCCTATTCACCTTTGGGGTAGGATGTCTACATCTGTTGCGCATGAGTTGTCATTGTGGAGGAGGAAGATGAAGACGATTAAAACAACCAACATCACAAGGAGCCACCGAATCTTTCAGATCACACTTAGCCGCAACCGTTTCTCCCAAAGAATGCAAAATTTTCCACCACAAGCGAGGGGCCACCAACAACACATCCTGAATAGGGGGTTACTTGGTGGATTATAACTAGTATCCTTGACCATCTATTTATAGTGTGTAATGATTATGTATTAGGTAATTAATACACCCATATGGAGTGCTTGGGAGATACTTTGACCCCACTTGGTCTTGGGAGTTAAACCAATCAATAGAGATTTACATTATATTTTTGGAGTAGATACATGTATGGAGGTGGGGTGCATAGTTTGAATGTGGACCTCCTTGACTAGTCCTTAGCTCATGGTTCAAAAACAAATTTCTCGACTTCCTAGTTCTCCTTCACATATTTAAATAAGGCTTTTGATGGAGATCTTATGTCTAGTTTTATGTAGAGATATGGTTCTTGAATTCATCCATGTTCAAATTATTTATCTCCTATGAAGCTTGATATTATATCATATTCTTGTATTTGTTGATAATACATTTGATTTGGTGTTTGAGGTTTGGTTTTTCCCTTATGGGGATTTTCTCAAGATATATCAATGTTACTCTTCCTTATATTCTTCGTCTATAAAACTCTTCTATTTTTAATTGTTGTTTATATTCCAAAACTTTGTAAATTTAGTTAGATGTAGAAACTAGAAGCACTCTCTTTATTGGATTAATTGTTGGTCCATCACATACATTGGAAGTATATTTTCTAAAATTTGATTCTCCCATTCTATCCATCCATCTATCTTAAGGTGATATAATCAATTAAAATTGAGTTGTATTTCCAATGTGCTTTACTAATAAATCTAAAAATTGGAGGTGAATATTGAGTCTCTATTTGAAATAATTCAATGTAGTCTAACAAATATCTCATAATAATACTCTCACCATTGATGTTCTATTGTGTGTAGTTTTTATAAGGAATATTATGTGCAACATGTGTTAATTTATCCACCATGACCATACTTGCATCATAATGTTAAGTAGATCTATAGGAAGTCCAACAATGAAATCAATAGAGATTACATCTCATTTACATTCAAGAATTTCATGGGGTATATATTGAGACTTGTTAACACAACATTCTTGAGTTCTATGAAATTGAAGCCCCTATTAAATTTTTGGTCATTTTTCCCTTTTATCTAATTTATTCATTTTTATCTTATACTTTTCTCAACCTTTCAATATTTTAAGATTTTCTATCTAGATTTTTCTCATTTCTCTAGTTTTTTTGTTTGGTTCTAATGTTCCAAGTTTTGTGTTTCCTTGGCTTTAAATTCCATAGTTTTCATTTCCAAACTTCTTATGTATTGAACATCCATAATTTTTAAACCTTTTTTTATTGCTTAATGAACTCTAATTTTTAAAACATTTAATTTATTTCTATAAGTTGGTAGGTCCATGTTAAGGAATCCTTAATTTGTTTGTCTTTCTCTTCTAAGAGTCCTTGGAATTTCCTTCCCATGTTTCATTTTACCATCTCATCTAAAATTTAGACTTGTTAAGGTGTTAAAACCAATTAAATTACTTTTAAGATCAAGGTGGCCCTTGAGTTTCTCCCCAAATTTAACATCTTGTATTTGAATTATTTTGGGCCTAATAATAGTTTCACAAGGAAATGTATTCATTGGACAACTAATTAATGATGTTCACTTGCTAGTAGATCCCATGCTTTACCTTGCATCTCACATTTGGGTTTTAAGGTTCATTTCCAAATGAAAACTATGGACAACACCCAATATGAACCTTTGGCCTATCTCTCTTTAGTACTTGATTTTAAATATAAAGCCTGCTAGTTTGTGACATGTTTCCAACCATAGATTCCAAGGTATCCTTCCACCTAGTAGTTTTTAAGGAAATAAGATAGATGCATTTGAAATTTCTCTAGTAGAAGACCTTTGATTTAATTATTAAATTTGTACTCTTGTATCAAGTGCTCTCATTTGAGTTGAATTTACCATACTTTAACATTGATGAGTAAGCATGCAATGCACTATATCTTTGTACCAATCACCATTTATGATCCTAATCATTACATATTCATAGCAGTAAATATTGGGAGATTAATGCTCACTATCATATTTAACTTAGCTCACATTCTTTAGATAATTTTCATTGGATAATTTTTTAAATCAGTTCCCTAAAGCACCAACATCCATTTTCCTCTATGTTCTCCTATTTTTTATATTAGCATTGATTTCTTGATCTTTCATGCTATATATTCTTGGTCAAATGTTTCCACAATATAGTTTTCATTTTTTGTTGCTATTATCACAACATGCCCAAGTTATACATACTTGAGGCCATGTTCAATTTTTCTTCATTTGACTTGTTTATTTGGTTTCATTTCATTTTCTACCTTGGGTATTTTTTAGTGTTTTCAATATGTTTCCAAGTTCTCTCTAAGATTTTCTAATTTCTTTACTTTTGGTATTTTCTTTAATGGTTTCTTGTCACTTATACATTCTTATTTTTTTAGTTAATTCCTTTAAATAATTTTATATGTTTTCATCTTCAAGTTTCTTGTGGATTTGAAGTAGATTAATCTAGCTTTGATATTTTTGAGAGGTCCATCTAATTGGTTTCTTTGTTCCTTTGTTAGCTTTCTTGCTTCTAGACTCAATAAGAATTTAATTGATTTTTGTAAGTTAGAAGGTCACCTGTCCAAAAAGTCTTAAGGATAAGTGCAAAAATTTAGAAGGCCAAAGAGTGACCAAAATTTTATAATTCTTCAAAATTCACTCATATTTTGTAAAAAATACATGCACATGTTATAAATCATAAACATTTTTTTTGAAAAAAAATGCTAGCACCTATAATATATTAATAATATAAAGATTGTACACATTTTTCATAATATGTGTTCTAGTTTTAACCAATCAAATGTCAACAATGTTTAAATTTACCAATATTAAAGATTGAACATTGAATTTTTGGGGGGTATACGCTTTACAAAATGTATACACAATTAGGTTTGCATTTTTTAGGAAAAAATTTCTAAAAACACCACTACGAAATAAACCTCTACTGTAGCTTTCTAACTATGAGATAGCAGTTACATAATCTGGGCACATGTAGCCTGCAAACTGGCTTGTGCTGGCTACCCCGCTTACCATGGGCGCCTGATCTGCTGCTACATGCAAAACCACGGCTAACATTACCAATGCCAAAAAGACTCCAGATAAACTGCAAATCACAAGCTTCTTTCTCCCTCTGTCAATAGAAAAATGCTGGCTATGGATCCAGCAGCATTCAAGCCGGAGGTAATTAGAGAGAGTAGAAGAGCCACTATTGTGGGACTGTAGTACATCACCGTTAAAAGCTCATGAGAAACGCATTTGTACTAGTTAAAGCTCCCCTGATTTTGGCCGGTGAGGCCTCAGAAATAATCTGTCCACAATCAAAACGCTTGGTTTGGGTGCGGAGGGCGGCCGCCATGAGAATTGCTCCCAGGAAAACGAGAAAGTCTGCAATCAATAGAACAGTTCTTCGTCCATACCGGTCATTCAACCAACCACCGACTGCCGCTCCAATGATTGCACCTGCGACGGCCGTGCTCACTATGAGCTCCTGTTACACACTGCTCCATTAGTTTTAAAACATTGGGTAAACAGCCATCAATTAAGTTAAAGAGTGCTGCAAGTTTTTTCCTTGATTACATTATGATGAGAAAGAGAATACAATCAATAGAAAGGAAATTACCTGCAGAGTGGTGTTGCGATCGACGCTCTTGAAATCATCTCAACTATACAAAATGGCTCCAGATATAACACCTACATATTCAAAAGAAGCATTAATAAGATTTGTATAACCATGAAAAGAAAAAGAAAAAAAAGCAGGAGCGTGTCCAAACACAGTGGCTGCTACCCTCTAATTACCTCCGGCTTGAATGCTGCGAGATCCATAGCTAGCATTTTTCTCATTGACAGAAGAGGGAGGAAGAAGCTTGTGATTTTCAGTTTATCTGGAGTTAGCAGTGGTTTTCCATGTAGCATCAGATCAGGCGCCCGTGGTAAGCAGGGCGGCCACCACAAGCCAGTTTGCAGGCTATATGTGCCCAGATTATGTAACTGCTACCTCCAGCTGGGACTGTACCAAATGCTTGCAGGCAAACCCAGACTGCGGATTCTTTGTTTCATGTTTAAAACAACATTTTTTATGGGTTGTGTAAGAGCATGTGCCATAGGTATGATCAGATAATATTTTTAATGCCATTTTTGGGCTACATGTGAGTTTCATGTTTAAAACAACATTCCTTTTATGGGTTGTGTAGGGCACACTGTGCCATTATTGTTGGTTGATTTGATTCATGCAGATAACAAAAGCCCATGTATTTCATCTCAACAAAAGAACTTGTGGTCACCCACACCACTTGACCCGGTTTATTGTGGTTAAATCATGATTAATGGCACCATTTTTTAAATACTACGCTAGAACTTCCAAGTTCTTTCCCCTCTGTTGAATTCTATTTTCTATGGCTTATGGCTTATATCTGTTTAAGTTGTTAAGGGTTGCAGACGATTGTCTGTGGTTATGTATCTCTTTATATTGATTAGCAGCATGTTGCCTTTTTGGGGATTCCTGCAATTTTCAAAATCTTTCTTGCTGGATTTTGTGTAATTTGAAAACCCATGCATGTAGTAAATTTATTATATAATATGAGTTTAATGGTTTGCAAATTACAGTTTATCTGGGTATGCAGCAATAAAATACAACTTCATTAAATTTCTTCTTACCTTCTGTTTATCTGGGTACAAGTACAAAGAGTATTCTGCCAAACGCTTTTCCTGTTATAATATTATAATATAACTTGTGCAGAATTATGTACTTCTAAAGCTAATCACAGGAAAGATATTAAATTTTTAATTGTTTTAAAAAAAATACTTCAAATTTATATAAATTTTTTATTTTAAAAATTTAATATATTATTTTTATTTTTATGTTTATTTTCATTTATAATTTTATATTTTATTTTTAAAAGTAAAATTATGTACAATCACACCCTAATAGGATTTGAACCTTGATGGCAAGAATAACAACATAACAACTCAACCATCATACCATGCTAATATTGGCATTGTAGATAGATATTCTAACATCATTGTTAGTTTCTAAATAATCCTAGTACACATCAACCAAAATTGTAATTTGTAAAGAGATATTCCAACAAACTATTTGAGTTTCAATTTTAAGAGGGTTAGAGATGCTAGAAAAGACTGTAGAGCAATAAAAATTTCACATGAACTTGAGGATGACTTGCCTGCACAGTCAAGTGAGGATACTGTGGTGAGGGGAGATACCAAGCAGCGTTGTTTACCATGACCAAGTGTGATTGAAGAGGGTGAAAAACAAAGAAAAGGCGAATGCCACAAGTTCTGAGCATGAGAAAAAAACTAGAAAGCATGTTTTATAGATTCAGATTTAGCACAAAAGGGACATGATAATGGAGGATGCAAAAATTTCTGGCAATTACCAATAGGTAGCTTAGCATAAAGAATCTTCCAAGCCAAGAGTTGAGATTGAGCATCAGCTTTAGACTTCCAAATTTGATGGCGAATCACATTCCACTTTGTCTGACTAAACTTGCAATTTCACTTAGCATTGAGATGAGGTGAAAGCAAAATTGAGGGGAGGAGTTGTCTATAGATGGTTTTAAGTGGAAAGAAGTGGATATTATGTATTAGGCGATTTCTAATCTTTCAAAAAGCTAGAATGACAAGGAGAGGACATAAGACAAAAAAGATCGGGGGGAGGGGGGAAATTGTTGTATTTGAAGAAGAGGTTGTTTACTAGAAAATGTCAAGTTGAACTCAATTCGTATTTGTTGCCAAGACTTCTAGTTGAAGCTTATGGGATCCCATAAATCATGAAAAACTTAAATTCCTTTTTTTTTAAGATTCTTTCCTTTAAAACTTTTAATAGCCCCAAGGGGTTTTTCATCTTGTTGAATTAGACGATTCCACCATATGGAAGAGTTTGCAAAGCTAAGGTTGTGACTAAAGGATTGATCATACCAAACCAACTTCTTCGAGGTGATTTGTCATGCTTTTCGAATAGAATTGAATGGAGTAGACCCATGAGTTTTGAAGTAAGGAGCCAAAAGGAGCTTATCGTTCCAATTGACATTATCCTAGGAATGGATAGAAATTACAAATTGAATGTGAAATTAAACCAAAATCTTCCAAGGAACCCCTCCTTCCAAAGCTCACACAATCCATTTGTTGGTGAGGCAAATGTCTTGAGTGTAAGGGTCAATAATCCCCAAACCACCTCAGTTCTTTGGTTGAATGCAATGTAACGAAGATGTGGAAGGAGAGCCTTTCTTGTTTCCCCATTTGAACCAAGAAAAACTCCTAATCAATTGAGTTAGTTGGTTATAGCAATTTTTAGATGGTATCCAATAAGATGAGATGTAAACATGACTTGCCAAGATTATTTTATTGGAAATTTGGATGTGACCAACCATGGAAAGGAACTAATTAGTCTAACTCAAAAGTTTTCCTTTGAATTTGGTCATAAACCAATTCCACATATCTTTGAGGGAGACTCCAATCCCAAAGGGTATGCCAAGGTATTTGGCGATTGTACCATTTTAATGTCATGTCATTCACTAGGGATCCAAGGGGAATGTGGGCTAGGGTGAGACATAATGAAGTTAGTTTCATTCATGGCAAGCTTGGATCCTTCGATAGTATAAAATAAATCTAAAACATCAAGAGTTTGAGTTACTTCATCTACTAAATTTAGGATCAACAACATGTTATCATCGACAAAATGGGATTTAAGCACTTTGACATTAGTAGGGAATGAAATACCATGGATAATCTTAGAAGCACAAGAATGTTGAAAGAGTTAACGAAGGGCATGATCAATAGCTAAAACAAATAGGAAATCAAGAAGAGTAAGAAGAATACATTTTGGTATGGCAATCTGGTTGTCTGTTTTCTCTTTTACTTTTTGAGAGAGTTACTGGTAATAGGAAGGATAGAATGGTAAAATTCATAGCCTATTTCCTAGATCAAATTAGGAACTTCATGATAAATCTTGGTAGTTCAAATGCGCAAGAGATTACCCTTGCTGCAATCTTTGGAACATTTCAGATGAGGATGAATAGAAGGTTTAGGTTTCTAGTAAGTGTTGTTGAAAGGTACTCCAGAAGCATAAATTTTCTTATGTCTACAAATTTTTGTCACGTGGAAGCAATTGAATCAAGGTTAGTTTGGATATCTGAATTGGATTATGAAGTGTCAAAGGCTGGAGTTGATAATTATGCTAAAATTCTTTTAGAAATCCCTAAGAATCTCAATGTAGAAGGCACCTTTGATAGCATGACCAGAACAGGGAAGAAAATGAAGAGTATTGTTAAGCAAGAAGTTTCTGAAGGAAGTGAGCTTAAACATGAGCATGAAATAATAAATATTCAAAGAGCTTTGGAAGAATTGTAGAAGGTCATTCCCGGTGCTAATTTTGATTCATCTATTTCTGTTGTGGACTATATTTGTGGCATGCTTGATTCTTTGAAGGTCTACATCTCCATACTTGAAGTGTCCACTGGAGTCAAGTCTAATGAAGGAAATTTGGAAGATATCAAGGAAAGATGTGTGAATGCACACAATCGAGTGATGAATTGGAGAGTGTACTAGGTTGTGAAGAAGAGGCATAGGAACTACTTTATTTTTTCCTAGATTGGTCTAGTAGTACATTGGATATAAGAAATGAGATAAGGATGAGTGAGTCTCATATGAGCACTCAGGAAGATACATACAGGTTAGCATAAGACAAAGATAATTAGAGGTGGTCCTATATTGTGCAGCTTCAGGACAAATTATTTTCTCTACAAGATCAAAGGACAGATGTTATCAAGAAGTTTGTGGCACTCAAAGACATGATAAAACTCAGGCATACTTTTGTTTCTAGTGCTCTTGGTTGTATTGGTGAAATATTAGAGATTAATCTTAGTCCCAATACTTTAGCAGATGGGGTAGAGTCCTTAAATAAGCTTGAGATATTTTACAAGACTCTTGTAAGTGCAAAAGGTTCATGGGAAGAAGGTAAAGCATCATGGAAGGCTATCCTAGAGAGTCTCATATGTTCTTCTTCAAGTTAATTCAATTATGTGTTCATATTTTGGTTGCACTTTGATGCATATATACATATATATTGGACCCCTTCCTTTTTCATTGATGTCAAAGGAGGAGAGATAAAGAGTTAAAGAGATGAAGAGATAGAGAGTCAAAGGAAAAATATTTTTGTGAAAGAACAATTTTGATAGGGGGAGTATTCAGAGTATTATGTTGTATATTAGAAAAAAAAATTGTCATGCATGTTGCCATCAATGCCAAAGGGGGAGATTGTTGGGAGCCTTGCAACATGATCATGAAGAATGGTTTGTTTGTGTTGGTTGTTCCTATGTTATCATTGATGTCGACATGGTGATAATTATATGGGAAGTCTGCTTGGTTTACTGGAAGTTTTTCTCTACTGGTAATACCCTTTTGTGATGGATCAATGTGTTGGTAATGGAGTCTGAAATTCACTGCAAGATCTTATATGACTCTAATATCTTAACCATGTTTTCTTGACTCATTCAAAGAGCTAGATCCTGGATCTTGAGACGTCTTTTTTTGTGAGTAGAAATTTATCTTTGACAGAGTTCAACTCTATATTCTACTATTGTTATGTGTGTGGCATACTGTGTGGGAGACTCCACATTCTACTAAGGTGGACATTCTTATGTTGCAATTTGATAGTCTCTATGTTGGTAGTATGATGGGAAATTAATGTGTTCTTAGATCCAAAAGGTGTTTTCTTTGAGGATTATTTGTTGGTTTGGAAAATTGTGTTCTAGTCTTGGTTGACTCAACGTATACAATATATTATTAAGACTAATTATGTTTTATGGATGATAGTTGACTTGGTACAATGCACTACGTGGATAAAATATTTAAATCATATATGGTTCTAACCTAATTGATGATCAAGATATACTTGTATATATATAATGTGTTTTTAGGAATATGGTGAGCATGATGAGCATGAGTAGTGGAAGTGGATATATGGAGTGAATGTGAAATGTGAAGAGGAAAAGGTTTGTGAAGATCTGAGCCTAAATGCTTTATCAATTGTGATCAGTGAAGTTTTGTTGAGCAACTATTGTGTGAGGTAGTACTTCATATTCTGAGCTTTAATGGAACTGAACCTTGCACATTGAAGGTGTATCCTATCAATTCAATATTTATTATGATTGTATCTTGGCAGTTATCCTTCTTTTGTACTCAGACAGTGAGCATTTTCAAGGATAGTGAGTCCTAGCAGTGAGCCCTGTAATATTTGGTATTAGGATATAATATATTGTGAGTTTACCCTCACCATGGTTTTTCCCTTTTTGGGTTTTCCATGTAAAAATCTTGGTGTTCATGTGTATGGTTGCATTGACTTGTTTTTATGTTCTCTCATGTTGATTCAATCAAAATTGTGATAATATTTAGATGGATTTTATTATAGTCTTATGGAATACTAATTCATCCCCCCTCTCAGTATTTTGGATGTTCAACAAGAATATGATAATTCGAGGAGATATAAAACTAATCCAAATGACTCATCTTCCTCAAACAACCCTCATGATAATTATTCCAATTAAACTAGTGTGGCATATGAGTGCTGACTTTACCAAGGAGAGGATCAAAGACTCCTAGGGAGTTTTGAGTTGAATTCCAAGCTTCAAATTCAATGTGGCATAATAAGGAAGAACTATCCCAGCTGTGATTAGATGGATGCTCAACCATGTTTAAGCCACCCCCCAAAATCTACTTGGTACTATGGAGATTAATATGAATCCACTCCCAAAGCTAAGTTCTCTCGAAGGAGTTAGGAGCATAAACATAACAAAATCCATACAAAGTGCCTTGGAAAATAATAGTGGTCTAGATATAGTAGTTTTATGGATCAGATACATAAGCCACAACATGTTTGGAAAGCCAAGGATAAAGATCAATGGCTGCCCCAAAGATTCAATCAATGTGGTTTGTGTGAAAAAAAGAGCCTTTTGCCAAATAGAGGCAAGAATGGAATCCAGACGTTCAACATTGACTTTCACCTCCTAAAGCATTATCACATCATTTTGGTTGTTCTAAATAAATTTCTTGACATGATACACCTGAGAAAGGACAGTTAAACCCCAAACATTCCAAGATTGGATGTGACATTTCATTATGAAGAGTTAGGAAGAGTTTCCTCATCCATCATAAATGTAGTGAACTTGTTCTTTGAGATGCAGGCTAAAGCATCAATTAAATTATCCATGAAATTTCATTCCATAGGGGGGGATCTAGATCAAGATTGCATGGGACTATTTGGCTAAGTTGGGCTTAATGACTCAATAGAACTATTTTTGGACAAGGATAAAGACTCTTCATCTTTTAACAACTCTATTTGCATCTTCTGACACAAATTCTTGAAGGAATTAGGACTAGTTGGGGATTTGAGGTGAGGTGAGGAGGATGACATGGAATGTGTAGGGAGTGGGTACGTTGTGAGTGTGGTGTGGGTGGAAAGGGTAACAAGGATAGATTTCATATTTTCTTTGGTGGGATTGACAATAGCAAGGTTGGATTGCTTGGAGATGCTTGTTGTGAACATGGTTTATGGACTGGGTAGTCTCAAATGAGATAGCCTCTCAAAAGAAAATTTAGAATTATGCATTAGGTTTATTTAGATATGTAATTTATTGTTCAAATTCAAACCTAGGCCCAGCCCATTTAATGGTTTCAAGAAGAGGTCATGTTAAGTCCATTTTGACACATGCTCTTGGTTGCACACAAAAACTAGCCCATTTGTTAGAATTTTTTTTGCGCCATAGAACTCTACCCAATTGAGAGGAAATGTCTTGTAGAAAGGGATATGCCTAGGTTAAGGAATGAGAATTCTACCCACATATGATATTTGGTTTTAGATATTCCTTTCAAGTGGAAGTCAAGATACCAAGCCTAGACATAGCATATTTTACCACAAATGATCCAAGTACAATAGTGTAAGATTACTTGATCATGGTTTGGATCAATGAAAGTATAAAATATGTATTGATAATTTACCCAATTCCTTGATATTTTCTATAATATGGCCCTTTGATTCTTGGTTATTATGAATCCATGTAAATTCCTTTGAGGAAAACAGGAAAGATGGTTTTAGCTTTGCAATAAGAAATAACTTCAATAATATCATCAAGGAGCTCAAATGAAACCACTTTACCTTTCGAGTTTTGTAGGTTAGGGGATTTCATGATCTTTGTGTTTTATGTATTCTCACTTGTGTTGTCCAAGTTGCACATCGCAAAGATTCTGGGTGAAGAGATATGGGCATCCTAGCATAGTTGAGTAGCATTGAATATTTCAATGGCTACTAACTGTGTCTCTATGGAGGTAGAAATTGGTGAATCAGATTCCATTTGGGTAGCACATGAATCCATTTGAGCTTTAGTCTTATCATTTTCTAAAAGCATGTTCTCTTTAGTTTATTTTTCATGCTTGATGCTTTGATTTTCAAGCCCCTGTGGGCTCTAGCAGCTTGAAACTATTTATTCTTGCAATTTTTATCACTGAATTTTTTGTGGCCACGGGTATAAAAATGTGGATTTAAGTTTGTAGGATTTCAACATCATTTCCCTTCGCAAGCACTCCTCCTTCCATTCACAACAAATACCATTAACCAAAAATTGTCAATTTAGGATTAAAATTAGGATATGAGATTAGAGTATAGCTAGATTATAATAGAATATTGATAATACTATAATAATTAACTAATTAATTTATCATTAAACATATAATTATATATATTATTTTTAAATATACTAAAATCTACTGTACTAATTATAAGAATATATTTTTGAGAGGGTTCGCATTACTTATGATTAGAGGTTTACCATGTGAGTTATTAGCCAACAAAAATTTATAAAGGGCCATTATAAACCCTTGATGCAAGGGAGGCTAAGCACCATTTTCAATATTTTTTTGCATGGAGGATAAGAGAAAAAAAGGCATATTAATCCTATCATTGTGCCTTATATGATTCAAGATTGGAAGTGGTAAGCATGCACTATGATATATCTTCCTTCAAGTGTAAAGTAGCACATAACATACATAATTACCATGGAAAAGGGTAGAGGAAGGTCGAGGTGGGTGTAGCCATTCTTAAATCTTTCCAATTCTCTCCTTTGACAAAGAATCTTTCAACAAAAAATTGGTAATCCCTATTAATTTTCGTGACCAACTTCCTTCCTTCATTCGCCAAGCTCATGGCCTTCGCTATCAACTTTGGTTCTCTTCCCTACTTCTATCCATTGCTTTCTTCTTGCCTGCAATCTAAAAAATACACCTCCAAGAGTTCACATTCTGGTTCCATCTTTCCATAGAATCGAAATCCTTTAACAACTATATATTGATACCCCACAAGGTATTTACAACCTCAATGCAATCTTTGTCCCTCAACAAGTTGGTGTTAAGGAATTTGTCCCTATTCTTGGGACTGGTCTTAACATTATTGTTTATGGTTATCCAAGACTTGATTGGATGTGGTCTAATAGTGTAATAGGATAAACCAAGACTTTGTTCCCTCCACTACTAGGTTCAAAACTGCAATAGTCTCTGTTAGCATAAAATCTATCTAATCTACTATAAATTATTTTTCCACCTTTTTGAGCATTACACCAAGAAAACAACACACAATTGCTTTCTTGCTTCATACCTTCAAGAGGATAAATGATTTTAAGCTTTCTCTTCATTGTATACCAAAAAAAAATTCATTCCCTTTCCAATCCATATTGATGCCTCCTTTTTTATCTTCCCCATTCTCAATCATGTTAAAATCACCACCTATAATCCATGGGACCTTTGAGAGTCTAGTTAACAACTTCCACAACTCACTCCTACCAAGATAATCATTTGGATTGTAGATTGAAAAAATATCAAATTTGGCTTCACCCCTCCCAAAGGTGGCCCAAACTTTGTTACATGGAGAGACCCCTAAGTTGGTGAGATATTATTTCCACTTGTTAGCCATCAAGATGGCAACACCTCCTCTACCCTTTTCATGTTTGGAGGTCAAGGCCATAGAATTTCCCCAAATGAACTTCAATTTGATCTCAAGCATGAATGCCACAACCTTGAGTTCTTGTAAAAACACAAAAAAAATATTCTTCTCTAGGTTGAGAAATCTTCTTACCACATACTTCTTGTCAAGGGATTCTAATCCCCTAACATTCCAAGAGGTTCAATTAACTATCATTATTAACTTTGGTGATATAGGCCTCTTTGGCATTCTTAAACATTTCAAAGTACTTAATGGCATTCTCTTCATTCTCAATTATTTTGGGAGAGGGAACAACCAACACTACACCGGTTTTCTTCCTCTTCCCTTTGTTGATTCCTACAAAAAAATTGTAGATTTCTAAGGTACTACCTTTTTTCCTTCATCTTTTCTTGGGCTCCTTAGGAGGAAGAGGGTTAGATTCCACTACAACATCTTTCAAATTTTCCTGGTTTATTTCAATGTGTTTTGTAGAGTCTTCAACAACCAAGGAAGAGTCCTTCACATCACTCAAGCTATCCCCCTTACTCTTATCACTGGAGATTCCCACTCTACTTCCAGGGGTCTCCTCACCATCAATATGCCCAATAAGGCTTACAGGTTCACTGGTTTGGCTAGGATTAGAGGTCACAATTTTGGGTGCTTTGGCCTTATCCACAAACCACTTCCTGACCATGTTGATCAAGGAATCAAGAGAGTCCTCAATCAAAGTAAAATCAATTCCACCACAATTTCCTATACGGATCTTCTCACCCCCTCCTTAGGCACCAAGGAAAGAAATTCCTTCTTTTCCTTTTGGGCTTTCCTTTCTAGCACCAAGCCCTGATGGACTCCTAGAAGACTGATTAGATTCATATGTAGATATGGGCTCTTAACCATGGAAGGGTTTTCAATATCATTAATATTTTCATTTAATTGAGGGTTAGAAAACACTATTTCTTCATCAACAATAACCCCATTCACATAAGTTTTAATTATTTCAATTTTCTTTTGGTTGTTATTCTTAAAATTTTCACCCTTCTTCAAGATGCTTTCGAGAGCTAATTGTTGAGCATTCTTCTTAGTAGTGCCTATTGGAGCACCAGAAAAGGAGTTAGTTTTAGGGTTAGGTGATGGGATAGGCAAGAGTGGTGAGGAGGCGATTAAACCATCTGACAAGGGGGAGAATTGGTTGCTGGTGGAAAGCAGGGGTTGGCAACTCAACGAAGAAGAGGTAACCATACGAGGAAGCAGAGGCAAGCAGATGGTTGGGACCTAAAGGGGCTAGCCGACAAGATAGAGGTGACTCATGAGAGGAAGAAACAAGATAAATCCTCAATGCAATGAACAACAAACCACCATCACCTGGTGTCATTTCCTACTCGATCGAGGAAGACACACTACCATTCAACCTAGGTGGATTATCACTAGGAAGGTTACCACCACCACGAATCAATGGGCAGTTTTTTCTCAAATGTCCTTCTTTCTGGAAAAGATAACAAGCACTTAAACTGCCAAGAACTTCCATAGGGAAAATATGGATAATTCCCTAAATTTTTAGACCAATATTCCTAGGAAGCTCAACCCCCGAGTTGAGGGACACAAGAACCCTTGCATTCAAGTCCAGCAGGGTAACCCTAAGCCTATCAACCCTGACCACATTACTGAATGGATCCATGATTTGAGGGAAAAATGACCACAAGTCCTAAGGAATGTTTTTAACCAGCACCCACCTAGGGCTCAACAAAGCAAGAATTTCATCGCAATTTACCCCCATGGACCAGGACAAAACCCTAAAAATGGATTTTCCAATGCTCCAATAGGGTTTTTTTAACTTTCAATTGCATATCATGATTCTTAAAATAAATTAAAAACAAGTCTTTTTGAATCATTCGACATAATGAAATTTGGATATTTAACTTTTTATTCCAAACAGTATTAAACCAATTGTCTAAATATTTCCTAGCAGGGAGATTATCTAGGTTGATGGTAGCCATGAAGACTACGACCTCAGAGAGTCTACCCCTTTATTTATGGATGGTGTCTATCATATCAATATTTGGAACAATCAAAGTGGTGTCTAGAGGATACATACCTTGTGGTGTTGCATTAGCGCTAGAGATTTCTCCTTTACCTGTGGATTCAAACACAAATTTTTCACTTTCCAAACACACAGGATGATCAATTGCAATGACATCACAAAAATATTCGGGCTAATTAAATGCATTAACTTCTCCCTCTTCTTTCAAGATAGCCTCAAAGGATTCAAAGGGTTCGTACCCCCCTCCATGGCACTTCACACGCATGTGCGGCCTTTCAAGCTAGAGAAAAATAAATACCGACTATGTACAAAACCCACATAAAGCTAAGAACACAACCACAACAAAACCCAATAGAGAGGCAATTGAATGGGAACTAATATGGAGGGGTACGAAAGATTAGTACCTTTGTGGGGTAGGGCCATGCCTCCCCCACCACAAGCCACCAAAACCCTCAAACCAGGCTACCACAGAGTTTTCCAATTCTTCGATGTATATCTAGGGCAAGGTAATTTATATTTGTATACCATGTTTTTAGAATGTTTTCATTCTATTACTAGGGCAGGTATGTTCCTTGTGTGCATGGAACTAGATTCTATAATTAACAAATTATCGTATGTATATAAGGTTGTCTAAAATGTCTTTATACATTAGGGTTATTGTGCTTTGAAACTATGTCCCCTTGCATATTCTGATAGGGTGTCGCCATGTCTAGTATGTTTAAGAAAATCCTTGTTTGATGCATCTTTTTCCATGTAATGGATACCAAATTCGCCTTGGTTTATCATACCTTGCTATACATATATTCATTTGCCATAATAAGCTCTACAATGATAAAAAAAAAAAAGCACAAATAGAAATCCCACGATCTATCAATAATCATCTACATCAATCTATTTCCATCCATCTTTTATCTATCTATTTCATTTTTATTCATCATACATCATATTGTGTGACATTAATCAATCAGTACCAATTTCATTTTCTTCTTTTACCATACTAACATTTATTCTAACCATAAGCATTTGCACCTCTATAGTGAGAAATTGTGCCCCTATAGTGAGCATTTATGCCCCTCTAGCTAGCATTTGCACCATTTCAAAGTCATTTAAATGCCCATGAAGCAAGTAATTGCACCCATCTATCTATGACATTTGTGCCATTTTATGGTCAATTGTGTCATTTTTCTATGCATTTGATCCATTTTATATTTATTTGCACCATTCTTATGTGTATTTACAACTTTCATAGGTATTTGTATGTTATTCTAATGCTCAATGTGTCATTACCATGCTCATTATTGACACATTTACGCCCTAATATTGATCAAATGCATCATTGACAATTGCCATCATCTAAAATATTTGTGCAATTCCCTTGGAAAATGTACACATCTAGACAACAATTATGCACATCTATCAATTGTGCACATATAAGGCACAATTATTATCATCCTTGGCAACTGCTCTCATCTAGAGAAATTACGCCACCCTATGGTTTGCATAAATTCTTAAAACCCTAGCTAACCCTTGTGAAAACCAACCAAAAAAACATACCTATGTCCAAATGAGCGCACACTAACTCATTTTTTTCCACATTCCTCCACAGCTCTATCATTTTATCTACATGACAATTCTTCTGCTAATTTACCATTTTCATATATTCCACCATATCCACTCCTTTTCAAAAGTTTGACCCAAAAATTTAATTTTTTCATCAAACTCTTGAGGGGGCATCTTGCCTCCATTTCTTCATTCACCAACAAACTAGGGCATGTCACCACAAATTCTTTCACACTTTCTTTGAAACAACAGTATAAAAACACATTGTCTCAAAGGGGCAAAAAGTAGACACCTAAATTTGACTAACATATTTCTTCCAAAACATCATCATTTTCCATCATTAGATATCTTCAATCCAAATTTTGTATTTAATTAAATTTTCTTATTTCATCAAATTTTCAATATTATCCATTTTCAAAAATAAATAAAATGTATTTATATTTATTTAATCCATTTTGCATGTCAATAATTAATTAATTTTCATACATTTCCACCTCACCTCCTAATTGATACTTACTCTCAGTCCACTAATTAATTTAATCAATCCACTAATTTATCAATCTTATTTCACTCACACTCACTTTAATTCCACTGACTCGTCAAAATAGTTAACTAATCAATTATTAACAACCTATTAGTCTCACTTAATACTTCAATCAATTCTCTTGATTGAATCATGCAATCAAATATATGAAATCATGTAGTCAATTAACAATTAGTCAAATCCTCTCATCAATTCTCCGTCGTTGAAAATTTTTAGACCCTCCTCAAATCTTGACCATTGATTGGTGTCATCAAAAATTTATAATTCAAACCATCCTATCATTCATTCATCATCTCAGACCATGCAACGAACTTATGCCCAAATTGCAACAGTGCTTTATTATTATTATGCTTATTGCAAATCTGAGAGAAAATAATCAACACCATTCTCTAAGGGTGAAATAGAGGAGAACAATTGAGCTCAACTTGAAGGTCATGTAGTTTTAAGTTATTTATTGTTTGTTTGATCTTC
Organism: Sequoia sempervirens; assembly: GCA_007258455.2. NCBI lineage: Eukaryota > Viridiplantae > Streptophyta > Pinopsida > Cupressales > Cupressaceae > Sequoia > Sequoia sempervirens. The sequence continues at coordinate 133,990,456 of VDFB02026320.1, read as the reverse complement.
TTTCAAGTTACTTCATTGGTGTGATCGTTGATTGTGCATTGTTTTATTTATTGATTATCATTTAGATTTGCAATTGAATTTCTAGGTCATACAATATATATTTATATATACATGTCAAAGATAATGATCATTGCATAGGTTCTACAATAGTTGTGGATATATCAAAAAAATGGACAATACTATGTTCTAAGTGTTGCAAATAAGTTGCTATGAGGATCAATCCATCTCTAGACATGATAAATTCTATGCTTGAATTAGGAAACATGAGTACTTATATGAAAGGGGGAAATTTGAAAGATCCTATGGTTTCAAGCATAAAAACAAGTATCATATTCCTTGTTGGCCAGCTACACTAAGGCATTTTCCAAAATCATATATATATTGATCAATTGCCTGAGTTAAAGCAACAATTGTTTTTTAAGGAAACAATGATGTTTAGTGATACACATATAAGTCTATGAGCAACAATTACCATATAATAAATAGTGATGAACAAAGGAGTACTTACCTAGTATTTTTCTTTGCATTAACTCTTCACTTTTCTCACAATGCCAACCTCCATTGCAGCCCATAGTCTTGGTTGTTGCAATTATGATTTCCAAGTTTAGTCATTGCCAATGGTGCCCACTCCTTGGTCATTGCTAATTATTGATCTCTAATAATCGTGTCCCCCTTTTTATTCTGAGCTCTCTTCTGGTTTTAATACTTTCATGCAAATAAAATTCAACTCCAATTAGTGTATTTTTTTTATTCTTAGAACTAAAATCTCACCTCATGCATGATTTATCATGCAAATATTTAAATTTTAAACTTATTTTATTTAATTTTTTTTGTTTTCTTTTCAATAATGACTATTTACATATTTATATATTTTATATATATACTAATAATATCCTTAAATTATATTATTATTATATATAATAATGATATCCTTATTATATTATTATATATATAAATTATGAGATTTATTATTATCAAAAATTTGAAAATAAAATCTTTTATTTTCCCAATTAAACTAATTTTGTAAACAACACATCCATAAGTCAGTCATAATTTAAATCATAATGCACAAATGATGTATTCATGATAACACAATGCAACTATGTGACTATATGCATAGGATTTATATCATGTCAACTATTTCCAACAGCTAGGTCATCTCTACCTTAGCCATGTTCTTGCCCTCAACCTACTCCTACACTCATTAGCACTCAATATCTCATCAATAAGTTAGCTCAAAAAACCATAATCAAAAATTAAAATATTCACATCATAATAAATCATCGATATTTTAATCACAATAACATGTATTTTAAAGATAACATCTAATTTATCATCATTAAAACACATTAATCTATGCTTCAAACACATATTGTTCACTGGTCTCATCCAATTCCATTTACTATCAAAAAAAGTTTATGCAAGCAAAATCAAGATGTGACACCATAGTTGTTTGGTCACAAGGGTCCACATGTCCACCAGCCCTAATAGGGCTTACATCTGCCTTTGTATGGTCAAGCACAAGCTTTGATTGACCTCTTATCCTAACCTACATAGAAAAATGACTATAACATGATCCTTCACATTTTCCTTCAAGTCAAAATTTAAGATATGGTATACCATGACAAGAATTGCAGGTACTAAAAAAACATGTGTGCTAGTGATTTAAATTAAGGTCTTGGTGATGAGATAATTACATTGTGACAAGATAATTATGTCATGAGGAGGAGGATCTAGGTTATTTGATTTTTCCCATACATCAATATAGTTTGGAGTGTGGTGTCTTTGAGGAGTGTCTAGAGGAGATAATTATGTCATGAGGAGGAGGAGGATTTGGGTCATTTGATTTTTCCCATACATCAACAAAGTTTGGAATGTCCAATCCTAGAAGTTTCATCTCAGAGTCTTTTCCCAAACTCCCATCTGGACCATCATGTCCCACATTGAAGTCTCATCCCAGCATTCATGTACTAACACTCCGTGAGTCCAATCTGATGGTCAGGTTTGAGGTCTGTGACTGGGCTAGCATAGAAATATAGGGGTCCCAAAAGTCAAGCTCCAAAAATCTATCCCAAAAATTGACGAAAAATGGGTCCCAAAAAATGGCTCCAAAAATGGGTCCCAAAAATCGTGTTCCAAAAATGGGTATCATTCTAAAGTCTCATCATGTGTCGTTAGCACCATCTTGTCCCAAAGTCCCATCTGATTAGTTCTCAATGGTATGTCCTATCTTGGTAGGTCCATCTCGAAGTCTCATCCCAAAGTCCTATCTCAACCATCATGTCCCACATTGGAGTCCCATGGTCGGAAGAGGAGTGTTCCAACCACCTTTATCTTTTTCCTTATTATTATCATCTTGAGTTTCTTTGAAATTTACTCAACGAGGAAAGAAGATACTACCTTCTTTTTTTACTAAGAATAATCCAAAGTTTAACCCAGTGATCTAGAGCTTAGCTCTTTACAAGGCGAACCCCCTAAAACTCTCGTGTGATGTACAACAGACTCTCATTCACATCACATAAATCAAGAGTTGAAATCACAATCAAAACTACCTTAAATGACAATGAGATTGTGGAGATACTACTTTTTAATAGCATCCCATTTCTTCAAATATTAAAATATTATAAACTAGCAATCACACCTTGGTGTGCAATGGGCACGCCAAAGAAATGTGGAAGGTCAATTGGGAAAATTTTGGTCTATTTTTTTTCACACATATTTATGTGTTACATGGAGGATCAATTGGTAGGCCATTTATCTAAAATGATTTCATTTGTGAAACAAAGGTATGAATGTAGAAGTGATAGATTCAAACCAACTATGTATCCACTTATAGGGATCAAAACATGACTAAACAAAACATCTAAATTAGAAATATAATCAAGCTCCATTACCATATTATGTTTGCAATAGGGAGAGAGGGAGAGAGAGAGATAAGGGATAGAAAGAGGAAGAGAGAATAGATAAGGAATAGAAAGAGGGAGAGATAGAGTGATAGATAAATAGAGATATAAAGAAATATAGAGGGAGATAGATACTAAGAGACAAAGAGAGAAAAAGAGATATAGAGGGGGAGATAGAGAGAGGAAGAGATAAAGAGGCAAATATAAAGATATATATGGGAAAATAAAGAGAGAGATGAGATATATGGGAAGAGAAAGGGAGATAGAGGTAGATATATAGAGATAGATATGGGGATATGGAGGGAGGGGGGAAGGGAGGGAGAGATGGGGAGAGAGATAGAGAGGGGGAGGGAGAGAAAGGAAGAGAGACAGGTAGAGTGTGAAGAGAGGGAGAGAGATAGGTGGAGGGAGAGAGAGAAGAGGGGGGAGAGGAAGGGATATAGGTAAAGGAAGGAGAGAGAGAGAGAGAGAGAGAGAGGAGGGAGAAAGGGGAAGAGAGATACTTAGAGATAGGGGGTAGAGAGTGGGGGAAGAAAGCGTGAGAAAGAAAATGGTACTTGAACAAGTAATAGAGAGAGAGGGAGAGAAAGATAAAGATAAAGGGGGGGAAAGATAGATAGAGATCTAGGGAGGGATAGATTAAAAATTACTTTCACCAAAATCATAATAATGATATCATCTATAAATCTAATTTGATACTATAATAAACTAAATGATAATTCACATTTTTTTTAGAATGATGAAATAGACCTGGATGGATATGAAAATGTTTCCAAGTATCCTACAATTTTTTCCCGAGTTGAATGGTAGGACCACTCTTGTGCCAATAAAAATTATCCTTCAACCTCTCAAGTAGCTTAAAACATGAATCAATTGCACCTTCCTTGAGAAACCAACCAATGAGCATGGTCCAAGTGATTTCATCAGAACTAAAATTGTTGATGATAACATCATAAAAAATGTCTACCTCTCTTTCCTTTCCTTCTTTATGAAGACCAGTAAGCACTGTGTTGCATATAGATAGGCTAGGTTCAAATCCATTTTCAATCACTGATTCTAAGATCTCTAAAGCATGTGTAGATATCCATTGTTAGCAACACCCTATTGCAAGAGAGGCATATATTGGTCCATTGGGAACCAAGCCTCTTTCTTGCATACTTTGGACCAATAATTTGATCCAACTACCAAAACAACATAGGTACTAGTAGTAGGTTGGAAATCTTTTTCTACCAAAATATCATTTCCTTTAGAGTCCATGGAAAGTGATGGTTGTTCTTTGCAATTCTTTTTGCCACCTCACTCATCCCAATCATAAGCAAATGGTAGGTCAGATCTAATAATCAAGTTGGCAATTGTTCTTCATTTTTCGTAGAACATCAAAAACATGATTAATTTCACCTAGTTGGATGTTAGTATCAATGAGAGTGTTATATCTTACTTAATATGGGTTTAGGCCTTTGTCATCCATTTCTCCAAGAACCAATTTTGCTTCTACTAACGTTCCTTTTCTACAAAGGCCATAAATAAGAGCACTATATGTGTAGGCATCTTGTTCACACTTGTAATTTTCATTTCCTCAAAAAGTTTAAATGCTTGATCCATCTTATTTTTGTTGTACCCAAAATAAAAAAAATTGCTCCATTAAGGTATTTTGATAAAAATGGATAAAATCTTGTAAATTTGTCGTCAAAAGTCAACAAAGCTCAAAGTCTCTACGAATGGCAATTTTCTATTTTTAGAAATTTCTGAACGACACATGAAGCATAGGGTTTTTGTGGGTTTTATGTCAAGAAGATACTTGCAAATTTTGAAAATTTTGAAATTAGGGTTTCAGGCCCCTGTTTTTAGGAAAACCCTAAAAAATATGATCTTTCCATAAATGACTCAAAATGATTTTGATTGGATTATTCTTTTTCCTGATCACATTGGCCAAATTAGAATCATGAAAAAAGTTGGTTTTGCTTTGGTGGGTCTATTTCACTTTTTTAGGAGAAAAGTTAGGACTTCTGAGGTCAACAATGGCAGATGGTCAGTACCAAGTATCAAGATCTAAGCTTCAAACACTCCATAGAAGAATCTATGGAGAAAGATGCTCAAAAGAAGCTCAATGATGGAGGGAGACTTCAAAAGTTGAAAATGCAAAAAAATAAACTACAACTAGAAGATGCATGCCTTGTCACAAGGGAGATGTCTTTACAGTCAATGCCTTGGTCAAAATTTTCAATGCTCATGCATGTGAAGTGATGAAATCAATCACAACAGTGAACCTGGTCATGTCGTCAATAGCACGGTCAACCTAGTCAAGCAACATAGTGAACGCAAAGTGCGAAGAGGTGAAAATCTTCAAGAAAAACTGATGACACTAAAGCCAAAAGCACCTCTCTAGGCTAGGGGTGCCCATGAATTCAAGAGGCTAACTATAGTTGTTAAGAATTGCAAAACCAGTCATCTTCTTTAGAATTATGCTAGCTTTCTAATGGATCATCAAGAAAATTCACTAGATTCATCAAACACTGGAAAACGAAGGCAGAGGCAAAAGATGTTGAAGGTCAAGAGATAAAAATGGCAGTCTATCAAGGAAAAATCACCACTATAGCCCAGAGGCACCCAAGAATAAAAGCATTTAGAATTCTATCTTTGGATTAGTTATCTCTAGATGATCTTCCTGAATTAAACCAGGCTTTGCGATGAATTTATTGGCCAACTCAAAGGACATATCAAACAGCAGTAGTTGTTGATCAAACAAGCACATGAAATAGAAGATAAATTTGAAGTTCATCATAGCAAAAGCACCCTTGTTGGCTAGGGGCACCCAACATTTTGGGAAATCAAATGTAGTTTTTAGCAGTTGTCTTCTCCAAGACATCTGCTTAGAATCCTTCCAACTTAACAATGAATCTAGCAGTCAGCTCATGGAACTTGTCAAACGCTCATAGATGAAGATTAAGCAGAAATTACTAAAAGTCAAGGCAAGTTGAAAAATGTAAAAAAATTGGTTGTATAAAGAAAAATGCACCCTTCTAGCAAAATTCGCCCAACTTTTTGGAGCATCAGATGTTGCTTTCAAGCTTCATGACTTCCAAGAAGACCTCTTCATAGTTTCTTAATCTTCACGATGAAACCATTAGTAGATATATCAAAGCAATCAAACTCTTGGCAATGAAGACCGAACTAGAGCATTTTGTCAAGGGTTACAAAGTGAAAATTGTGTCTCAAAAGCACAAAAACACCCTTGCAGTAGGGATGCCCAAGAATTTGAACCTCCTAAACCAACTTTCAAAGCTTTCACAACTAGTCATCCTTTTTGGGATTCTTCCAACTTTGTGATGAATTCAACATCTAGTCTACAAGTATCAACAATCACCGGCAGCTGCAGATTGAAGCACGGGAGGTCAAAATTGAAGAAATTCAAAATCATCTAGAAAATGGCTAACACTAGCAAACAAAAGCACCTTATCTAAAAAAGGCACCTAGAAATTTGAGCCATCGGAACTAGTTTTCAGCTCCTAAGAACATCTCCTCAAATTTGATCATACTCTACAAAGAATCTATCAGCCAAACCTCAAGATCAATCAGGAATCCAGAATTCAGGATCAAACAAAGGCAACTCATCATAGAAAAAGATGAAATTCTTCAAAAAATTCTAACACTGGTGAAACTTGGATGCCTAAAGACAAAGTGGGCCCAGTTTGACTTGAGTTATGATTTTTTAAGGCTTCCTCATGCCTAAGCGTCCCAAAATTTGGGGAAAACTTCCAGTTAATAGTCAATCATGCAAGTTGACTCCTCAATCAGGGTTTCGAATGCCCTAATCGAAGCTTCCACTTCCAAATGATATTATCAAGCATTTGGGCATCCTTTCTCATTATTTTTGTAGGTTGACTTCAAATTCCAAACATAGAAGCTTTCTTCTCTACGACATTTGAAGGATCAAATGAAGGAGGTTTTAAGTGTTCTTCATATTTTTAAAAATAGGCTGCACAGAAGGACACCATTCTACAGTTCATAAGATCCAGGCATCATTTTCAAAGGAAACAATTCATAACCTATAGATTCAAAGAATGTGAGTTCTCTTCTTTTTTAATCTTCTTCGAGATTGAAAATTCTTCTCACAATTTCTTCTACTTTTGTCTTAGGTTTTCTTGCATGTCTAACTAAAATCCATTTTTTCATAGATCTGACCTTCTGGGTTTTTTCAGCATAGCATTGGCCACAAAACCCATGTGCTTGAATCTTTTGAAAAAATTACCCTATTGCCTCCAATTTTTAGGGTTTCTAAAAAAATCACCTTTTTCAAAAACTAACATTTTGGGTTTGCTTAGCACAAAGGCACCTACAAAACCCATGTGTTAGAATTTTTTGGGAAAAAGTGCCTCACGACCTCTACCTCTGAGGGGTTATTGCATATCTAAGAAAAAATTTGATGCAAGAGCATCCTTGGTTCTTGGCAATCTTGCATCAACCAAAAAATATTTTCTTTCAATTTTATGTTCTTATTGTGTTCTTTCTTAGTTCGTGTTGGTGGATTTGTCATCTTTGCTCACCAGGCCTTATGGATCTTGGATTATATCACCTACATGTTCATTTTCCTTGTTCCAATATTTGGGCGTGATTGGATCTTTTTTCTAGCAAGTTATTGCTTCCAAAGAATTTGGTAGTTTCTTGAATTGGCACCAAAATAATTTCAAACTTTTCAGCCAGTTCGATCGTTTTGGATCATCCCCGTGACTTGCAAATCTTAACGGTGTGATTTTAATTGTTCCTGGGAGTGTCCTCGACCTTCATTATAGGTCCACACTTCATCCTATGCACCTATTGAAGAGTAATTCAATTTGAGGCTGACTTATTCATGTGCATTTCTTCCCTTGGTGAATGTGATGATCTTTTGGCTGACGCGGATGTTTCCAGAATCGTGGATATGCTATAAATCTTGTAATTAATCATTATAATAAGTAGTGAAGAATAGATAGTTAATTTTGGATTAGATATCTAAGATTTCAGGTTACATATAGGAGCATATTGGAATATTGTATTCCTGAGCATGTTGTATCAGGCATGTGAGCCGAATCTGTAATCCCACATGTTGTCGTTCGAATGTAACTAAGATTTTTGTTAATGAGAATGTTATAATCTGCATTTTCCTCCATATTTCGTGTTGCTTTTTTTGTGTAACTCTTGTTGCACGGTCCGAATTTTTCTCTTGTGAGGACCCTCCTACCATGGCTGCGCCAGATTGGTATCAAAGCGAGGTTCAATCTGTGTGAGGTCAAGAGAATTTGCGGAGTCTTGTTGAAGATTTTTTGTGGGGTGGCGGATTGAAGATCTGACTTGCAGCTATAGAGGACTTTTGTAAAGATGGTTGGAAGAAGAAATGTTAGAGGAAATGGAGCACATGGAAATGCAAACCAAGCTATGATGGAGATGTTAAGAGGAATTGTTGCCAGATTAGATGCAGTCAAAATGGTCCAAAGAAGAGGTCAACCAATTGATGATGTGAGTGATGAAGAAGTAGAAGTGTAGGAAGAAAGAGGAAGAGATAAGAAACCTAGCCTAGATCAGGGAGAAGAGAGGTTCATAAGAGCCCTAACGAAAGTGAATACAAGACCATATTTCGATCCACTGGACTATAATGGTAAATTGGATTCAGATGTATTGTTAGATTGGATAACAGAGATGGAAAATTATTTTGAATTTGAAGGTACCTATGAAGATAAGAAGGTGAAGTTTGCTTGTAAAAATTTGAGAGGACATGCATCCCTTTGGTGGGAAAATTTGTAGACAAATAGACAGAGAAGAGGAAAAGAGAAGATAAAATCATTTGATTGGATGGTGAATAAGTTGAGGACAAAGTTTATCCCTATAGATTATCAGATTACTTTGTTCAAGAAGTTGTAGAATTTGAAGCAGAACGAATCTAGTGTGACAGAGTATACTAAGGAATTCTATAAGTTTAATATCAAATCTAGATATTCAAAGGAAGAGATTGAGCAAGTAGCCAGATATGTGAATGGCTTGAGGTCATCTATATAGGATGAAATCAGTTTGATCAAGTTGCAGAATGTGGAAGAGGCATACCAATGTTCCCTAAAAGCAGAGAAGTTGACTAAGAGACATGAGAAGAGACACAGAGGAAGAGGTGGAATATTTCAAAGAGGAAGAACATTTACTAGAGGAGGAAGAGGATCTTTTCTAGACCAGAACAAAGACAAGGAGGTTAGTAAAAATGAGGTTAGTAAGAATGACAATTCATACCAGCGAGTTGATGGAAACTCTTACAGAAGAGGAGGTTATGGTGGTTACCGAAATGAAGGTTATAGGAGAGATGACAGAGGATAGGAGAAAAGGATATTCAAAGGAACCTGTTATAAATCTAGTGGTGAAGGACAGAGAATTTGAATGTAATCAAGGAGAGATAAGTAGGAAGACAGAGAACAATAGAAGAACAGAATTTGTTGAGGAGGATCATGTCAGATCATCTAATAAACCTAAAGATGGAGAAGTATTGGTGAATAGGAAAGTATTATGTCAAAGAGAATTGGAGATAGAGTCGTTGCAAAGAAATAATTTGTTTCAAACAAGATGCAAGGTTAATGGTAAATGTTGCAAAGTGATTGTTCACAGTAGGAGTTCTAAGAACCTGGTTTCTGAAGAGATGGTGACTAAACTGAAGTTGGAAAGATTGAAGCACCTGAATCCTTATCAAATTGCTTGGATTCAGGATGACCATAAGATACTAGTAAGTGAACAATGTTTAGTGAAATTGAAGATAGGAAATTACCATGATGAAGTTTTGTGTGATATCATGCCTATGGATATATGTCATGTTTTGTTGGAAAGACCTTGGCAGTATGACAGACAGGCTATTCATGATGGAAAGAAGAACATATACATCATTGTTGCTAATGGGATGAATCAGATTCTATTGCCATTAGAAGATGTTCCTACAGTTGAATTTTTTACGAATGTTAGGGTTTGTTTGGTTGACGGAAGGAGATTTCTTGATGGATTGATACATGAGAATATATGTTATGCCTTGGTGCCTAAGAAGGTTGAAGACTTGAAGCATGTGGGAGAACACCTAGAAGAGATAAAATAGATACTGACAGAATATGAGGAGATCATTTCAAATAATGTACCTGATGGATTGCCACCTATAAGGAGTATTAGTCATTGTTTGGATCTGATTCCTAGAGCTAGTTTTCCTAATAAAGTAGCACACTAGATGACACTGGCAGGGAATGAAGAGTTGAATAGACAAGTGCAAGAATTTTTGAAGAAGGGTTTGATCAGAGAAAGTTTAAGTTCCTATGCAGTACATGTTGTGCTTGCACCTAAGAAGGATGGAGAATGGAGAATGTGTACAGATTCTAGAGCTACTAACAAGATTACGATGAAGTATAGATTTCCTTTGCCCCGAATGGATGACATTATGGATTGTTTGAGTGGAGCTAAGTACTTTACAAAGATAGATTTGAAGAGTGGATATCATCAGATCAGGATCAGAGAAGGAGATGAGTGGAAAACAACATTTAAGACAAATGAAGGATTGTATGAATGGTTGGTGATGCCTTTTGGATTGAAAAATGCACCAAGTACTTTCATGAGATTCATGAACGAAGTATTGAAGAAATTATTAGGTAAGTTTGTGATTGTGTATTTGGATGACATCTTGATTTTCAATAGGAGTAGAGAATAACATTTGTTGCATATCAAACAAGTTTTGCAGAGATTGAAAGAAGAGCAGTTACTGATAAACATTAAGAAGTGTAGTTTCATGAAGGAGGAATTGGTATAGCTGGGATTTGTGATATATGTGGATGGATTGAAGATGGATCCCGAGAAGATAAAAGCAATTGTTGAGTGGCCTACACCTGAAGGTGAGATCATTTCATGGATTGGCTAATTTCTATAGAAAATTCATTAGAAATTTCAGTTCTATTTGCAATCCTATGACAGAAGCAATGAGAGGAGATAGGAAGGATTTTAGATGGATGTCTGGAGCAGATCAAAATTTTGAATTATTGAAGCAGAAGATGACTGAGAAACTTGTGTTGGCTTTACTGTATTTCAATAAGGTATTTCAAGTAGACTATGATGCAAGTGGAAATGCAAGTGGAAATGCAATTGGAGCAGTACTAAGTCAAGAGGGAAGACTTGTAGCTTATTTTAGTGAGAAATTGAATGATGCGAGGAGGAGATATTCAATGTATGATCAGGAATTTTATGCCATATTTCAAGCCTTGAAGAAAAGGAGACATTATATATTGCCTAAGGAATTTTTGTTGTATATAGATCATCAAGCATTGCAATATTTGAACAGTTAGGGTAAGTTGAATCAAAGACACATTAGATGGGTAGATTTCTTCCAAAGTTATACTTTTTTTTTAAGCATAGGAGTGGAAATTCAAATAGATTTGATGATGCTTTGATTAGGAGAAGGAATTTACTGACAGAGATGAGAGTGGAGGTATTAGGCTTTGAGGAATTTAAGAGCTTGTATAAAGAAGACTCGGATTTCGCAGAACCTTGGAGAGCTTGTAGAGAGCCTATTTTGGAGGATAGAAGTCAGTGGTTGGATTATTTCATTTAGGAGGACATTTTTTTAGAGGAAATTAGTTGTGTATACCATGAAGTTCAATGAGGGATAACCTGGTGAAGGAGAAGTATAGTGGAGGAATGTTAGGACACTTTGGAGTTGATAAGATAGTGGCATTGGTGAGTGAGAATTACTTTTGGCCATAGATTCATAAGGATTTTAGGAGATTTATGCAAAGTTGTAGAGTTTTTCAAGTTGCAAAAGGAAGTAGTCAGAATATTGGATTGTATAAACCTTTGACAGTCCCAGAGAGACCTTGGGAGGACATCAATATGGATTTCATAGTTGGTTTACCAAAGACACAAAGAGGCAATGATTATGTATTTGTGGCGGTAGATAGATTTTCTAAAATGGCACATTCCATACCTTGTAGGAAGACAATAGATGCAGTACATGTAGCAGATTTTTTTTTCAAAGAGGCGATTAGATTGCATGGGTTACCTTGAAGTATTGTTTTAGATAGAGATGTAAAGTTTGTTGGTTACTTCTGGAGGAAACTTTGGAAGAAGTTGAAGACAGATTTGAAGTTCATTTCTACTTTTCACCCACAGACTAATGGACAGACAAAGGTAGTGAATAGGAGTTTAGGGAATTTGTTGAGATGTAACTTGGTTAGAGAGAATACCAAAAGTTGGGATCTAGTCCTTGCACAAGCAGAGTTTGCATACAATAATTAAGTGAATAGGAGTAGAAGAAGGACATCATTTGAGATTGTTACTGGAGTTCACCCTAGAGGTATATCAAAGTTAAGAGACATCAGTATGGAAGATAAGAGGAGTGCAGAAGTATAGGAATTTGTAGAACACATGAAGAAGTTGCATACTCGAGTGAAACAACAATTGGAAGACATGAACCGGAAATATAAGGAGAAGGCAGATGAAAAGAGGATACATAAGAAATTTGAAGTTGGACATGAAGTGATGGTATATTTGAGGAAGGAGAGAATTTCAATGGGTACATACAACAAGCTAAAGATGAGGAAGTTTGGGCCTTTTAAGATCTTGAAGAAATTTGATTCAGGAAATGCATATGAAGTGGAGTTACCGAAAGGTATGGGAATATCACCTATACTCAACATTGTAGATCTATATCAATATCATGGAGTAGAGTTCAGTACGAAAAGTGAAACCAAATTCAAAAATTAGTTTCCTAAACAACAATCAAATGAGATTGAAGAGATTTTGGATATCAGAGATGGGAGGAAGACTTGTGGAAGACAGTACATAGAATATCTTGTGAAATGGAAAGGTAGACTAGTTAAGGATTCTTCTTGGATTTCTCAGGCTAAGCTAGACTAACTTGTTTTTCCTTTAGCCCTAGAAAAGTGAGGTACTCACTTTTTCATTAACCCCGAATGTCTGATGTAGGAGCATCCTTGGTTCTTGGCAATCTTGCATCAACCAAAAAATATTTTCTTTCAGTTTTATGTTCTTATTGTGTTCTTTCTCAGTTCGTGTTGGTGGATTCGTCATCTTTGCTCACTAGACCTTGTGGATCTTGGAGTACATTTCCTACATGTTCATTTTCCTTGTTCCAAGATTTGGGTGTGATTGGATCTTTTTCCGGTAAGTTATCAGTTCCAAAAAATTTGGCAGTTTCTTGAACTAGCACCGAAATAATTTCAAACTTTTTGGCCAGTTCAATCGTTGTGGATCTTCCCCGTGACTTGCAAATCTTAATAGTGATTTTAATTGTTCCTGGGAGTTTCCCTGACCTTCATTATAGGTCCACACTTCATCCTACACACCTATTGAAGAGTAATTCAATTTGAGGCTGACTTATTCATGTGCGCGTTACATTTTCTTCCCTTGGTGAATGTGATGATCTTTGGCCGACACAGATGTTTCCAGAATCATGGATATGTTATAAAGCCTGTAATTAATCATTAGAATAAGTAGTGAAGAATAGATAGTTAAGTTTGGATTAGATCTATAAGATTTTAGCTCACATATAGGAGCATATTGGAATATTGTATTCATGAGCATGTTGTATCAGGCCTATGAGCCAAATCTATAAGCCTGGATGTTGTCAGCCGAATGTAACTGGGATTTCTATTAATGAGAATGTTATAATTTGCATTTGCATCCATATTCTATGTTGCTTTCGTTGTGTAACTCTTGTTGCACTATCCAGATTGTTCTCTTGTGAGGACCCTCCTACCGTGGCTGCGCCAAAGTTGTTTTTCAAAAATATGGCATTCTAGGTCCATGCAAAAAGATATTCTAAACAAAACCCACGTCTCAAAATTTTTCGTGAAATTTTTCTCTTGGGGAAGTTATTTTTAGCCTCTATGAAAAATTTGATCAAATAGTATCGTGTGCATAGTCATTCTTCCATATTTTTCAGTATGTAGTTCTCTCAAGTTGAATTCAAGACCAAATCAGTCTTGCTTCATGATTTCCTGAAGATAGCTGATAGCAACTTGCATCAAGTGAATTTGGTGGTTGATTTGGACAATTTGGCAGGCGTAGACACTCAAAGTCTACGAATTCCATATGGTTGCATACCTCATATATCTGATAGCCTTTCAAGTTCATTTTAGAGGGTTGAATACCATTGGAATTCGTGGATGTGCAGCAAGTTCATGAGCATTTCTCATAGCTAGAGTGTTCATAGTCAAAAATTTTGGTTTCATCATGCAACACTCTTCCATTGAGAAAAAACAAGAAAAGCATCAAAAGCATAAAACTGTAGAAGAAATAGAGGTCATCACTCAAGTTACAAATCCGCCAGAGTTACCAATCAGTGAATTTCTAGTTGAAGTGTGCAGATATTTCCAGGATTGCTCAAGTTGTTGACAAGTAGTAAACTGACAGTTGAGGCATGTGATGATCTCTAGATGATGAGGCAGTTAACAACTTCTTTGAGGAGTTGATTTCTTGAGATGGAAACTAATAGACTACTAGTTGGGACGTCCTACCTTTTCCAAAGATAGCATTTAAAATAGTAGTTAAACTTGACGCTTTTTCCAAGTTAACTCGCTATCCCACCTTTCATGCATGTCTATTTTTGGAGACACCTCTTGTACCATGGAGTTAGCTTTAGTTTTAGAATCAATTAAATGAAGTAGTATTTCCAGTTAATGATTAGTTACATTTGTTTAGACATAGGAATAAATCTTGTTGATTGGCAAGAACTGAATGTTAACACAAGGAGATTTTAGGGTTTTCTACTCCTTTGAGTGTCTATAAATAAGAGCAACCTTTGCTCATTATTTTTTAACCATACTTGTGATAACAAAACGTTGAGCTATGTTTGTTAGCTTTCTTGTTGTTCATGTACTTGCATTCAATCTTTGTTCAAGTGTAATTTGGTTGATCGTTGATTGTACTTTTTCCTCTTCATACAAATTGATGTCCCAAACATGTAACCATTGATTCAGTTTGAGGAAATAAAATCAAAAGTACAATGAGTCTTTGATCCAAATTCTCAAGATCTTTCAATATTTGTTGTTTCTATAATCTTTGTTTTAATCTACACCTTGAAAGAGCAATGAGCCTTCAAGGGAATTTGGAGATTAAGTTTATTGTTTGATGTTGTTTCTTATAATCTTTATTTCAGCTTACACCTCGAAAAGAGCAATGAGCCTTCAAGGAATCCTAAGATCTAGTTTATCAATTGATGTTTTTTTCTTATAACCTTTATTTCAGCCTACACTTCGAAAGAGCAATGAGCCTTCGAGGGAATCCTAAGATCTAGCTTATCATTTGATGTTTTTTTTTTTATAACCTTTATTTCAACCTACACTTTGAAAGAGAAATGAGCCTTTGAGGGAATCCTAAGATCTAGCTTATCATTTGATGTTTTACTTTCATAAACTCTATTTCAGCATACATCTAAAAAAGCAGTGAGCCTTCGTATGCATTCTAAGAACCAGTTTGTCTAAGTTACCCAAATCATTCCCTTTTATTTCTAAATCCTCTTGCTCTGAATTTACTTGAGGAGATAGAAGCATTATAAATTTAGGCCTAGTTGTAGTTGAGACTACGAAACCAAAGCTCAGTTGCAATGCAAAGAGTTTTATAAACCTTGTGCTCTCAACTGAGATAAAAAGATAGGAATTTACTTTACTTTTTACGCATAATCAGAAAAAGAGGGAGCTTCCCCTCCTAATTTGAAGAGTAGTTTATTTGTGCATAGCTTTTCATTTCCAATATGCACTCCAGAGGTGCAAATTGAAATGTCAACAATTTTCTTTGCAAAAAGCATGGATCAAGCTTGTGTAAGTATACATTGTGGGAACCACACCATCCTCTACCATTTTGTGAAATAAATTGTCTACCTCAAAAAGATGATTATCCTTGCATAGCCTGTCAATGAGTGCATTGTAAGTATCAACATTTGTTCCACAACCATTATCCTTCATTTGGTCTATTAACTTGAGTTCTTTGTGAGCTTTTTTGTGCTTGCAGTACCCATAAATGAACACATTCTAAGCTATTTCATTTGGTATCAACCTTTTCTCAGAAAAATTAATAAAATTCCTTTAATAAGTTCAGTATAGGTGTTCAGGTAAAGCTCACATCTAGTTTTTTGCATCATGTCAAACAACCTAAGTGCATTCTCAATGTTTCCCATTTCGCAATAGCCTTTAATTAAAGTGCTAAATGTGACAATTGTAGGAGACAAACCCATTTTGGACATTCTATCAAATATCTGCATGGTTGTATTCGTTCCCTCTTCCTTGCATAATTCATCGATCAGTTCATTGAATGTGTGAGTAGTTGGTTTGTAGGTTCTCTTTCTCCTTTCTTTCCTAGAAGTTGAATTGCAGCATCGACCTTATTTTCTTTTTGTGCAGAAACTGTGAATAAGAGCATTGTAAGTTACCACATTAGGCCTTATGCCTTGTTTTACTATATTATCAAATCATTTAAGCATGAATGTTAGGTTGGCATCTTCTCTCAACCATGTGCTTCACTAGATCATGTGCTTCCTGCAATTGCCCTCGTTCACAAAGAACTATGATGAGTAAAGTGTAGGTATGAACTATATGCTCACATCCATTCTCCCCCATCTCAACCAACATTTGAAAATCCTTTTGTATTCTACCCACAATCAAGAGACCATTTATAATATAAGTGACAGAATTGGGAGGCATTTTGCAAAAAACCCTGAATGCTTGATCCATGTTGTCATTCTTGCAGTGACCAAGGACGAAGGACGTGTAGGTAAAAGTGTTAGCATACCAACCTTCCTGAAGAAGTTTTATGGCATATTAATTTTAGAAAATGAAATAGAAGACCATTTATGTCATTGCAGTACGGTGAAATCCACTCATACAATCTACTCATGGGCAGGTACTATTAAAGGTGTGCCAACAAATAGTCGCTTTGAATAATAAACACCAATTTTCTGCCATAGCCATCGTGAAATGCAAGTTGCATTTTGATATAATGAATGTTGATTTTTGTAGCTCGAAAGGTGGGATGTGGATTTTTTTTAAAGCAACTTGAGTTGGATATGCTTTAAATCGCTTTAAAGCAACTCGAGTTAGATATGCTTTAAAACAATTCGAGTTGGATTTTTAGCAACAACAAGATTTTTATTCTTTAATAGAATGTTTTCGAGTTTGTGAGGATAAGATAAATCCAAGAGTGATTTTATGTGTAATTAAAGCCAAAGAAAGCAAGGAAATATTTTTTCCTTGCACGCTAAGTAAAGCAGCCAGGCTCTATAAATATAAGATTGTTGTAGCAAACTCATATTGTATTTTGGAAAGAAAAGTTTGTTGTTAGGTTGAATAGAAGATCCAAAATTTGCAGGTTTTTCCCCACATTGTGGTTTCCTGGGTATATATGTGTTATTATCTTTTTGTAATTGGTTTCTTGTTATTTTTGCTTTCACTGTTATTAGTTGTTAATTAACCCAGTTGTATTAATTGTTATAAATTAGATTTCTTTCTGTGAATTTATTGTGCAATTAATTTGTTGTTGGGCTATAGAAATTAACATGGTATCAGAGCACTATACTTTGAATACGAAGCCAAGATTTGTGATGCAAATTTCAAGAAAAAAAATCAGATTTTCATCTCCAGTTCTTTTGTAGCTATGGCAACCAGTGTTCGATACAAGGACAAGCTTGAGGGTGCATCTAACTTCTTGCAATGGAAGGTTCGGATTACATCTGTTCTCAAGGAGAACAAGCTGTGGATCTATGCTAGTACAGAAGTGACACCACGAACAAATGATCCTATTGCCTTAGATTCGCATGAAATCAAAGAGGCCAAGGCTTAGAGGATTATCCTGGATGGAGTAAGAGATCATTTAATTCCTCATTTATCAGGGAAAGACACCGCCAAGGAGATGTGGGATACGCTCACAAAATTTTATCAGAGCGACTATCAGAGTCGTAAGATGATGCTCAAGGACAAATTGCATAATACCAAGATGTCCAAAGGCAAGAGTGTGACCTCTTACTTTTCCAAGTTGACACAGGTTAGGGATGAGCTTGTTGTTGTTGGAGAGACAATTAATGAAGATGAGTTGGTGTGTATAGCCTTGAATGGTTTTTCAAAGCACTGGGAAGTGTTTGTCAAGTGTGTTGTTGGCAAAGATCGGCTACCTGATTGGGAAAGACTTTGTGATGATTTTTTTCAGGAGGAGATCTGTGAAGGTGCTCATCAAGGAGATTAGACAAAGAAAGGTCAAGATGAAGAAAATCTTGCTCTTGCAAGCAAGGGTAAGAAGAAGTCCAATAAAGAGCAATCAGAAGGTTCTTCTTCCAAGAGTGGGAAGAAGAAAGATTTGAGCAAGATTATTTTTTTTTGCTGCCATCAGATGGGTCACTATGTCAGTCAATGTTTGAATAAGAAAAATAAGGACAAGCAGAAGAAGCAATTTTCTGCTACAGTAGAGGTGGATGAGTTTGCATCATAATTTGAAAATGAGTTTTCACTCATTGCCTGTCTCTCAAGTTCAATTGCCAACAGGGTATGGTATATTGACAGCGGGGCTTCTCGCCACATGACAGGAGTCAGAGAATGTTTCACCAAGTTGCAGGAGAAGAAGTTGGATTTCTATATTGAGCTCAGAGACAATGCCAAGTACCATGCAACTAGTATTGGCACCGTCAAGTTTCAAAAGGAGTTTGGCAAACCTTTGTTGGTGGAGGATATGTTGTATGTCCCTACCATGACAAAGAATTTAATCTCAGTTTCTTCTTTGGAAGACAAGGGTTACATCGTGACCTTTGAGAGGGGAAAAGTCTATATTCATCCCAAAGATTCCAAGGTTGCAAAAGTGATTGGAGTCAAGCATGGCAGCTTGTTTCGGTTACAGTTTGAGCCAGCACATGCGTTGGTTAGTAGCTGTAAAGGGATAGGAGAATTGTGGCATAGGAGGATGGCTCACCTTCACCATGGAGCACTTAATATTCTTAAGGAAATAGTGACGGGGCTGCCTGAGATGAAGACAGAAAAAACATGAGGTGTGCAAGGGTTGTGCTCTTGGGAAATATGCCAAGACCAGTTTTCCAAGTAGTGACACTAGATCCGAAGGGATTTTGGATCTTGTACATTCAGATGTGTGTGGGCCCATGTCAACAACATCCTTGAATGGATATGAGTACTATGTTACCTTCATTGATGATTTCTCCAGGAAGACGTGGATATATTTCATGAAGAATAAAGATGAGGTCTTCCGTAGGTTTAAAGAGTGTAAGGCTCTCGTGGAGAACCAAACAGGGAGGAAGATCAAGATATTGAGGTTTGATAATGGAGGAGAGTATACCTCGAATGCCTTCAAAGATTTTTGTTCTCATGAAGGTATCAAGAAAGAGTTGACAGTTCTGTACAACCCCCAGCAGAATGGGGTTGTTGAATGGAAGAACAGGGCTATAGTTGGAGTAGCCAAGGCCATGCTTCATGATCAGGATCTTCCTTGGTTCTTATGGGAAAAAGCTTGCAATAGAGCTATGTATTTACAGAATAGGAGCCCTCACAAAGTGTTGAGAAAGTTGACTCCAAAAGAGGTGTTCACTGGTAAGAAACCAGATTTGGGGCACATTCGCATCTTTGGATGCCTTGTGTATTGTCACATTCCTGTTGAGAAGAGAACCAAGTTGGAACCTACTGCAGAGAAGGGTATTCTTGTTAGATACAGTGAAACTTCTAAGGCTTATTGGGTTTACATTCCTACTCTCAGGAAAACAGTTGTTCGTAGAGATGTAAATTTTGAGGAAGAGAGGGCTCTTCAGAAATATAGCAACTTGATGAATGAGGGGGAGCAATCACCCACTATTGAGGCAGCACAATTTCCTCAAACTTCAATCACGCAAGCTGGAGAGCAGAGCGAGCAGGTTGAGCAGGGTGATCAGAAGGAGGAATCAATAATTCCTCAACCTCAAATTCCTATTACAGAAAAGAGGAGAAACAGGGCAGTTGAGTAGACACTGAGAGAGGCTCAAGAATATGTAGGTGATCCTCAAGATTTATTCAGATAGAGAAGGGCTCCCAGACATTATTTTGAGTATGTGGAACTTATGAGTGAATTAATTGAAGTAGAGCCTTCCATCTTTCAAGAGGCGTCCAAACACCAAGTATGGAGGGATGCCATGGTGGAAGAGTATTCTTCCATCATGAAGAACAGTGTGTGGGAGGTAGTACCAAGACCAGAAGATAAGTCTGTGGTGGGCTTGAGATGGTTGTATAAGATTAAGCATGTTGCATATGGTAGTGTGAAGAAGTTCAAAGCCCAGTTTGTGGCTAAGGGGTTTTCTCAGAAGGAAGGAGTCAACTATTACGAGACTTTCGCTCCAATAGCTAGGTACTCATCCATAAGAGCTATCATTTCTATAGCAGCACAAATGGGTTGGAGGATTCACCAGATGGATGTAAAGATGGCCTTCCTCAATAGGGTGATTGAGGAAGATATTTACATAGAGCAACCAGAAGGATTTGAAGCACATGAGAGGGATTCTCATGTATGCAAGTTGAAAAGAGCACTATATGGACTCAAGCAGGCTCCCAGGGCGTGGTATTCACGTATTGACAGTTACTTGCAAAGTGTGGGCTTCATCAAGAGTGAGGCGGATCCGAACCTGTACTATATTCAGGTGAAGGGCGAAATTCTCATATTGTTGTTATATGTTGACATATTTCTCACAGGGTCAGAGGAGCTCATAGCACACTGCAAGCAAGATCTTGCAAGAGAGTTTGAGATAAAGGACTTGGGGTTGATGCACTACTTTTTGGGATTGGAGTTGTGGCAAAAAGAGGGAGAGATATTCCTTGGACAAGGGAAGTACTTAATTGATATCTTGAAGTGATTCAGGATGGAAAACTGTAAGCTTATGTCAACACCACTTGTGACCAATTGGAAAAAGATTGATGCTTCTAGGTGATCCCACAAAGCTGGTTTACAATTTTTGGGAGGATCTGATTTTTGCTAAAATCACATATTTTTAGAAAATATAATTATTTGAGCCTTAAAAGGTTTCATTTAAATAATTCCAATTGAAGAGGTTTTGATCAAACTGGCTTAAATCAAACCCCCTTGGATAGAACCCCGATAGTTTTAAACCATATCTATAACGAAGTCTCCTTTACACCTATCAATATGCTGATAAAAAACCACTTTTGATTTACCTTTTGGGGGATCAAATGAATTCATTTAAAATTTATTTTTTGTAAGTATGTAGTCCTTATTATAAGCTTCCCAAAAAGTATAATTTTAAATAAATTTAATTTAATTATTATATTTATTTTTTATTTCTCTCATGAATGTCGTTTTCACTAAAAATCAAGCTCTCTATTTTGCACATGTAGAAAAATAGGAGATTATAAAAAAATTAAAAATATTAGTGCACCAAATATTGAAGTCCTTGATCCAACAAAAAAAAAAAATTTTGATACATATAAATAAAGTTAGTTATACGGTCATGCTATGTCTGAATTATAATTGTTTTGAATTTGAAACTTGATTAAAGAAAAAGTATTCAATAAAAAACTATTGAACCAAGTGGAAGGACTAGATATCGAGTTACAAATCTAAATTCGAAAGAATTAGAATTTTATCCTTCATGGAAAAAAGTTGTGTTATACGGTGAGCATCACTTTTTAAAAATATTGTTTTCTAAAAAACTAGTTTTCAAGGGAGATGGAAAAGAAGTGCAATTTGATTCCAAAATTTTGAAAAAATTATATTTAGAATCTATAGACAAAATGTCACGAAACTCTAGTTTGCATCATCTTCAAATTCCTCACGGTTAGCCGCTATAGGTTCCCAAAAGTGAAGATTTAGTTAAAAAAAATTATTCCAGTGACCAGTTTGGCCAAAAATTGTAAACCACTATTGTGGGATCACCCTTCTAGATTAGAGGTTGTGGACCCGACTTTATACAGACAGTTGATAGGCTCTCTTATGTATCTGGTCAACACCAGGCCAGACATTTGTTTTGCAGTGAACTCACTCAGTCAATTTATGGTGGAACCTAAACATGTGCACTGGATAGCTGCAAAGCATGTTTTGAGATATCTTCGAGGAATAGTTGATTATGGGTTGAAGTGTGTTTAGTAGGATGGAGTGAAGCTCGAGGGGTTTACCGATGCAAATTGGGCAGGCAATACAGCTGATCGGAAGAGCACTTCAGGGTGCAGTTTTAGTTTGGGATCAGGAGCAGTCTCTTGGTACAACAGGAAACAGAAGTCAATTGCGCTGAGTTCTGCAAAGGCCAAGTATATGGCAGCCAGTATGGCTACATGTGAGGCTATCTGGCTTTGGAAACTTCTAGTTGGGCTCTTTGATCAAGAGTTGGATCCTACAGTCATTTACTGTGATAATCAAAGTTGTATCAAACTCTCTAAGAATCCAGTGTTTCATGACAAGTCAAAGCACATTGAGATCAAGTACCACTTCATTAGAGATTGTGTGGAGACGGGGATAGTGAAGCTCTATTACATTCCTACGGACGAACAGATAGCAGATATCTTAATGAAGGCCTTGATGAAGAGCAAGTTTGAATTCTTCAGGGACAAGTTGGGTGTGGTGCAGAACACCTTCCTCGCTAAGAGGGAGTGTTGATTTTTGTAACTCAAAAGGTGGGATGTGGATTTTTTTTAAAGCAACTTGAGTTGGATATGCTTTAAATCGCTTTAAAGCAACCCGAGTTAGATATGCTTTAAAACAATTCGAGTTGGATTTTTAGCAACATCAAGATTTTTATTCTTTAATAGAATGTTTTCAAGTTTGTGAGGATAAGATAAATCCAAAAGTGATTTTATGTGTAATTAAAGCCAAAGAAAGCAAGGAAATATTTTTTCCTTGCACGCTAAGTAAAGCAGTCAGGCTCTATAAATATAAGATTGTTGTAACAAACTCATATTGTATTTTGGAAAGAAAAGTTTGTTGTTAGGCTGAATAGAAGATCCAACATTTGCAGGTTTTTCCCCGCATTGGGGTTTCCTAAGTATATCTATGTTATTATCTTTTTGTGATTGGTTTCTTGTTATTTTTGCTTCCATTGTTATTAGTTGTTAATTAACCCAATTGTATAAATTGTTATAAATCAGATTTCTTTCTGTGAATTTATTGTGCAATTAATCTATTGTTGGGTTATAGAGATTAACAATGAAGGCGTTCAATCCAATGAATAATACCACATGAAAATTAATAATTGCCATCAAACACGGGATAAATACGATTGCGAAAATTAACAACTACGATGACTTCAATTGTCTCCATATTGTATTAAGAGAGTCGGCCATTGATTACTAATTTTAGCTCAGCCTCTTTCAAATTGAATATGCCTTTGACGTAAATTATTTATTTCATAATTATTATTAAAAAATTATTTATTTATCACACATCACAATATTTAAATATTATCGGAGTAATCACGCGTTCCATGCCTATAGAGGAGCGCAAACCTTCTATAGTTATCTTCACCAACCTTTTTACCTTATTCAAGGGAGACGTTTGGAACCGTGGGTTTCTCATTATAAGTAGAAAAAATTTACTCCAAAGAGGTAGGAGTATACAACTAACCTACTTTAAAGCAATAAAATATTTGTAAACCATTGAAACCTACTAGCTTTAGAATAGCCTCGGACATGGATGATATGTATTATCACAATAACCACTTATTGAAACTAGAACTTCTCTCGGTAGATGAAAAGTGTATATATTCTTTAATTGGGTTGGATTATGTTATTTTATGTGGATAGTTTTAATGTGTAGTTTTGGTATGTAATAGGTCTTTTTTTTTAATGTTTTTGTTAATTTTAAATTTGAATTTAATATTTTATTATATTTTTCAATTTAATTTAAAATATGTTAATATTTAATTTTTATTATAGTTTTTTTTTAATAAATTGTAGATATATTTTTAATATTGAATTATAATTATGGTTTTGTCTTTTTGTTTTTAAATTTAAATTTAATTATTTGTTATGTTAGTTTTTTAAAAGTTGTGATTATTATCTATTGATCAACACATTAAAAGTTTTGAAATGTATCTTTGGGGTTTGTACTTAAGAACATCATCTTAGATCAATCTAATGATCAAAATATCACATCAATCACAACAAAGATCAATAAATAGGACAATACATGTACATCAAAATATTTATGTCATTGTCGTATCAATTATAGTTTTAGCTATTAGGTTTTACCATGTCTATGTCAACATACAACACCTTTTGGTTATTTATTTATTTTAATTATTATTGAATCAAATCTAGGGCCATGACTATTATCAAGGGAGTTGAACACTCTTCCTTTTATCATAACATGCCCCAATAGTGCTTCTTAACATCATCCAATTTTTATTGCATATACATTATTTGAACATGTTCTACATATTTCAACACTCTAGTATGCCTACGATAAGACTATGCTATCATAACATAATCACACCAAACAGACAAAATCACTAGTGTGGTCTTGTCCTAGACTATTAAATTCTCAGGCCTCAATCATCACAAGATTCAAATTATTTATCTAGTTATAGATTTTCAATTTTGGCTCTCTATCACAGCACTATAATGTAGTATATAATCACATAACATTAATTTCTAAGTAAACCCTAATTTATCTCAATCTATTTTAACTTATAATCTACATCTTTGTTTTCATTTTACTTGCTCATTATTTATATTGATTTGTATTGATCTAATCTTACATAGCTCTCTTGCTCCTTTGTGAGCTTGCATAGAAAGTAAGAGTAGTCATTGGTGTGCCTATGTGGGATTTGCACTCACTAGAAAATCTATTTGTCACTATTTTATAGGTAACCAACCACTCCAAACCACATAAAATAAAGATTATTCCTTCATCTTTCATAGCTAGTCTACTTAAGCTTTATCTTTTAAGTAATTATTACTACTTAAGTGATATATATATCATGCAACTTGTGTGACTCAATATTAATTAATTACTTTCTATTTAACACAATTTAAATATTCAAAATCATCCCAATGTACCACATGCATGGTTCTCTTATGTAATACAACTAGCTACAAACTCTTTGTTGGAGAGGCATAAGAACAATATATTGTTCATTCAAACTTTACAAGTAATAAATTTATTTTGTTGCAATGGTGCAACCACTCAAGGATTTATGCATGCATAAATATCACATACATAATTTAGCATAGTATTTTTTTACATAATATTCAATGATGCACAAATTCTCATAGTGCACATTCAAGGATTATTCATTCTATAATTATGGTTAAATAGTGGTAAGTTATGCAAACACAAATATTACATTAATCACATGTGCCAAATATTTAGCATGATTCTAGTTCACTTTACATATGCACAAACCATGGTTCGACACCTATTAATTATGGTATAAACACAGTAATCTCGACACATATAATTATAAATTAATTATGCCACATTTATTTTAATTATAATTATTGTATGAATCTTTTTAAAATATATGACACATAGCTAAGTTGCATATTCTGAAGTGGTTATGGTATCATCAAAATTATTATATTTGAATGGGTTAGAACCTTACTTGGTTCATCTCTTATCCCTAAATGTTCAACCTTTGACACTCTAAAATGTGCATGGGTTCCAAAGCTATATGCCTACTAGCATTTACCTATAGTGAGGTCTAATATAACACATGATTATTGCTAGTAACATACTTTCTCAAAAAATATATGTGGAATACATCAAGAATGCATGACAAGATTGATGTCAATTTTCTTGATGGTAGGCTACTAGGCTATATGCTCTAAGATCTCTAAACGACAAACAAACCTCAACCTACGATTAGAACCCTTCCATATTAGAGTATGATTTTATTTCAGGGTCACCCTTAACAAAAAATTATCATCAAGCAAGAGATATTGATTCAATCTATTAGCAACTGAATACTTCTTTTGACAATCTTATGCCTCTAAAATATGTTTTTGAGTAGATGCAATATGGCTCTGCATTTTTTGTGACATTGTGGAACCAATAGACACTTTATCCTTTAACCTATCTCAATTAAAGGGTGTTCTACAAGATCTACTATACAAAGGATTGAAAACATTTCATGCTTAAGGAACTGTGGAAAGTATTGTTATAGGAGAATTCTACCAAATACATGTATTTTTCCCACCATAAAAACAAGGGGACTAAGTATTATGTACACCTTTCAAGTCCTAGGTCCAATTTTAATTATCTTATTGTTACCTATTTTTAGCTACAGCTCAAAACAGGTAGAGTTGAATTGCATTCCTCATTGAAAGGTACAAAATTTCTTCTAAAGTATTCATTATATTCCAGAATCTGATTACTTATGAATTTCTAGTGTGATTATGCAAATGCTTGTAATAGAAGAACTCATAAATTTGCATACTAAATGTTGCTTTATTCATATTGTAAAAACCAATGTCCCACACAAGCCGTGGGAGTAAATTAATTTGATTTTCATAATCAAATAATGAATACAAAGTAAAGTTGTAAACTACACAACTGAAGATGTAAACATGAAAAAGGGAGCAATTCATCATTTCCTATAATGATGAATCATTTTATACTTTATGTCTTCAAGTTGTTGTGTCTAAGTGTCTCCAAGTTGTTTCAGCTGCAAACTCCATCGTTTCCTACAAGAGTATTGAAAGGTGGTGTTAGATCAATGATATATCACATCCTTCCTTATGCCTATATTACCAACAGAAATGTAACCTACATCCTATTAGGCATTCATCAGATGATTGAGTCATCAAAAAAGATGTTCAGGGAGCACAAAGTTCAATGGAAGCTTTCAGCTTCAATTATTTTGCTAATTTATTTTTTTAATGTGTAGGAACAAGTTCATTATGTTCATGATTAATTTCATCAATATGTGGAGCAAAATGGGCTCCCACAAAGGCCAAGCCCAGCATATCAGGAGGACACCCTCTCATTCACATCAATACATGAGAGTCATGAAAAAATTAAAATAGTCATTAAATAGGATTGTTGCCATAAGAGAAATTTACAGAAGACAACCATATGCAATGATAGTAATCTCAAAATTCCAAGCAATGAGCTCAAAAGAAAAGTCTTGTCAAAACAACTATAGGTTCCAAGAACAAATCAAACCATATGCATTGCTAGTGGATACAATGCAAAAAATTGGAGACAGTATTGAACATCTCCAAATGGAACAACATTTGAAAGTACATAATTGAACAAATGTATTATTCTCATATTGAAAAGCTTCTATTGCCATCAGGTCTAAGTATATTTTGTTGCCTTAACATGCTTTGTTCATGCAAATGGTGTTGTTTTGAATGCTCATATTGATTAGAACAACAAGTATTTATTTCAAAAAGGAGTGATAGTGAATAGGCATACATGTTCCACTGTCAAGCATTATGTCAGAGCTCATATATTTCAAGATTTCTATGCATTGTAAATCAGTTTCAATGGCTTATGAAAGGAAAGATTAAAATGCATAAAGAGTAGAAGAAGCTCTAGCATTTGTTAATCATTGATAGTCCATTCCATTCATTCAGTTTGAGGAATTCTCAATGACAACATTACAAAATAGAGAAGAGACTTTGTTTCATAGGTTAAGTGAACAAAGGAAGTGTTCTAGATTTACAAAGTTCAAGAGGGGTAGTTCCTAAATGTTTTAGAATGTGAAAGACTTTCATTAAAAATAGCGCAATTTAAACATACATATGAAGATGTATTGTGTTTTCTAATGCAATCATGTTTGACTAAATGTTTAGTACAAAAGCTAAATCAGAATACCCAGTTGGGAGTTTTGTCTCAACTTTTGAGCTTTCTTATAAAAAAACACAAATATAGTGAAATAAATGAGGAAACTGGGGTTTATTTTTCAAAATACAGCCAAGGTTCTCCTCTTATTTTCCATTAAAATGAGAAGCTATAACTAGGGTTTCGAGCCATGGATATATTTTAAAATATAGAAACTACATAAGTGGTTGCGGCCTAATAAGCTAGTTTCTTTCCTAAATGACCAAACCCACTTGGTTTTTCTCCATGAAAATGCAAATACAAAGGAAATAACTGCAAGGGTTTGAGCTTGTCTCAACAATGGAGCTTTTAGAAAAATGCAAAAGAATAGAGAGACAAGTCGCGGCCATCTACAGATAGAGAAGTTTACAAAACCCAAATGAAGACCAAGCTTGAAGTGAAACACATGAAAATAACAATGATAGAGGTCGCGGCTTCTTTTTCTTTGCAACAATCCAAATAACAAGCTTAAAGCACATAATATTCATCATTTTTTGCATAAACAATGGAGTCCATATAGAGAGGAGATACATCATCATAATATATAAAAATGCACTTAACATGCAATGTTTTCCATAGGTTCACCAACAGAACTCCAAAAAGATTCTAAATGAGCTCCAGTTCAAAGCTTAAATGGTGACCCCAGAGCAATTGAAGGACAACAGAATAATAAACGAAGAAAATATGTAAGATACTATTCTACAGTCATGGACTAGAGGCTTAGAAAATGCTACACAATGGAGTCGAGGTACCTCCAAATTGTGACTGAAAACAACTTACCCTGTGGAAATTAGTAAGACTCGGCCCAGAAACAGCATGGAATGGTGTAAGCTCCACAAGTTTCAAGCTATAAACCCTAGTCAATGATGACCAATGTTTCAGCAAGCTTCTCCTCAAAGCTTATTTTCTCAAGCACTAACAATCACAAATGATAAGATTAGGGTTTCTAATCTTCCCTTTTGCATGGGCTCGATGGGATTTTTGACTATTTTTATAAAAAAATATTATGTTGTTTATTATTCTCATGGCCTTGACTTCAAGTGAAAGTGCCTAGAAATGATGTGGTCAACCCTATCAATGAAATATATGTTGAGAGTAAACATTATTCTTTATGTGCTAAGGTAGCAGATGCATATTTTATGCTAAGTGGTGGCCAATATAAAATAATGCATGCTTTTTGCATGATATTTGATGCCTTTCAAGGGTGATAAATGATGTTTTGCAAAATATGCTAAGTATAAATCATGCATGGAGGGGAAAAATAAAAAATAAAAATTCACTCACGTGCATATAAGTTGAAAATTAAATCATTTTCAAACTTCAATTCATAAGGGGGATTTTTGAGTTACATCTTCACTTGGAGGAGTGATTTTAGGAACTTTTTTGGGTCAAAATGCATGAAGGACCTTTTCGATGAGGTAAAGTTCTTGTTAGCTCAAGTTTTGAACCCCTTTTTTTGGGACTTTCATCTTTGCTCGTGAATGGAAGTTTGCACCTTCAATTCACTTTCAGTGCCACCTATATGCATTTAGGAGCCATTTTTGAGTTACTATTCATTTACATATATTGTGACATGGAGTTATGAGCTATTTAAGCTCAGTTTACGGAAATGGAGAGTCTGTTTTTCAGTCAATTTTGCTTTTGCTTGTGGGAGAGATTTTCAAGGTAGTTTTCACTTTCAGTGAACTATTTCTTCCACCTTCTCACACTTTGGAGTTTTCTCACATTGTATTTATGGGAAAAAGTTATTCTTTTTTACTTGGTTCTTGTTTTCTAACTTTGCCTTCAGCAAAGAGACTTCATGTAACTCAGTTTTCACAATTTAGTAGATTATGCAATAGCTTTTATAGGTTAATTAAGTCTGTAGTTTGCAAGAAGAATTCCTTTTAATTTCCAGTATTTTTAATTTTTTCCTTCAAGATTTTAGGTGTCATCATTTTGTGGGGTTCAATCAAAAGATTATTGTGTTTCAATTTTAAAACCTTCAATATTTATGTTTCCTTTCATAAATATATGTATGCAGTTTAGTTTAAGCTCGCTATTTAAATACAATGTGCATGTAATTGATTAGTCAGTTAGTCATGAAAGCTAGGTATTTTCCCTCAAAATTATATTCAATCAAGGCCTTTGCATGAAACATTTAGGTGATTAGGCTATTAGATCAAGTTGTGCAAGTAGAGGTATTGAGTAATCATTTGTGGATTAAGTTGCAGTTTAGATTTCCAATTAGGTGCATCACCAAGGTTTTAATTTTAGTTCATGCATTCAATTCAATCCTTCCTACCCTTTTCCCAAAAGAAATCATTCAAGTACCTAATTGATCATCATATAGGAACTAACCTGAATCTAGAGGTTTAGTTTCATCATAGGGCACCCACAACCTGAAACTATTCCAATGTTTCACTAGATTGCAAAACTTTTAAAAGGTTTTGTAGTACGGGTGCAATCCTAGTGACAATAGTTTTTGGCACACCCGGTGGGACTCTGAAGTTCACTTCAGAGAAGGAATTCAAAGTTTTCAAACTGTTGTTCTAGTATATACAACAGCATTTTTTTCCTTTCAGAGGTTACAGTTTATACCTAGCGACTTGGAACACATCTACCAGTTTCAAGTGATCAAGTGCTAGTATGTTTCAAATCAAACTTAATATTCTAATTTCCAGCATTTATATGAGTAGAAATTACATATTTTCATAGATATCATGTATACCCATCCCCTTACTATGGAAATATTGTCAACCAATCACCCTATCATCCATATCAAGCCAATCACGCAGCTGGTTTTATCCCAAACAACCATGCAACAATAGCATATCAACATGCTCAACATGCTTACCTCCCACCCACCCATGCTCAACCTTCATATCAAAGTGTATATGTCCAAAATCAGCTCCAATAGTTTGAGGATATGAAGAATAATATGAATGCAACCAAGGAAATATTGTTAGACATCACAAAGAAGATAGAAGAGTACAAGAGGCAACAAGAGCTTGATTGCAGCAACAAGAGTTAGACGATCAGGCCTACCTTCATGAACAGGAGTTGGAGACTCAATGGATATAGTTTGAAGAAAATCTCGAGAGGGAGTTAGCTGCAAAAGAAGAGCAGATGAAGTTTTCGTTTGCTCAAAATCATGAGGTCCAAACAACTCCCTTCATTCCAAATTAGCCCTTTCAAGATGAGATTTGTAAATATGAAATTCCAATTTTTAAGCAAAACGAGCCTCTTAATTCCACAAATAAGCCAGATTTCATAAGCCTACATCCTTTGCAAGTTGACGAAAGTAATCAGGTACAGTCTAGTGCAGTTACAAAGCATCCCATTGATCAGGATAGCTCACTTATCATGGAGAAGATTAGAAATGTAAATCCATTGTCTTTACCTTTGGATGTTTACCATTTAGAGTAGCAAAAGATAGAACAAGAGCAAGGGGTTGTAGAGCCCAAACCAATTTCCAAGTTTTAGGAGTGCTCCTCCAATACAATAGCCAATTCATAGTTAGGAGCAGGCTCAAACACACTATAATGAACTTAGTGATCCTACAAGTCAGTAGTTGAAGGTTCTTGCAGTTCCTTTTGTGCTAGAAAATCAGAAAAATCATATGTGAAGCAAGAGGTTGTTGATGTTTATAGTGTGTTTCCAGCTGAAAACGAACACAACGCATGTGTAGAGAAGGTTGGTTCAAGCTTAATATTAAATCCTTTGCACTTTGATTCATTTGAGAAGATTTTTAATGTTGTTTATGAGAATGAGAGTAGAATGGAAAGGCTACAAGATGAAGTCTTCTGTTGCAAGAGAAAATTATCAAAATTTCATTGGAAAAGGCACTACCTGAGGAGGAGGATTCAATTTCTTCATTTAACTAGCTACCTAGATTTATTGACAATGAGGAAGACAACATGCAGATGTTCAATTTACCTGTTGTTTTGAAACAACAAGAGCATTCTAAAAAATTTCATGAGTTACTAATCCATGAAAGCAAGGATGTTAGTCTTTTTTTGCAATCTGACAAGCTTGTTTTGCATGAAGATATGACTAACTATCAAGCTGAACATAAAAATAAATCAGATCAAGTTCTCCATGAAAATGAAGCATCTAATTTACTTTTAGAATTCCCTTTTCATTACATTGAAGAGGCCAGCACGAATGAGTTGAAAGCAACTTTCCTTGAAGAGGATTTGATTGAACTAATTGAAGATGATCAGTCTTTTCAAGACATCAAGTTTTGACTTTCAAGATCCTACCTATTTAGCTTGTAGAGAGCTTTCCACTCTACTGAATTATTGTAGTAATCAAAAGCTCGGGCTAGTGAATGATGAGGACACCAAGGTTGTTTTGGTAGAACGAGAGCAGAAAATCATAGATATTGAAGCATCTTTCAAGACAAAGGTTTGTGTTCAACGTAGTCAAGTGATCAAAGAGGTTGTGGTTGATAAGGGAGAAGCCATCAAAAGGAGTTATCATTTTAACCTTTCAAGAGGATGCCCAATCAGGCATCTTTCTAGGACTGATATTCCAAGCATACCTAATGAAATTTTAATAAAAGGATAGCATATTCAACCTATCTGTTCACTCCAAACTAGAAGCACAGTTGGTCATTTTTAAGGAATGAGTGATTTTTTGTTCATTATTTATGAAGCATTGCACCAATTTATTGAGTACATTATTGTGCTTCATCTAGTTTCAGCTGTTCATAAGCATGAAAATTAGAATTTGTTGTTAAGGAAGGGCAACTATTTCTCAAAACCAGTGAATGGTCATGTTTGAGCACTAACACTATTGGTTAGTGTAGGATAGTGTAGATTTTTATGCTTTCAATAAGTGCCCCAAGACACATTTCATTTCAGTATTGTTCGCTTTCAATAAGTGCAATGTTGCACCTACTTTCTAACTTCATCTTAAACAGAGTCATGATTAGATTCTTTCAGTTTTATTTGTTGTTGTTTATTTCCTAGCAGTTGAGTTACAAGATTTATGAGTCAAAAGAGGGTAAAAATGGAATCCATGCCCAATGGATAAGCTACATAACTAGTCTATGGTGTTTAGCAGGAAAACACTTCACAGAGGTCGCCAAATTGTTACCTATTTTTAGCTACAACTCAAAACAAATAGAGCTGAATTGCATTCCTCATTGAAAGGTACAAAATTTCTTCTAAAGTATTCATTAAATTCCAGAAAATGATTACTTGTGAATTTCCAGTGTGATTATGCAAAGGCTTGTAATAGAACTCATAAATTTGCATAAGAAATGTTGATTTATTCATATTGTAAAAACCAAAGTCCCACAAAAGTCGTGGGAGTAACTTAATTTTATTTTCATAATCAAATAATGAATACAAAGTAAAGTTGTAAACTACACAACTGAAAATAATGTAAACATGAAAAAGGGAGTGATTCATCATTGCCTGTAATGATGAATCATTTTATACTTTATGTCTTCAAGTTGTGTTTGAGTGTCTCTAGGTTGTTTCGTCTCCAAACTCCATGGTTTCCTTCAAGAGTATTGAAAGGTGGTGTTAAAGAAATGATTAATCACATCCTTCCTCATGCCTATATTACCAACAGAAATGTAACCTACATCCTATCAGGCATTCATTAGATGATTAATTCATCTAAAAAGATGTTAAAGGAGCACAAAGTTTAATGGAAGCTTTTAGCTTTAATTATTTTGCTAATTTGTTTATTTAATGTCTAGGAACAAGTTCATTGTGTTCATGATTAATTTCATCAAATATGTGGAGCAAAATGGGCTCCCACAAGGGTCGATCCCAGCATATTAGGAGGACACCCTCTCATTCACATCAATACATGAGAGTCATGAAAAATTCAAAAGAATCATTAAATAGGATTGTTGCCATAAGAGAAATTTATAGAAGACGGCCATATGCAATGATAGTAATCTCAAAATTCTAGGTAGTGGGCTCAAAAGAACAGTCTTGTCAAAAAAACTATAGGTTCCAGGAACAAATCAAACCATATGCATTGATAGTGGAGACAACACAAAAAATTGGAGAGAGCATTGAACATCTCCAAATGGAACAACATTTAAAAGTATAGAATTGAACAAATGTATTATTCTCATATTGAAAAGCTTTTATTACCATCAGGTCTGAGTATATTTTGTTTCCTTGACATGTTTTTTTCATGCAAATGGTGTTGTTTTGAATGCTCATATTGATTAGAACAACAAGTATTTATTTCAAAAAGGAGTAATAGTGAACAGGCATACATGTTCCATTGTCAAGCATTATGTCAGAGCTCATATATTTCAGGATTTCTATGCATTGTAAATCACTTTCAATGGATTATGAAAGGAAAGATTAAAATGCATAAAGAGTACAAGAAGCTCTAGCATTTTTTAATCATTGATAGTGCAGTCCATTCATTCAGTTTGAGGAATTCTCAATGACAGCATTACAAAATAGAGAAGAGATTGTGTTTCATAGGTTAAGTGGACAAAGGAAGTGTTCCAAATTTGCAAAGTTCAAGAGGGGTAGTGCCTTAATGTTTCAGAATGTGAAAGAATTTCATTAACAATAACACAACTTAAACATACATATGAAGATGTATCATTTTTTCTAATGCAATCGTGTTTGTCTAAATGTTCAGTACAAAAGCTAAATCAGAATACCCAGTTGGGGGTTTTGTCTCAACTTTTGAGCTTTCATATAAAAAAACACAAATATAGTGAAATAAATGGGCAATTTGTGGTTTAGTTTTCAAAATACAACCAAGGTTCTCCTCTTGTTTTCCATTAAAATAAGAAGCTATAACAAGGGTTTCGAGCCATGGATATATTTTAAAATATAGAAAATACATAAGTGGTCGCGGCCTGATAAGTTGGTTTCTTTCCTAAATGACCAAACCCACTTGGGTTTTCTCCATGCAAACACAAATACAAAGGAAATAACAAGGGTTTGAGCTTGTCTCAAGAATGGAGCTTTCATAAAAATGCAAAAGAATAGAGAGACAAGTCACGACCATCTACAGGTAGAGAAGTTTACAAAATCCAAATGAAGACCAAGCTTGAAGTGAAACACATGAAAATAACAATGATAGAGGCTGCGGCTTCTTTTTCTTTACAACAGTCCAAATAACAAGCTTAAATCACAAAATATTCATCATTTTTTGCATAAACGATGGAGTCTATATAGAGAGGAGATACATCATCATAATACAGAAAAATGCACTTACCATGTAATGTTTTCCAGAGGTTTAGGTCAACAAAACTCCAGAAAGATGCTAAATGAGCTCTAGTTCAAGGCTTAAATGGCAGCCCTAGAGCAATTGAAGGACAACAGAATAATAAAAGAAGAAAATATGTTAGATATTATGCTACAACCGCGGATTAGAGGCTTAGAAAATGCTACGCAATGGAGTCAAGGTACCTCCAAATTTTGACTGAAAACAACTTACCCTGTGGAAATCAATAAGACTTGGCCCAGAAATATCAAGGAATGGTGTAAGCTCCACAAGTTTCAAGCTATAAACCCTAGTCAATGACAGCCAATGTTTCAGCAAGCTTCTCCTCAAAGCTTCTTTTCTCAACCACCAACACCGATAATCACAAATGATAAGATTAGGATTCCTAATCTTCCCTTTTGCATGGGCTTGATGGGATTTTTGACTAATTTTTAAAAAATAATCATTTTGTTTATTATTCCTGTGGCCTTGACTTTAAGTCAGAGTTCTTAGAAATGATGTGGTCGGCCCTATCAATGAAATATATGTTGAGAGTAAACATTATGGTTTATGCGCTAAGGTAGCAGATGCATATTATATGCTAAGTGGTGGACAATATAAAATAATGCATTCTTTTTGCATGATATTTGATGCCTTTCAAGGGTGATAAATGATGTTTAGCAAAATATGCTAAGTATAAATCATGCATGGAGGGGAAAAATACTAAAAACAAAATCACTCACATGCATATAAGTTGAGAATTAAATGATTTTCAAACTTCAATTCATAAGGGGGATTTTTTAGTTACATCTTCACTTGGAGGAGCGATTTTAGGAAATTTTTTTGATTAAAATGCATGGACATTTTTGAGGTGGTAAAGTTCTTGTTAGCTCGAGTTTTGAACCCCTTTTTCGAGACTTTCATCTTTGCTCATGAATGGAAGTTTGCACCTTCAATTCACTTTCAATGCCACCTATATGCATTCAGGAGCCATTTTCGAGTTACCATTCAGTTACATATATTGTGATATGGAGTTCTGAGCTGTTTAAGCTCAATTTATAGCACTAGAGAGTTTGTTTTTCAGTTAGTTTTGCTTTTACTCGTGGGAGAGATTTTCAAGGTGGTTTTCACTCTCAGTGAACTGTTTCTTCCACCTTCTCACGCTTTGGTGTTTTCTCACATTGTATTTATGGGAAAAAGTTATTATTTTTTTCTTGGTTCTTGTTTTCTAACTTTTCCTTTAGCAAAAAGACTTCATGTAACTCAATTTTCACAGTTTAGTAGATTATGAGCAACTTTTAGAAGTTAATTAAGTTTGTAGTTTGCAAGAAGAATTCCTTTTAATTTCCAGTATTTTCAAGTTTTTCCTTGAATATTTCAACCGTCATCATTGTGTGGGGTTCGATCGAAAGATTATTTTGTTTTAGTTTTGAAACCTAAATAATATTTTTGTCTCCTTTCATAAATATATGTATGCAGTTTAGTTTAAGCTAACTGGTTATACACTGTGCATGTAATTGATTAGTCAGTTATTCATGAAAGCTAAGTGTTTTCCCTCAAAATTGTATTCAATCAAGGCCTCTGCATAAACATTCAGGTGATTAGGCTATTAGATCAGGTTGTGCAAGTAGAGGTACTAAGTAATCATTTGTGAATTAAGTTGCAGTTTAGATTTCCAATTAGGTGCATCACCAAGGTTTTAATTTTAGTTCATGTATTCAATTCAATCCCTCTTACCCTTTTCTCAAAACAAATCATTCAAATACCTAATTGATCATCATATAGGAACCAGCCTAGGATATGGAGGTTTAGTTTCATCATAGGGTACCCACAACTTGAAACTATTCCAATGTTTCACTAGATTGCAGAACTTTTAAAAGGTTTTGTAGTACAAGTGCAATCCTGGTGACAACACTTATATTTTAAAATATTGTAAATAATTTGACTACATGGAAAGGGGATCTCATAAATATTGAGATTATATAGTTAGAACTATCTGCTGTTACATCCCTAACTTTAACTATGTTTTACTTTTTACTTTTGAAGTAAATAGTAGATTCTTACGCATGACTCAATGATTTGATGTTAGGAAAAATCAATGTTTTCATGAGTTAGGTTTATTTGACTAAAATCGACATGTGTTCAAAATTTTTCAAGGTGTGATGATTTCATATAAGGATTATGAAATGATTAATAACACACTAATCTTGAGTTGGTGAATGCAAGTCACATTCAAGGAACAGTTTCCGCCCTCCGAGAAAAGGAGGGAGAGCATCATCGGAGAGAAGGGAATAGATATAAGGAAAATAATAGTTTCAAGCCATCTTAAGTCTTGTGTAGGCGCAAATTGGTCGAACCTACTTGAGTCGGGTGAGTGATACTCAACTCTCTTGGTCTAAGTTTACTTCTCGACTCGACAAGTTGTCGATGTCGTTTAATGTCTAGTGCATGTTGTTTAACATGTTTAGAAGCTTGTCGATAGTACTCAATTAGTCGAGCTTTGTGTTGATATGATTCTCTTAGGGGTTATTAACTCTCTTTTTAATATATAAAATAATGAATATATGAATGTCGGTATACGTGAGATAAGGTAAGCATATGTACTCGTATAGATGGGTGCATGGATGCATATATGCGTACAAAGACATAGATATTGTCAACGTACAAACATTTGCGTTCAAGTATGTATGGATACATACACACATGCATAGGTTATTTCAACGAAAATGACTCATGTATAAATATGTTCATATATGTATGATGTGACACCTTTATATGATTTTAATTATTGGTTCTCATCATGATATTACATGAGGATGCTGATCATTTAGATCAACATTGAGTTCATTTGGTTTTGGCGAGTACGTTGATTGGACAACATAACAAACTATGTCGTCAACTCTTGCCCATGAAACTTTTAGTTTCTTTAAAGGTCATTATGTTAAAATATATGATTAAAATCTTTAATGGCTAGATAAGCCAAGAGCTAACCAATGAGACTCAACTCTTAGTAAAGAGAATCTCGTGAGTCATGTGTGGTGGATATTGTTCAATTCTTTTAATCTATATTAGATCAGACTAAGATACTTCCAACCTCATACTTTTCAATATTTAAACCATATGCACACCCCTAGGGCCATGACAAGCATTCTTGGCGACAATTATATTCATTGTGCCATATTTAAATATCCTCATAAGGTTATAAGAGCCACAAATGGATAAAGTGGATTAAGGCATAGATGCGCCAATATTTATAAATATAAATATATCTTGCTAAAATATCAATTGGTTCATTGTTTGAGCCACATCGATAATGTTTTCGCAGCAAAGGATTACTATATTTCTATGAGTATAATCTAATACTTGCAACGACGTAGTAATTTTCGGGTGGTTGATGTTATCTTTTGAATGCTCTTTTAAAAGTTCTTGAGCCACGGATAGTATGCAAGGTTGACCCTTGTACCCATGATGGCATGATCAATGATTGGTCGTTGTCACTTGCTGAGTCACCCGCACGCGCCAGTGTGCTGTTGCAACCGCCGGTAGTGGCCTTAACTATCATTCAAGAAACGGTTATTAGGGGAAAGGCGTCAAGAGAAGGGGGGGTCTTAACTAATCGGTTGGGACTTAATGCCGAAGGGGGGAGTCTTGCTCAGGCAGTTGGTTCCAGAGGAGGGCCAGTAGGGGTTGTTATGGTGTAGTGCGTTGCACATGTAGCGATGGCCCTCGTATATTCCCCTCCTTTTGGGGACATAGGGCAAGGGAGGAGTACATATTGCTCGGTGGAAGATGACATTGAGGGAAAGGAAGAAATACTTCAACAGAAACTATTGACATCGACAAACTCCTTTCAGGTAGAAAGAGAACCCTTGACACTT
Organism: Sequoia sempervirens; assembly: GCA_007258455.2. Lineage (NCBI taxonomy): Eukaryota > Viridiplantae > Streptophyta > Pinopsida > Cupressales > Cupressaceae > Sequoia > Sequoia sempervirens. The sequence goes on along the minus strand of VDFB02026320.1, from coordinate 133,951,707 downwards.
TCATTTTTGCTTTCATATGATAAGATAGCTATTTTTGTGTCAAAGCATAGGTTTAGTTTTCCATGGCTCCAGACCGCTCAGGTCGAGCAAATGTATGATTTTAGTATATACTCCATGGAAGGGATTAAGGCCGAGTGGCCGAACCTGTTTTACTTATAGTAGTCTTTTCGTTTTCTTTAAAAGCTCGAGCCTTTATGAATGAAGCACCTTTCCTTAATGTAATGTTGCCAACTAAGTATATGGCTTAAGACTGGAAGGTGGCCAAGACTTGTGGAAGTGAAGAGTCGTATGTGCTCATGGCACGAACATGTAGAATACTACATTCTATATCTACTCATTAGCCGACATGTATATCACTCTTGCAGTCAGCTCGGAAGGTGGTAGAGGTCATTATGATCTTAGTCGATGGAATTCTCAATGTTTTCTCTTTATGAAACCGATGTTGTTGGCAGTATGGTTAATGATATAACCGAGGCCATGTATAATCAACTTCGAGATATAAGGTAGTCTATAAGGTCAAGAACACACTTATTATTACAAGTCTAAATTAATAAGTATCTTTCTTATGAATGAACATTTTAAGATAGTACTTTGTTCACTAAATGTTCACCCGAGTAAATATGAGTTGTCAACCGTTATTAACTAATCTTTCTGACTAAGGAGAGGTATGTCTAGTAAGTCAAGATTATAACTCTTACTTTCAAGGTTGATACAATCAAATTTGTGAACCATAAGGGATCTTGGGTGGTGATTATGGTAGTTTTTGTAATAAGTTAAAAGTGGAATAAGGTGGCGAGGATTTGCGATTTCCCATTACTACAATAACCCAATGGTCAAGACAAACCCAAGATTAGGCATCATTGGAATGATTTTCCTCAAGGTGAGACATAAGGAGAGACTCGTAACTCAATTCTTTATGATGGTAGTAATCTATTATGATTGATAAGGGTTTATGTGATAAGGAGGTTGTTTATGAGATCATAACTTAACCTCTGTTGAAAGTCAGTAGACTCGAGTAGACCAAATGGTCAAAAGCAGATTATTATATTTTATAAATCAAACCTTTTTAAGGGATGAAAAGATTGACTTAGATCAAGACTATTGATATGAAAAGATAGTATTCTTTGAGATAGTATAATGGTAAGGAAATATCACGAATACTATGTTTATTCATGTTACATAAAATGTGAAATCAAACAATGTCAAGTGGTCTAAGAATGACTAGAAGCATAATTTCGTTCTTATGAATAGTTACACTTATGTTATTACCCTTGGAAAAACAAGGATGTTTGATATTTCCATGTATTGAGTTAGAGAAGTTGAACCCTAGTATTGAAACAAGGAAGTTATAGGAAATCTATAACTCTTACATCATATATGACATTGCACACATTTATATTTGATTGGTAGTGAAAGGACGAGAAAACCTTAGAACAAGATAGGAAGTCTTTATAACACCTTAAGAGGTTATATGACAATGTTGAAACTGAATTAACACATCAAGATGTTGGGTATTGAATCTTGAGAGTAAAATGGCAGGAAGCCATTAACCCTAGATATTGCAAGGATGCAATAAGGGACTTTTAAAAGGTTTGACATACCTAAATTTTTACATTGAATGAATATCCTAGATTAAGGATTAGTTCTATGTCAGATTGGCTAAAATGGATTTTCTATATAGTCTAGTTTGTGTCTAGAGTACCAAATAAAGTAAGCAGACTATAGGATGAGACAGATCCAAGATGAGTCAGAGGTGAGTGTCTAGATGGCATGACCAATCAGAATGATCATACTTAGCTAGAAGGGATCTAGAGTTGTATGGTCGATTGAGTTTTGTAGGACACATCCCTAGGACTAAGATGGAGAAACCTGACAGTTCCTTATATCTATACTCTTCGAGAAGGGCCGGGTTACTTCCAGTTTGGAAGTGCGCGGGGGACCACTTGAGTCCGTGGTTGGAGGAAAAGCACTCGGATGATGCTCTCCCTCTGTAGCAGTAGACTCTCTAAGGCTTGCGAAGATAGAGATCAACATTCCTGATGCAGTGAGCTCCATGTTCTGGCTACGACAGTCAAAACCTATAAGGTAAAACTAATCTTTATGCTAAGTGTATCTTATGTGAATAAATGAATATTGTAAGGAATTATCTTGATTCTAGTTATGATTACATGTGAATTCAAGTTTGAATTTATCTAGAAAAGTTGTACTGTTGTACTTTATTTTTTTGGTTATACAAATGTTTTAAAAAAAAATTCTCTCTCATGTTTACTAAGTTTATTTACCTTCTAGTAAATTCTTGAGATTACTTGAGTATTAAGTGGATGGTTGTTACATCTGCCATGACTCATTGGTCTTATGATAATTGTAGGAAGTCATTGAATAGGGAGTTACTTGGTGGATTATGACTAGTATCTTTGACGATCTATTTATAGTGTGTGAGATTTGTGTAATCAGTAATTATTACTCCCACATGGAGTGCTTGGGAGCTACTTTGACCCCATTTGGTCTTGGGAGTTAAACCAATCAATGGAGATTTACATTATATTTTTGGAGTAGATACACTTAGAGGTGGGGTGCATAGTTTGAATTTGGACCTCCTTGACTAGTCCTTAGCTCATGGTTCAGAAAAAATATTGTCGACTTTTTAGGTCTCCTTCACCTATTTATATTGCTTTTGATGGAGATCTCATGTCTAGTTTTATGTAGAGTCATGGTTCTTGAATTCATCCATGTTCAAAGTGTTTATCTCGAGTATGAAGCTTGAATCTTGACATCATATCATAACCTTGTATTTGTTGATAATACATTTGATTTGGTACTTGAGGTTTAGTTTTTCCCTTATGCTTGGATGTTCCTGAGATATATCAATGTTACTCTTCCTTATATTCTTCATCTCGGTCTCTTCCATTTTTAATTGTTGTTTATATTCCAAAACATTGTTGAAATTTAGTTAGATTTAGAAACTAGAGGCACTCTCTTTATTGGATTAATTGTTGGTCCATCACATGCATTTGGAAGTATATTTTCCAAAACATGATTCTCCCATTCTATCCACCCATCCATCTTAAGGTGATATAATGAATTTAAATTTCAAGTTGTATTTCCAATGTGCTTTACTAATAAATCTAAAAATTGGAGGTGAATATTGAGTCTCTATTTGAAATAATTCAATACAGTCTAACAAATATCTCATAATAATACTCTCGCCATGCATGTTCTACTGTGTGTAGTTTTTATAAGGAATAAATGTGCATGTTTGTTAATTTATCCACTATGACCATGCTTGCATCATAATGGTAAGTAGAGGTAGGAAGTCCGACGATGAAAACAATAGGGATTACATCCCATTTCCATTCAAGAATTTCATGGGTATATGTTGAGACTTGTTAACACAACATCCTTAAGTTCCATGAAATTGAAGCCCCTTTGTTTTTTTTTTTTTTTTTTTTTTTCTTTTTATCGAATTTATTTCCAATGGCGTTCACCATAGTCAAAAATGTTTACATAACTGCTATATTGGATACCCAACAAGCAGTAGCAGCTATTCCTGATCCGCTTTCAGTGGGTATATTTCAGAATTTATAATTCAGGGAACTGGTCTCACGCCATGGGCGAAAAAGATTATGTATAACCCAACAATGGCCAGGTATCCACGCTGGGGCATCCGCGAGTGTCAGTGAACCATGGGCTGGAGATCACCTTACCGCACAGATGTTTGGTTGTAGAGTTGGCAATTATACATACTCCACGCAGCATCTGAACATTTTGAAAACAAATAAGAAAAATAAGTACATATTTGATTGAAAGAGCATTTGGTAATATTTGTATATAAGAGGATAACAGAAGTGATTTTAAGTGTTGATCAAAACATACAGACAGTTAGTCAAAACCTATATACAGTTAGAATACATTGTTTTCAGATCTGATTTGTATGATTTTTTTAGGAAGCAAACCCTGCTAATTGCACTATTGTGGGACTGTAGTACATAACCGTGTTGATGTCTACAAATTGCTGTACATAACGGACTGTAGTACTTAGTTAGATTAGTGGCTTGCATTATGGTTTGAAAAAAATATACATCAAGAAGATTCATTCTTTGCATTATTGTTTCAAAAAGTATACCTGAAGACCCACTCCTACAAAAAGGGGGAATCTTATCTCTTCACAGTCCACAGATAAGAGAGTTGAATCTTTTCAGGGCCTCCTATCTCTATTTCTGCTTCCACAGATTCCTTGAGCGCTTGAATTTCATTTTCAACAGTGTCTGGTGGGTATATCTTTGTAAGGATTGTGACTCTCTTTTCTGCTCACAATACACAAGGTGCAGGTAAGTATTGGATCAGGTTTCTGACTAAGATTTGCAACCACCCATATAAAAGTAACAGTGATGCTGGTGTGGCTGCTTTACAGCCCTTAGTTCACAATTAAGCAGTAAAACATCCATATTAGTGTTGAAGTTGACTTGATTGATGGCATACAAAACACCCAAAAGTTTTGTTTCCCTAATGGTAAGAAAATAATCATCCACAGTTTTTGCTTACCTTTCTGTACAACCAACGAGGAGACTCGGATAAGAAGATCATTAGTACAAATTGTAAAAGAGCAGGAAGCCCTGCAACTCCAAGCATCCACCGCCACGTTCCAGGAGCCTGCATCCATCCATGTATTTGTAATTCATTTCATTTCCCAAGTTCAATCCTAATCTAACGTCAAATGGTTTAACAGTCAAGCATAACTTAGCAACAAAATATAACTGCCCACCTTTGTAAAAGCAAGATTGATGCAGTATGACAAGAATTGCCCCCCTGTGATGAGAAACGCATTTGTACTACTTAAAGCTCCCCTGATTTTGGCCGGTGAGGCCTCGGAAATGTAAAGAGGGGCTGTCATAGAAGCCATGCCTGAGGTATGTATAATATCCAACTCTACAACAAAACATCTGTGCCGTAAGGTGAACTCCAACCCATGGTTCACTTGCGGATGCCCCAGCCTGGCCATTGTTGGCCTAGACCTAATCTTTTCTCCCCGGCGTGGGAAGAGTTCCCTGGATAATAAATTCTAAGGTGCATAGCTGTTCTTATACAGCCCTAGAACACACCCAAACATGAATCCGCCCCTGCCCCATGATGATAACTATTACGGACTCCAGTTCACTGTCAGCTACCGTAGAACATGCATTATACATGCATTTTCAGAACAGCTAAAAATAACAGTTCAATGTCAGCTGCCGTAGAACATGCATTTCCAGAACTGCTTTATGAAGCTAAAAATAACAGTTCTTAAAACATTTGAAATTCATGATCGTATCGTTCCATCGATTAATCCCACAGACTTGTTACTTTGTTCGCATATGCATAGAAAACTTCAATGTTCAACTTATTTTTAGTGCCAAAGTTGATTTAATTGATTTTAATCAGATTTAAAATTATTATCTGATATTAATTTAGTTTTTGTTTAATTGATTTTACTTGTTCAATAATATTATTTTAATAAAAAAATTATTAGATCTAAAATTATGTATCTGATATTAATTTAGTTTTTATTTAATTGATTTTACTTGTTCAATAATACTATCTTATTGTTTATTAAAAAAAATTATATATGATATTAATTTAGTTTTTACTATATATACATAGAAAAGTTGATTTTATTGATTTTATTTGTAATAATATTATTTTAATTTAATTTTTTATTAACAAATTTTATTAGATTTAAAGTTATATATGTGATATTAATTTAGTTTTAGGGTATATGTAGCTTTAATTTATTTGTTTATTTTTAAAATTAATTAATAATTTATGTTAATCTAATTTTAGTTAGTTGTTATTTATTGATTTTTATGTTAAAATATTTAAATTTTATGTTTAAGATATATATGGAAGGATTTCATCATTAGATCATTTCAATTAAAGATCACTTGAATAACTCTACAATGTATATATGTTACAAGAATCACTTAACAAGCACACCTTCATAAATACTTAGTTTATTGCATCAATCACATACATCATGGCATTAACATATAGTAAAAACCTTAATTATTATAATAGGTCACTCTAGCACTCATTCTATTGCACCTTATTACATCAAAATTTCATACACTTGGCATATCATTATAATTACATTTAAATGAGTTGTATTTATTATTTGATGTGTCTTCAAACTTTTATGCTACCATAGATATCTTAAATGCATCTATCTAAAAGACAAAAAAATATTTATATAAAATAATTAATATATTATACAATTATAAATTAATTATTATTAATTTTTTATTTTATCATTATTTTAGTATATTTAATATTTATAATTAAATTAATATTATTATTACTAAATTTTTTGGGTATATATAAAATAAAATGTCTATAATATGTAAAAAAAGGAAATGGTTAAAAGATATACGCACATCCATACATATATATGTAATGAAGGTTTGAGGTGCAAATAACAATCAAGTCTATTATAAGGGTTTTTGTGAACACATATTATGCCATTGCATATTACAATCTCTTTGCTACCTTTTATTTATGTCTCTCAATAATTAAAAAAAATACTGAATAGATCAATGGGGCTTGACTAATGCAATGGTGGGAAGCTAGTCACATTCCTTTCCTAACATACCAAGTTCCAATAGTTCTCTTCAACACCTCCAAGTCTTCTTTTTGTAGGTGTGAGTACTTACAAGTCTTTATTGCACATATTGAAGATCTAAAAAACTCGAGTCCAAAGTGCACAAGAAGTTGAAAATTATAAATATCAAGTTAGAACCATAAGTACATGGATAAGAATCATAGGTGTGGGTTCGACCCAGGTTTACACACAACCACATATTTTATTAAGCATGGTCATATCAATATAATTTTCTCATACTCAATTTTAAATTTCTAGTATCGGTCTTTTATCACAATCTTCTCAATCTTCTTCTCCGGCATCAAGGTACATGTTTCATTTTAGATTATTATATTTATGCTTAAGAAATGATCAAGTACACATTTCTAAACCAAGCACTTATATATAGGTAAGTTGTTCATTATTACTTATTGCATTTATTTATCCTAAATACTTATGTAGGGAGTCTTTTATTTACCTATGTATAAATTGGTGGACTTGATTGATCTTACACGTCCTAGGGTTTGGCCTTATAGTTTTATTCTTCTACATTGTTGCTTTAGATTTGATATTTCTAATTAAGTGTGTCTTTCATTTTAGATCCAATTCACATTAATTAGGGTTCATATCCACTCTCCTACCCCTTCTTGGTTGTGCTTCATATCATATATTTTCATAATGTATCCTTTTGGTTATTTATTTTGGGATTTCCTCCTTGCATATATCATGAACTATGGGTTGTTTTCATGATTTATTGATTCTTATCTAATTATCTTTGGCGATATCATCACCTTTTTATAACATAGGTAATGTTGCATGATCTATGCATGAGGTTTTTAATTCAACATTTCTAATGTATCATCCTTTATGAATTTTATGCACACTATACCACCTATTTTAGAGGATTTTACTTTACATGTCTTTGTGATTCACTATGACTATACATATTTTGAGTCAATTGGCATGATGATATCATATCCCTAACCTTTAAAAATATATCCAAGGGTAGATTGCTTCATGTCAAGATGTTATACATAGAATATTTTTTCTTCATCTCACGGCAACTCTCCTTGGCTATCTATGCATTCTCCTTTGTGTGCCTCTCCTTTAATTCATCTTTCTTTGAGTATCTTAGTGTTGTGCACTTAATAAATATACATGTTTCATCTTCACATGAGGTTGGTATTATAATTTATCTCATGCTAGTCCTTCTATATCTTTTGGTTCATAGTACATTGATGATATAATTAGTGCAAATATTAGTGACCATTCTCTAGCTTCTAATGATGATGTCAATGACTCTTGGTTTCATGATGATTTATTTTATGATGCACATCATTCTATATGACTAATGATAGGGTCGGTTAGTGAAAATAAAGATCTAATGTTTCATGTTAAACCATTTTTATATTTATATTAAGTACATGTAAATGAAAATGGTGCATTAATGAATACATTTGGTTATATTTAATATAAAATATAGAGTATAATTAAAAAATATCAATTATCAAATTCCAACATTAATAAAATAATAATATAAATAAAATACAATATAATTCAAAATCATATAATAATATAAAGTATATAGATATAGTGTAGTAAATTATCACCCTTCACAATTTCACACTAGATTTTTCTCCCTCATATGTGCATGGACCTAATCATGTTCTTAATTTCTTAAACTATGCATTCCATGACCCACTTAATCATTTATCAAGGAATCAAATGTACAAAATCAGAGAAAGCATTTAATATTTTGCCCTCGATACTTAACACCCAAAAAAATAAGGCCAGGAAAAGGTTGCTTTGGGCGGCCTTGCCCCCCTATTTTGGCTCCAAATTTTAGCATGTCGAGGTTGGCAATTTATTATTTGAATTTCAAACATTAAATGTTGGCTATCGAGATTTAATTTGTAAGAAATTAGATTAATTACATATAAATTCCTAGTCATTTTATCATTTAAAAACTAACTAGCAAGAAATGAATATTTTGGAAGCAAGAGCATTATCAAGCAATATTATCAAGTCAAGAGCAGTCAAGAGTGGAATTACTACAGCATTTCATTGTCAAAGCATCATGTCAATTTTAATGTGAGTTTGTTCATTTTTATGCATGCATTTTGTTTGTGAGGACTGACACGTGTAGGTCTTCTAAGCAAGCCAAGCCAAATTGTAATCAAGCCTTGAGGAGATGTGCATGACTTCAGTCCTTCAAGGAAATAAAATTTAAGTGGTGAGTTGCATCCAATTGTTGATTTGTCATTCATTTATCATTTAGTCTCTATCCCTCAGAAGGATAAGCTCTCTTTCATCAATTTTACCATTGTGGAGGTGGAAACACCAATACAAGATTTGGCCAAGGTAAGCCCCTATATGGAACAACATTTCCTCTCTCTTTGAATGTGTTGATTACATATCTAAAGAAGATTGGAGGAAGGTTGAAGACAATTTGATCATTGTTGCATTCAAACCCTACAACTTGACAAGATATGAAAACTTAGTTATCTCAACAACCGACAAAGATTTGTTAGTGAAATCCGAAAGGAGGAAGACTATGATCAGGTACCTAGGGACTGTGAAGATAGATTACAAATTTAATCATCTAGACAAGGACACCCTGGGCAGCCTTGTCCAGTCAACTTAATTCAAAATTCAAATCATAGGTACACACAAGTCTACTCAGTTTGTTTTTGATAATCAAATTTGTTTGTCACTTTTCATATTTCCTATTTTCACATCAGAATAGTGTATTTTCATTGTTAGCTAGTTAAATCATTGCATTTCATCAAAATTGCATTTTAAATCCATTATAAAACACACATCACATCCCAAGGTTAAATCCTAAGGTTGATTGACTCATTTTCTAGGTTGTAAGTTAATCTTATGCCCTTTTCCAACTTGAACCTCAATGATCTATCCCATGTTAGAAAAACCTGTGAAATCCTAAGTGAAGTCCTAGGGTTTCACTTTTCCAACATATCATTTTGGTGAACCTGATCTATTAACCTTATAGACCTTCTGAAATCTGAAGCATATCATCTTATATCTAAGATTGGCATTGCATTATCTTGCATTGTACATTTAGGCATCCATTATTGCATCAAGAAAACATAAAAATTCAAAAAAATGCATATCATATTGCATCATAGGTTGCAATAGGATTAGTTTCAGTCATCATAGGTCAAATATACATCTTAATTGCATTTAAAATTCTGCTTTAGGTCATCAACCAGATCTGAAATCACATCTAAAAGTGTTCATTGCATTCATTTAGGCATTTTGTATATAGTCAAAAGGGTGAAAAAATACATTATTTTATAGAAAAAATATATCAAAATCATCATTTTCAGATTGTTGTACATTAGGATCAGTCAATTGCTACATTTTAGATCTAGAAATTACATTAGGAATTGTATTAAATTATTGTTTGAACATTTTGAAAATTGTTTGTACACTTGCATTTTGCATTGCATAATCATAAATTGGATAAATTTTAGAAAATCATTCACTTTCAAACCTGCACAATCACATAACAGAAATATTAAACAGTATTACAAACACTCAAACTTGGAAATTAGTAGAAAATTTTTCCAAACAAGGACACCATGGGTGACCTTGTATAGCTAGCTTTGGCTCAAATTTTTACCAGACATTTGTCTCTATATTTTTTGTTTGTTTCTGCTCTTTGATTTTGAATCATGTGTGTTTTACTGTGACTCTTTTGCACCTTAGTATTCATAGTGGGCACACCCAATTTTTTTGAAACTCATATGAGCTTTACGAATTGGTGTCCTATTGCTAATACCCCTATAAGACGTTGCAAACTTATGGCATCCTACACTATTGGTACATCTATTGTGGATCTTGAGTCCTCCAACTCTTTCATGCAAGGTATTGTCAATACCCAACCCATTTTGGATTTCATTCCTAATCCTACCATAACAATGACAACTTCACAATAAAACATTTTTATGAATGTTGAGACTGTTGTTGCCCATGTTCTTGATGATAAATTAAGACAATTAGATAAAGACTTAGAGGGACTTCAAGACTACTTAAGCATTGAATCTTTGGTAGGAAAAACAGTTCCTATTGTAGATAACCTTATGAAATTGATCAATGATGCCCAAGGAATAGAGCTTTTTGTATAGTCTAGCTTATATAGTATATTCTAACATCCCTACCATAGGTAATTGTACCCAAGCATTAGCAAATTCTCAAAACCAAGGAGGAAAAAAATTTCCCTCCCCACAATTATACCTTATCCTACATTCACATTGGACCAATCGTAGCTTCAATAATACAACACACCAATGGCCTAACTCTAAGCTTAGGGCTTCATAATGGTATTCCTTATAGTTTTTTGGCATTGTAGCATTGCAAATTGTCACCCTTGACAATTTCACACTATTTTTTTCTCCCCCTTAAGTTATTGGGCCTAATTGAGCACCTAATTTCCTAAATTATGCATCCATGGCCCATATTTAATAATTACTGACAAATTGCAAGTGAAAAAAAAATATATTCATCTAATACTTTGCCCCCAACACCTTAATTTCTAGAAAATAGAGTTGGGACAAATATTCCCAGAGCAAATTAGTCACAGGCTATTTTGGCTCCAAATTCAAATATGTCAATGTCAAAACTTTATTATATACAATTCAAGTGTCCAAAGTCAACTATCAAGATTTAATTTGAGGTAAATTAGAATAAATTCATATAAATACTTAGTTATTACATCATTTCAAACCTAACAAAAATCTAAGTGAATGAATCTAGCATTATTAAGCAAGTCAAGAGTAGCATTTCAGTGATTCATTGCAGCAAGTCAAGAGTAGCATTTAAGTGATTCATTGTAGCAATTCAATATCTTAGCATCATGTTAAGCATTCATCATGTTGTTATGTAAGTTCATTCATGTTATGTTAGCATATTGTTTGTGAAGGATAACCCCTTTGTAGATCTCCAAGCAATTCAAGCAATCCAAGCAAGCAAGATCTAAACCTTGAGATGTGCATGACTTCAATCCTTCAAGGGAGCCATTGAAGGGTGGTGAGATGCGGCACTTTATTGATTCATCATTCCTTCCTATCATTCATCCATTTATCATTGATATTTCCATAATGGAAGTGGAAACACTAACACAAGGTTTGACTAAGTCAAGCATGTAAAAGGCACAGTCCTTACACTCTCTCCCTTTCTCTCTCTTTAAATGTGTAGGTTTCGGGTTTGGAGGAGATTGAAGGAAGTTTGAAGATTCATTACTCATTGTTGCAATTGAAACCCTACACCTTGAAAACTAAAGGAAACTCACTTATAGAATAATCTGAAACTAATCCAACTTTGCAAATGAAAATGAAAAGATCTGATTTGGCACTAGAGGACTGTGAAAACAGATTTGAAATCCCTCTACAAGCACACTTATACCTTGGGAGAATTAGTCCTCCAAAATCAAGCTAAAATTTATACTACAATTGCATAATGTCTTGCTTTGTTTATTTCAATTGTCTAAATTTATCTGTGAATTTTTGTATTTGTTATATTTGCATTAGAACAATAAATTGCATCATTAGCCTAGTTAGATCATTGCATTTCATTCCTAAATTCATCCTAGACTTAGTCAAGGGTTGGTTGACTCACCTTTTAAGTTGTAAGTCAATCATGTATCTTGTCCAATTCCATCAAACATCCAAAATCCATTGCCCCTATTCAATGATAATTGGAAAAAGGTGTCGAACCCTAAAGAGTGCAAATATCCCAAAGGACCATTCCCCTCTTTCCACCATATCATTTTGGTGAACCTGACCTATTAACATTATATACCTTTTGAAATTTGAAACTAGATCTAGGGTTTTCCATTACATTACTTTGCATTGTTCATTTAGGGTTTCACATTTGCATCATAAAAGGGCATGAAAATTCAAAACAAATTGCATATCATATTGCATCATAGGTTGCAATAGGGTTAATTTCAGTCATCTTAGATCAAATCTTCATTTCAATTGCATTTACAAATTTGCATTAGGTCACTTAAAATCTGAAAAAAAATCTAAAATTGTTCATTGCATCCATTTAGGTATCTTGCATAGACCTCAAAAAGTGAAAAATTGCATCATTTTGTTTCAAAATTGCATCAAAATCATCATTTTCAGATTTTGGCATCTTAGAATCACTCAATTGTTTCATTTTACATCTAGAAATTGCATTCAAAATTATTATTTATTGTTCAAGCATTTTCAACATTGTTGCACACTTGCATTTTCAATTTCATAATCATAAATTGAGCAAATTCTGGAAAAATATTCACTGTCAAACTTGTTTGCACACACATACAAAAGCCTTAATGGTAAATGCACCAAGGCAATGCACAAAAAGGGGGTCAAAAGTGGCCACTTTTTTTTTTTGAAATCAACTAAACCTAAACTTGGAGGAGTAATTTTAGATTCATGCACTCAAAATTTGAAGATACCAAAAGAACAATAATTGTTGTACTCTAAATCTAGTTTCTAAACTACTAATTTTTTTCAAAAATGGATAAGATTAAGAGGATCAAATCCTTCACGCACATAAAAGTGTTTGTTTTTTCAGAGAAAAAAAAAACATAGTGTCTGGCGTGCACCCCTCACTTTTTTTAGTTTCATTTAGTATTTTCAAAAACCCATTGGTAGAAATATAGTTAAGAGTGAGTACTAGAAGTTGTATATTTTTTTGTAATTTTTTATTGAGTACTATTTTTATGATTTTTCAAAGTGGAAGCATCTTGAAAATCACATCACCGAGTGTGTGCATCACATAACTTGCACCAAAATAATCGAAAATGTAATTATTTTTTCCAATGTCTAAAGAATGAAGTGTCAATATTATATATAAAAAAATTAAAATTTGGACAAGTAGGTCAAAAGTTATTAAAAAAGTCAATTTACATGTCTTTTATAACTATGGAAACATTAGTGAAAGAAATTAAATTTATAAAGATGGTAATGTAGTTCAAATCTAAAAAAATTATATGGTTACAAAGCTTAGAAGACGTGTGAAATTATGGCAGGTAATTTTACTAAGATTTGATTTAAATAATATTTAAACATGATGACAAGAAAGTTGAAAAATGAGAATGGAGGAGAAAATCACATGAAAATGAGGCAAATGAACCATCCAAGCCTAAGTACAATCCAAAGCACGTGCATGTTTTGTGCAACAAAAAACGTGTATGTGTTTTGTGCAAGCCAAAACGCATACATGTTTTATAAAATACAAAATGCGTACGTTTTTTGTAAAATGCAAAATGCGTACGTGTTTTGTAAAATGTAAAATGCAAAATGCGTACGTGTTTTGTGAAATGCAAAACGCGTACGTGTTTTGTGAAATGCAAAACATGTACCTCTTTTGTAAAATACAAAACACGTGTACATTTTGGTATGTGTTTTGTAAAATTACAAGTAAACAAATAAAGAAAATAAATAATTTGTTGGTTCAAGAATCATGTAAAGAAAATGAAATTATTGAAAAGGGTATAAAACTAAAATCATTGAGTATCTTATTTTAGAGGGAATTAATATAGTTGACATTACAATATATATATATTTAAATTTTAAAATTAGGAAATTATGTATTTATGTATGTAAATGCAAATCAACACAATCTCAATTTTGCATTTAAGTACCACTATAGTTATCTAAAATCTATTGTTACTTTCTCACTTTTTATTCAAGGGGTAAATGCTTTTGAATTGGATCTAATGAACCAGAATACAACCATTCAACAATACCATCATAGTGGGGTTTGAACCTTGGTGGAAAGAACACCAATGCCACCATTAAACCATCACACCATGCCAATGTCGACAAGTTACTTTCTCACTTCAATAATATATATTGCAAACATTAAATCATAAATCAAACAAGATAGTAATCAATTATTATAAGCATTACATGTGTGTGTTCAATTAGCTTTCATTTTTGTAATCTAGGAGTTATAAGGTTTAGGTTTGAGGGTATAGGAACCTTGAGGGTTGAAGATATAAGGCTTAGGGTAGAGTTATAGGTTTTATGACCTAGGGTTGAGTGTAGGGTTTAGATTTGAGGGTAGTATGTGATATACAGTGTATAGGGTTGAGGGCATATCATTTAGGATTGAGTGTATAGGGTGGAGGTTTCATCCATTAAGCTTTAGATCCTAGGGTTAAGGGATATAGTTTAGGTTCGAGTGTATATGGTTGAGGGTTTATTATATAGGCTTCAGGGTCTAAGGTCAAGAGGGATATTTTGGAACCCATCAAGAAACCACTAGAAAATGTTGTGACTAATCATGTACAAACTCCTCTAGATCAAGAAAGTTACAAAAAACCTCCTAGAACCATGCACGAAGGATGCATGCAAACCTACAACTATCTTGCATTCAAAAACATCCCTATATGATTCATAATCTAATCAATATATCTACAAATTGTCCAATACGACCAAGGGGATATGTAGGAGTCTAGGCCACTAAACAAACCAACTTCACAACCAATACCATGTACTCACATAAACAACCATGTCATGTCAAATCTCCATGAAACCATGATAACCACCCTCTACTCACTTGCATCAAGCTTCCACTAAAATTTTCTCTATTAAGCCTTGAAAAACAAGCTCTACCACTATTCTAGTGGCTAGTGGATAAGGATGGGTAGCAAAATTTGGTGGTGGGTTTGAGAGGCTCCACTTGCCAGGCTTCAACACTTGTGGGATAAGCATAACAGAGGCTAGCCCAAGCTATGAACTCAAGCTAGAGACTATTGGATAGGGCTAGCTTTTGGTCACCAATGTAACTAGGGATTTCAATCCTTTTGTTCATCACTAGCCTTATAAATCTCACATATATAATGTACTCAACAATAATTAAAAACCCTTTTATACCTACATACAATTAAAAGTGTTTTTTTTTTGTTATTAAATATATATATAACATTGACACAATGACAACAAAGAAAATATTATATCAATGCCTCTAATTGTACCTCAAATTGTCTTGCTTGATGTAGTGCACAATTTTATACAATTGTATAGATGTTTCCATGTCAATTT
This sequence comes from Sequoia sempervirens, assembly GCA_007258455.2. Taxonomy (NCBI): domain Eukaryota; kingdom Viridiplantae; phylum Streptophyta; class Pinopsida; order Cupressales; family Cupressaceae; genus Sequoia; species Sequoia sempervirens. The sequence continues at coordinate 133,936,032 of VDFB02026320.1, read as the reverse complement.
TCTCCAAGTCCCTAAAAATGCCCTTTTTGTTCAAGCCCTATCAAGTTTTAAGAGATGTCTATTTTTTCCAAGAGATTATTTGTAAAATTTCACCTCCAAAACCCTCACAAAATGAGCCCAAGTAGATACCCATTTACCAAATCAACTCAAAAACCTAGATCTAGAACACCCCAAATCTTCAAAACATCGAAAACCTTGAAAGAACATCCAAGGGAAAACAATTAGGAAATTTATTCCTTATACAACCTAACAATTAGGCTTTGATACCAAATAAATAAAAATTTACAACTATATATTATTTTCACATAACCATGAGAGAATAATACACAAACGAAATATTTAAAATTGACAACACAAAAAAATAGTAACCATACCACAAGAAAACACCTAATGTACTCTGAGATAACCCTCTCAATATATAAACCCAACCTCCAAAAGCATTGATAGAGTCTCCATAAAAGGCTTTTGAAGCATTAAACACCCTAATTGTAGTCTTTCATGTGAACAAGAAAATGAGAACCATGTAGCCACACATCTCAATCCATGCTTCCACATATGCAACCTACAATAAATACTCAATTTAACCTTATCAAACCTCAACAACTACTCATTTTTTCTTTTATAAATTTTGCACCAAACCATTCAACAGTGTTACATAAAACATGTGCCTCAAAACAAAGTTGCAATACATAATCAAAGTCTCCATACAAGGCTTTTAAAACATCAAACACCCTAGTTGTATTCTCCTATGCAAACAAACAAATGAGAACCATATAGCCAATCTCAATCCATGCTTCCACATATCCAACCTATAAGAGATACCCTATTTGACCTTAGCCAACAAGTCAAAGGTTTCACTTGTCAACCTCAACAACTACTTGTGTTCTCTTTTATAAGACAAACATTGCATTGAACCATTAAGTGTTGTTACATAAACATGTGCCTCTAAACCATGAGCTCAATAAACCATGACCACAAATTGAACATTTGGCACTAACTTTTTCCAATGTGACACCCGCATTAAATATTTATCTGAATGTCACATTCAGCATATAAGTGTCCCCAAGAATGCCTAACCCATGTGGTATCCACATCTTTAAGATGCACCATAATTAAATATTTGTTTTTGCAATATTAGCAATATTGCTATGCAAGGTGTACACCTTTCTCAACAAAGATCAAGTCCACTTAGCTTGTTACCTTATTTACACTCAAATTGGAGTATTATTTGAAGCAGTGATCTTTTGAGAAATCCCCTGTAAATATCACCTAAATATAATAAATACTAAGTTGAACATTTATGTTCATGGAAAATGAAATCTTGTAAATCACTACTCATAAAATAGGAGAATAAGATTTTCTAAAAACTACACAATCGAATCCTAATAAAAACACCACATAATATAAACTAATATAAAAACTACCTACTTAATTATAAACCAAACATATTAATCGATTTTTTTTTATCAGAAGACTTTATTCCAAGATTATATTTTAATTTTAATTATTTTTAACATTCAAAAATATTTCTTTTAACCTTTTCTAGATCCATTTTTATTTGCAACTCTTATATTATATGTTTTATTATTTAGTGTATTTTTCTCCTAACCTTTTTTTTCAATTAAAAGCATAAAAAAATTATTTTCTTTTACCAATAGAAATATTATTAGCAATTATTTCATATATATTTCTAATACTTTTTTATCTCTTAACAAATGTAAACACTTGGAGGTGTAAGGTATAATGTAAACTAAAGTACACAATCAAGAAGAAGAGTAGAGTTACTCAAGTTATACTTAAATAGGAAACCTTTTTATTATTATCCATATTACCACATGGAATCCATCATATACTCTAGATCTCATTAATAAGTGTGCACTAGTGAAAATATTTTTAGTCGATAGGTTATATATTGCATGAGCTTTTGGCCTAAAACAAGTCTCACGTCGTCAAACTACCATGGTTTTTGGCCAAACTTTAGTGGATTGGTGGTAAAGTTCATCATCAATCGTACTGTCAGAGCCAACTTGAAGCGCTTGGGGAAGTGTTTTCCAAGTTAATCTTTATATATACTTTTAATTTATTGTGAGATTGAAGAGTGGTTGTAAGGAGATTTAGTCAAAGTCTCTAGTCCATCGTTGGAAGTTGACTTACTCCAATGAATCTACAATCTACACGTATGAGAATTAATTGAAGTGCAGAATTATTGATTCACCAGGATCACCACCCCAATTAGAATGCGGATGGAGCCAAGCACTATAAAACATACCTTCAAGATTTGAAATCTAGAGAAGATTAAAAATATCAACCTCCAACCGGTAATAAAAATCCTACCGCTATCTATCAACCTCCATCTGGTAATAAAAATCCTACCACTATCTATCAACCTCCATCTGGTAATAAAAATCCTACTGCTATCTCAAACACCATTAATTTTCATCCTCTACATTTAATGATGTCGGAAAATATCTGCTAACTGACCATTGATTATCCCTACAAGAAGAATGAACACGGCTTTGAATGAGACTACTACTGGAAGTAGACATATTTCTCGCACTAACATTGTAGCAGACTACGCAGAGGACAGAGGACATATCAAGAAATGAATCTAAGTAGAGGGCAAACGACATATCAGGCAAAGGAATCTAAACAGTGTTGGGTAATATGCAGCTTTCATTGTAGTTTAGCACTTGTTACTATCCAGCTTTCATAAGACTACTGCAAATTCTTCCATATAAATGTTTATAGCAATTCCTCCAATAGTAAAGTGTTTAGAAGATTTGTAGAGGAACATAAATGGTGCTATGAAAACCCATGTGAGATTAGGAGCACAGAACGCGAAACTTGCAGCACTATTGCAAGTGAATATTTTTACCTATCTTAAGATCAACTGGCGCTACCTCACCACTGGTCCACCCAAAATATGTGTGTGAAGCAAGGCGATGCCATTTAAGCCTCTTTGATGGCGTCGTCACTCCAGAGCTTCATTTCTGGGCCATGGCCACTCCTTCAATGCTCATGCCCATGGTCCTCATTTTCTTTCGACCAAGTTTACCAAATTTTTAAATTTCTTTCGCAAACATTTCTTGACTTTTTCATATCTTCCATGGTTATGATTGTTAGCACCGAACATACAGGAAAATCTTTTCAATGGATCTCTTAAACTCCATGAGTTGCACCTAGTCATTATCTTTTTTTTCGTTGCGTTCAAAGATTGTAAGTTGCTCAAATTTTGTATGGCGATGAGAACAAGAAATATTTTCAGCACAATAGGTTTTAGCTAGAGCAATATTCCACCAGTTAAATCCATGTCTGCTCCCTTTGGAATTCACTGGAGCGGGTCAATTCGCTCCCATTTTCATCATATTCATTGTGAACTAGGTGTATGCAATTGGGTTCATGAGAAGTCTTTGGATATAGTTTTTAGGGAAACTACTGATAGAGCCTTTACTTCAAAATGTTCTACATTTGAATCAAGCTTTCACTTTATTATTTCTCATTAAAATTATTTATGACATTCATGCTATTACTTTGGACAATAAATCATCCTATACAAGACATTGATCGTTTATCTTTTACCTAATTTCATGCACTATATCTTATTTCACTCACTTTTAATATTCCCCTGAATTTTTAACATTCTCTTTGATTTACTTCTTATTGTCCTTCAAATTCCACGAGCCCCACATTAAAACTGCCAATGAAATGATTTTAAATTAAAAATAAAACCATAACTTCATGGCTCATGAGAAATATGGTTTTAATTATAAAATCAATAACCTTTGTTACTATTTGGTGGCTCCACCTTGATGTGAATTAATCACCTAGGAATCAACAACAATCATTTTAATTCCTTATTCAAATGAAGTGTGGGCTCCTGATTTAATTATTGAATTTTATTTATTATGTAAATTATTTCTCCATAGATCATTCTAAGCCATCTTTATTGTTTGTGGGTTGTTCTTAAATATCATTCATTTCAATAATCAAACATCATTTTTTGCCAATAAAAATATATACCATATTGTACAGTTTTTTTAATATAGTATTTTAATTATATATATATAATATTTACTATCAAATTTATTATATATATATAATGATATGTTTTCAAGTCTATATTAGATTAAAATATATATACAAATAGGAAAAAATATTAAATTACACTTTATTTATTATATTTAAATAATTTTTTATTCAGATTTAACTCAAATAGTGTACATATTTATAAGTATATTTATTAGACTTTGTTATATTTAATCTCTTTTAGTCAATTTTGCCACAAATAGTTTAAAAAATACTATAGTGTACAATTTTTTAAATATACTAATTTTATTATAGATATAAAGTTTTTATTATCAAATTTATTAAAAAATATATAAAATTATATGTTTTCAAGTCTATATTAGGTTATAATAAAATACAAATAGGAAAAAATATTAAGTTACACTTTATTTATTATATTTAAATATTTTTTATTCAGATTTAACTCAAATAGTGTACATATTTATAATTATATTCATTAGGCTTTGTTATATTTGATCTCTTTTAGTCAATTTTAACACAAATAGTTTAAATTTTTTTTAAGTATATTTTACTTATTCTATTTGATTAGATATATTATGCAAACTTGTCTCACGTAGTGTATAGATTTGTTTTTATATTATTTGTACTCAATTTCTATTATAAAGACTTATAAACAAACGTATTTGTAGTATTCATATTATATTATATTATTTTTATTATAAACACTTATAAACACTTATTTGTAGTATTTCTATTTCAGACTTATTTGTAGTATTTCTATTTCTATTATAATATTCTTACTCAATTTCTATTATTTTATGCAAACTTATTTTTACTCAATTTCTATTATGAACACTTGCCACTCCATTAGGAAAACAACCACCCCTACGAGTGCATCCAATGAGAACCCAAACTTGTATCCATAAAAGAAAAGTAACAATTATTTATTAATGATTTAGTTTTAATGATGGATGACAATTATGCTCCACCTAATATCCCTTGCCAATAGTTATTTAATTCTGAAGACATTATCTTAGATTAGCATGCAAACAAAATGTATGCTCCACTTAGCATCCCTTTCAAATAGTTATTTAACTTTGAGACACTATCTTAGACTAGCATGCAAATAAACATTTATTAAGTTCTTTTATAAAATTTTAATTATTCTTCTATGTATAAGTTTTATCACATGTTTAGGATATTAAATTAAATAAATTTTTATTTCGATATAAATAGACCAAAGTTTATATTTGCAATTTAAAGGTATTCATTTGTAAAGTAAAATAATTTTAACTAGCTTTTCTATTTTATGATCAAGATTTGATCTTCCAAAAGGCAAGCCACGGATTCTTATACATCATTAAACATGTAGTATAATCTTTTCCATTTTTAAAATGTAATATCACTCAAGAATGGACAATGTGCATCAACCCAATGAGATTATTGACATCTCAAATAGTTCCAGTGCCCCTATTTTGTCTACCAACTCAACATCGTCGATCAATTGCAATGGCACTTCTACAAGCCACATACAAGATTTTGCAAATGACATTATAGTTAGTTGCCTTGACTTGCTACAACAAGCAAAGGCCATTGTTTGAAACATGCAAAGTGTGCAAGATTGTGACATTTAGTCGATGGAAGTAACAGTACATGTGAGAAGTTGGGTTCCTTTTGCACTTTCCTTCGTGAAATGAAAGCATATGAGTTCTACAAACAAGGTGGTTTTGTCTACATAAAAGAAGCGTTTTAGAATTACTTGAATGATGTCTAATACACTTTCTCCCTCTAAATGTGTATATAGTATGTGATATACCCATGTAACGACAAATTTTACCAACTTATGGATAGTTGGTTATTTTGTAAATTCTTAAAAGAAATGTAAGCTTCAATATACTAAGAACGAGGCACTTTTGCCTCACGAAAAAAATACAATATGTCACCTACTACAATACCATGTAACACGCTTTTGCTTCATAGATATATACACATACTATGTTCTCTTGCCATAATATTGGAGCTTTGTTCTTGTCTTTTTCTTTTGCTTTGTATCTCTTTACTTAACCCATATGTTTTAATTCCAACAAATAAATGAAATCTTCGATTACATATAATTAAGAATAGTAGTTTATCTATAATGTATCATAATCCTTTCCTCATTTCACTTCAACTAATGATAGTCTAACCATTGTGTTCTCAACATTTCATTTATAGCACTTGTTTAATATATATCACCAACAAATGTTATATGTCTCCTTCAATAGTTACCACCATACATATCAGTAACAAATTATGCTATAAAGGTATACATCATACAACACATATTCCCATATGAAGGTCCACAAAATAAAATAAGTCACCACCCTATATTTTCCTTATAGCTACAAAGATGGTTTACAAAGTGTCTGCTTCCTCAAACATGACACATTCCACAAAAAAATTGCAATCCAATAATAGGTTAAATGTGTTAGGTCATTTACTGAACACAATTAGTATAAAGTTTAGTTAGGTTTCCTAATTCCATTGCACCCCAAATGAATAACACATTTTGTGAACCAAGTAGCTTTCTTTAATTTTATTGTATGTTCCTTTAATGTTTACCCCTTGCTGATAATGCAACAAGGTGTTGTATTCGCTTATTCCAAACCACTTTTCCTCTTGTGCCTTTAGCATTGAATGCATATTCAAACATCTACAGTGCTTGCAATTTACTTAGACTACTTAATAGAGTGAACTAATTTTTTACTCACTACACTTTCTCTTTTTTTGTTGTTACAAATGCAACAACCTAACTTCCAAAGGCCACTATTTTGATATACAAACCTATTTAGAAGTACTATTCTAAATTTACTTTTACTCTGTAACTTTTGTACACACTTTTATTTAAACTAGTGCTTGCATGGTAATAGTCAACTAGATTGTAGCTTTTTCACTTACTATCAAATTGCTTAGCTATATTTTGTTGGCTATACAAGATATTCATTTCCTACTTCACAAAGTATGCTCTTATACGTGATTTATAGTTAGTAATAGCTACCACCTACAATTTAGTTTTGCAAGGACTAGTTCACTCTCTCGTCACAATGTATTATTTGGCTGAGAATGCAATTAAGTTGGTCAATGATGGAAACGTAGACTTGCAACCCCATCTACAAGCTATAGATATTTCAATGTTTGGCCATGGGCCTGAACCAACCAATCGCTATATAGTAGAGCTCTCCAATGGGGTGCACAAGCAGAAGGCTGCACTTCCAAAACAGTACAACCACTACATAGATTTTGAAGAACTCCATAAGGGATCTATACTTAAACTCATTAAATATAGTTGCCCTGTTATTTTCAATTCAAGATGAGCCACCATATTTCAATGCTCTTCTACAATATTCCAAATGACAACTTATAGATTATCATTTTTGAACCCACTATGTCACATCTCGTCCTATTGATAATACTTATTTATTGTACACTTATAAGTGGATTGTCATATCGGAATTAGAAATCACAAGTTTGCAGCAGGATATCATTGGCCAGCCCGCCTACCTTTTTGAAGAACAAACCCAACAAGTACATGCCACATCTATAAGCCTTGATGACGGTGTTATAGTACCACAACCACCTCTTGTGACAGAATATTCCTTAACCAAGAATGCAATCAAGATGATGAATGATGGAAACCTCGACTTGCAACCCAATCTACAAGTATTAGAATTTGCATTGTTTGGCCATGGCCTCTAACTGGGTGATCGATATAGAGTGGAGCTCTCTGATGGGGTACATAAGCAAAAGGTTACACTTCCAAAAAAGTACAACCAGTACATAGCTTCAAAAGAACTCCAAAAGGGATCAATACTTAAACTCATAGGATATAGTTGCCCTATTCTTTACAATTCAAAGTGAGCCACCATATTTCCATGCTCTTCTACAAAATTCCAAATAACGGCTTGTAGCTTAGAATCTTTTATTTGTCTATGTCACATTTGTTCCTACTCAAAATACTTACTCATTTTACCTTTATAGGTGGATTGTCATCTCTGAATTAGAAATTGCATGTTTGCAGCATGATATCATTGGTCAACCTGCCTACCTGTTTGAAGAACAAGACCAGCAATTAAATGCTACAAGCTCAACTACTCCATCTACAAGCATGAGTAACAGCAGTATGGTAACAAATCCACCTACTCACAGGACACTTTTTAGATTATGCTCATCCCCACAAAAGAAAGACCTTCCCTCTCATATTACTCTTATTAGAAATTTGAATCCATTTCATACAAGGTGGCTTATAAAGGGTTGTGTTACCATGAAAAAAAAATGCACCACTTCAACACACAGAAGGGACAAGGGAAAGTCTTTTCATTTGATATTATTGATTGTCATGAGTGCATTGAAATACATGTAACTTGCTTTAATGAAGTTGCAAACCTTCATTACATGAATGTTCATTTTAGAGAAGTATATACAATATTTGGTGCAACCATTAAGTCAACTAATAGGTTGTACAATAAACTAAATAGCCAGCTTGAAATTTGTTTAGTTGAGGAATCCAAAATTTCTCTCTCAGAGGATGACCTTGCAATTCCCAAACATAGGTTCTCTTTCATGACCTTGAAGGACATTTTAGAACTGAACAATAATATCCTTGTTGATGTTATTGGAATAGTCATATGTGTGGACCCAAGCTCAACCATAAGGAGGAGGGATGGGATTGAAGTTCTTTGAAGGAGCATCAAATTGATAGATATCTCTTCATCTACCATTAATATTACTTTATGGGGTCCAGCTACTGAAAAGGAAGGCAAACAACTACAGGAGATGTATCACTTAAAACATGTTGGTGTACTTGTAATAAAAAATGGTTGTGTTACTGAGTATAATGGAAAGGTCATAAGCACTTTGGAAAGCACCCACCTATTTATAAACCCAAGAATAGAGGCAGAATATCTCAAATCATGGTTTGAATAGGATATGCCTGATCTCACTCCATCAAATACATAATCGTTGGATGCACCTATCATGTTGATGAGGAAAACAATTGTTGATATTGAAGAGCAAACTACCAATGTGAAACAAAATTTCCAATACACTCTAAAAGAAATAGTGTAATTCATAAAAACAAATTCAATCTGCTATCATTCTTGCCCCCTTGAGTTACATGGAAAAAAATGTAAAAAGAAAGTTGTACAGAATGATGATCAAACATGGTACTATTCCTAGTGCAAAGCTACAACTGCTACATGTACCTATAGATACATACTCCAGCTAAAGATCACAGATCATACAGGAATATTACGGGTTGTTGCTTTTGAAGAACCAGCTACCAAACTTCTTAGAATGTCTGCAGATAATTTATACATGCTACAATCCAATCCTGGAACAAAAAATGAAGTTGAGACCATAGGAAAAGGAGTGTTATTCAAGCAGTTTATCTTCACAATCACAAATTCATGTGATTCAAGTGTTGCTCAGCCATGGGTAAGATCATCAATCGCAAAGGTGGACGAGCTAGATTTTTTTGTAGAGAATTTGCTCATGTTGGGTGGAATCATTGATATGTGTCATATTCCTAGTGTTTAGAAGTAGCTCAAGTGCTTATGTAATGTATATACAATTTTGAAGCATCTTATATAGTATGCTTTCTATACTTTTGATTGCACACATGGAATCTCAAAGTCACATGTCTATTGAAGATACTGGTATTATGAAAATAATGTGATTAATCTTTAATCTCTTCCACCAAATTACTTATGTATATAGTGCACCAATCATATCTCAAATAATTTTCAAAAATAGAATGATAGAACTCGTACCATAAATGTTTAGATTCTAAAATTTTGTATGTATTTGTAATTGAACATTTGATGATTTTAGTTCCTATTTCCTTTACAGATGGCAACCTCCAACCCAAAAAACATACAATCTCATAAAAGAAGTCATAACTACTATATTCAACATAAAGAAGAAATCAGCATTCATCATCATATGGAACGCATAGGAAAATAGATAGTACAATCCAACACATCGATCTCCTTTTAGTCAAACCAACACTACACTGAACCGTATGAAATTACATCCCAAACTAAACACCTTTTTGACCAAGGTTTGTCAATGTGTTCAAACCAAACAATGCACACTCTTCAAAATCAGTCCACAAGCTTACCACATACCGAAAAAAACTTTATAGAAGCTTCTAAATGATTTCGATCAAGATTAGATAAACTATCAAACTTTCCAACTTGCACAATTTGTCGTGAATGCTACCCAGGAATGCACACCAACTCAACACAAAGTGGTCCAGTTTGTTTTAGATGCTTTCATGAGAAAGGAAAATGTATCATTTCTCATCAACTAATTTTATGGACCCAGGAGTACAACCATACGAGCTACAAACACTAACACAAGTCGAAGAAATGCTTATAGCACGAGTCAATCCGATAATACAAGTAACACATGCCCGTGGAGGCGAATACAAATATAGTGGGCACACAATTTGTTTCTCGCAAGATATCAAGACCATAGAAAAATACTTGTCGCATAAAATTGCAAACTTGGATGTGTTGGTGTTTCGAAGAACCAATACAAAAGGTGACCATTATTACTGCTACGTAAGTAGGAATCGTGTGTGGGTTACACTAAAATATAAAATCACATACGTGACTCGTACTACAAAGACATTGAGGTCAATTTTGCATCTCTTGAAGAGCTCCCCGATACAAATATAGACATTTCCAATATGCTTCATAACATAATTTCTAACAACAACAATATGGTTGCACCAAACAATGCATCGACATTTTACGTAGACCCAGTAGAGAATGAATTCACTTTCTCCTCATCATTTATGGCTAGGTTACCAAATAAACGCCATGAACTAGAAATCATAAAAGAAACATTGCAAGTTAGAAATAAAAATGATAGCATTATTGATTGGCCAACACTTGAGACCTCACCAATTAATGAATACAATACTAAGGGTATTTTAGACATGGCTTTTCCTTCACTATTTCCCAATGGTATTGCACTACATTTACAACCTCACAATAGAAAAGTTGAAATGCATAAATATGTGTTGCACCTAATGAGGTTTCATGATAATAGATTTGGAAGGCATCCAAGGTTTAGATATTTTGTCTTAAACTTGCTAATGCGCCATCGAAGCCAAGGTGTTGCCTTTGTTTTTGTCAAGAAAAATGTTGAGGACTGCATACCAACCACCATAGATAGTCTTTGTCTCCATATTCAACAGTTACCTAACACTAAAATAGCCAAACAATTGATGCATTATGGATCACCCCTTAGAGGCACATGAGCATATTGGAATAAGTGGTGTGGTGAATTTTCAAACATGATCAACCAAATAGGATCCCCCACACTATTCTTCACATTAAGTGTTGCAGATACCAAATGGCCTAATTTACACCAACTATTTTCATAGGGGACAATGCCAACATCAGGAAACAATAAAGATCGCATAGATAACATTGTTACGAACCCACATACCACATCCTTATACTTGTATCAACGATTAACAATATTTCATGAAGAAGTCTTAGAGAAGCTTTACTGTGCAAAAGACTTTTGGTATAGATATGAGTGGCAACATCGAGGGTCTGCACATGTACATGGATTCCTTTGGCTTGAAGGTGCACCAAACATGGACAAACTTGACTGGAGCAATAATGCAAATGTAGACATAGCAAAATCGTTCTTTGAAAAATATGTTAGTGCTTGGAATCCTTGAAATCTAGGAGATGGAACAACACATGCCATCGATCTTCGCAAGACGATCCATGCTTATTAACAACACCCGAAATCTTCACTACAAATGTACTTTCTGACTAAGAATAGTTGCTCAACCGTGTCCAGAGACACCAAATTTTCAAAATCAACTTGCCTTTGAAAGAAAGGTAACAACATGGAGTGTCGATATAGGGTGCCCTGGATTGAATGTGCCACCTCTTCATTATGCATTGATGAAAATGGGAAAAAAACCTTTACCCCTACATGTAACGATGATAGGTTGAATATACCTAGTCCAGAGATGCTTTCCATATGGAGAGCCAATATAGATTGTTAGCCTATGCTTTCAAAAACACTTGTTCTAAAGTACATTACAAAATATACCACAAAGGCAGAAAGAAAATCTAAAAGTTGTATTGATATGTTGACATGCACATATGTCAAAAGTAATCACCCCAAGATAAAGCACTTGCAACGTACAGAAAATTCATGTTTGAGATTGTTGTTGATCGTGACATAGGCACACAAGAAACATGCCATATGTTGCAAAAGCTGCCCCTTGTTGTTTGCAATCGTGAATTTATGGTGCTTAATGTTGGGCGAAAAAATTTCAATCGAATTAGGACAAACTCAAATGAAAATATGTTGCATTGAAGTTACCTCCAATTATACACGCAACGTTCTCCTCATGGAAACATTAACACTTCTTGAATTTGCACAATCATTCTCATTCTCAAGTCGCAAACAGTACAAGTGGAAAGAAAGGAAACATAAGGCAATTATCAGTGTCTTCCCCTGATTTACTGCTATTCCAAAGGAGGATTCATAACATTTTGAGACATTTTGCTAGAGTGAACTACTTTACAAGCAATTTCGTAACATTGTTACAGACATAGGTATCGAGAAAGAGACAATTGTTGCAAATTGGAAGGTGATGAATTGACTTAAATATAATGTGTGGCATATTGATCGTGTAATTGATGAAGAAAAAAATCAAGAAGAGGCGGAGGAAATAGATAATGAAAGCAATATAGAAAATACAGTACAATTGAATGAATGGGAGTTCTTATCACAGTTGGGTCTTGGTACTACTGGAAATCTTAATTCCCTTGATATGCTTGGAAGACATGACTTTGACAATTGCAACAACTAGAATGACCGTACAATACCTCAAGCTTTACATGAAATTGCAAAGCATTTCGTAAGCACAAAAAAGGTTAACCAACATGACGGCCTATCACCATTTAAGGTTAACGACTTCCCATATCCACTCTCCCCTAAACAACAGCTCACTCTTACACTTGTTTTGGACCATTGTAGTGCTTGTGAATTTAAAAAACCCTTGCACATGATCATACAAGGCACAGCAGGAACAAGGAAATCCTATCTTATTCATTTCATTAAACACTCCTTTTCCATTTTAGTACCACAAGAACATAGCCCACTCCTTGTTGTTGCTCCTACAGGAATCGCAACATTCAACATACGTGCCTCCACTATATGTTCAGCCCTAAAGATTCCAATCAAGGAAATGCAACCATTGAAGGGGAAATTGCTTGCAATGTTTCAATAGAACATGGGGCATGTAAAATAACTCCTAGTTGATGAGATGAGCTTTATAGGCCCGAAATTACACTTGAAAATTGATACTAGGCTACGTGAGGCTTTCCCCCACCAACAACACTTGTGCTTCGGTAGACGATCCATCATTCTTGTAGGCGACTTTGCACAAGTACCCTCTATTATGGACAAACCTATATATGCCTCCCACACAAATGCAAAAGCCCTATGGGAACAATTCACTATTATTGTCACATTAGAAAGAAAAAATGACAAGATAGGGACACTCAAGGGTGATCCCACAATAATGGGTTACAATTTTTGGCCAAACTTGACACTAAAATCAGGATTTTTCACCAGACATTCACTTTCTTACACCTATAGCGGCTAAACCATTAAGGTTTTGAAGATGAATCAAACTAGTTATTTGTTAGATATTTTGTGTAGATTCTAATTATATTTTAAAAAATAAATTAAACAATAAATTGTGAATCATTTTATGTAATTTTTAATAACTTATTTTTTCTACTAATCAGCATTTTTAAAAAGTGATGTTTACTTCGGCCCACATAACTCTTTTTATAGATAGGATACAATTCTAATTTTTAAAATACAAATTTTTCACACCAATATCTAGGGATGGATATTTTTTCATAATTTTTTGTTACATATTTTTTTTTAATTAATTTTCCAAGTCAGTGTAATTATAATTTGGACAGAGGTGTACTTCGACACGCATAAATTTTTTTGTATTCATTT
>VDFB02026320.1:133107075-133207567 GCA_007258455.2 Sequoia sempervirens | reverse complement strand
ATATTGGTGTAGTACTTAATTTTATGATATTGTGGGAAGATTTCATGGTGTACAAGGTACACATTTCTTGTTCATTTTATTTCTTTACTAATAACTAGATCAATGTAGTGGTAGAAAAGTGTGAACTAATAGCCAAATTAATATTTTGGTAATGATACTAATATCTCTTGGGTCTATAACAATTATAATAGAAAAAGGGTCAATTACAATCATTAAGGAAACCTTGGAGACTATATTTAGATTCCATACATTGCAATGACCTATGAAAAGCATAATAGATGAGAAAGAAAGTCTCATGAAGACCCATGGGAAAATATGACAACCCATGTTACATGGTAGTGAAGAATTTATACCCATGCATGAGCTCTTGTAATGGGAAAAGTGATAAAGTTAAAGACAATTAATGTATAAGTTTTGGGATTGTCAAAAGAGAATGATGCATGACAATAATGGGCAATAAATTGGTAAAAAGATGTGGAAGGACTATGAGAAAGGCTGGCCCAGATAAATTTGATTAGTTGATGTTAGATTTCTACAATTTGAAGCCAAAATATGGGAGGATATCTAACTATCAACTATGCAATTTTTAGATTGATTGCTTGGGGCAGTCTAGTGAAAATGGCAAGGATTTATAAGGCAATGCATGGAAAAATAATAAGATTTCTTTCTGGATTAAGGTGTAAACTTGTGAAGCATGACATTAGTAGCAAGAAAGAGCATCGTAATTACCAAGCTAACCATTAAGAATGGGAATGAGTGATAGATTTATTAGAACTAGTGCACCGATACCTTGGGATATAGAAGATATTTAAGATATAATAGGATTTTCTACTAGCCAGGTAAATGAAAACATTCCAAATACAACAAATGGTATAATTACTAGTTTGGAAAGACACCCCAACAATATATGCTACCCATTCTCCTTCCAAGTACACCTTTGTTAATATTTCCTTTATAAATACTACCAAATTAGTGGAGTATAGTCTCATCTCTTGTAGTGGTTATTACTCTTTCTTGATCAAAATTTATTATTTTCCTAGTCCAGGTAAACTTAGGTAATCTTTAGTTTGGTTATCTGGCTTCTTCTTGTCATATATTTCTTTTAGCCTTTTCCATTTGTACTTGTTGTAATTCAATTTCCCTCCCTTTCACACGGATCCACTTGCATATATTTAAATGTTTTAAATTCCTCTAGATCTAGGAAGAGTCAATATGGGAAGTCAGGTTCTACATTAGAGTTATTTCATTTTGGAAATTAAGAAAACTCCTTAGAAAGGAAATTCTATTATTTCTCTAAATTTGAAATATCATCTCATTGCCAATATGAAACTTTTAGAAACTTTCTTGATGATACATCAGTATTTTGGTGGTCCAACAATGGTAAACAATAAGAGAGGAATAAACTTTGACTCCCTTGAAAGAAGAAACTATTTTCAACTATCAAGATGCTTTACATTACCCTACTACTTCCAAATGGACATCACTATACATAAGAAATAGAAGAGTAAAGCTTGTTTGGTATGTCAATAGATGAAAAATCTATGTTAAGTATAGTAGATTTTATGGAATTTATACTCAAGGATTGATGGAGTTTATATAGATGTTGTGAAATAATGATGGTTGAGGATAGCATTGAGTCAGTGATAAGTGATATTTTTATTTACTGTTGAAGGGAAATGACTAACTTCACTTTGTTACATGTTGAAGTCATTTCCTTAATAGGATTGGGACATATTGTCTTAGAATTTAACTAAGAGATGTATTTTGAATATATCTAGTCCAAGTAATTATGTTGATTATATTAATGCTAGAAGATCCTAACTCATTATTGTTAGAGATAGTGATAGTGTTCATGTAACTCCAAGATGCCTCTCTCAAAGAAGCAAAATAAAAGAAAAATGAGAATATCTGTGGCAATGGCATAAGTTTCCATATGTTCATAAGAGACATAAGTCTTCATGATAAGAATAAAGGAGTTAGTCACTATAGTCAAAGAAGAATATCATAGTTCAATTATTAGCTATAGGGGCAACAACCTTGATCTTTACTATCACTCTGGTATTCATAGGTCATACCCATCTTAAATTTTGCAGTGCAAAAGGCATGAGAAAATTGTTTGCTTGAGGGATGAGGATGCAGTGTGATGTAAGGGCATGTGAAAAGTAGTAGTGAGCATTGATAACTCATACACATAGTAATTAAGAAGACATCAAGGAAAGTATTGCAATGATGTAGAGGATGGGGTTCATGAAGTTAACCTCACATGATAGAGGTATACCGTGAGATAAGATAAATGAGAGAGAGTTAGTATGCTAAGACAACTAATTTCACACAAAGGGACAATCAATGCAAAGGGATCATGAATGAGCATAGGTAATGACAAAGCTACACATATGTAGTGACACTCAAGAGTGAGTTACTAAGGAAGATATGGTAGGGAATGTTGAAATCATGGTAAGAGTAGTATTTAAAAACCTAATTAAGAATAACTTGGTAAAAATGAAGGGGGAAAAGTAAAATGGTAGTCAAATAAAGGTCACTAATGATGAATTTATAGGGAAAACAAAGAATGAAAGGTGACAACAACTGGTATTGGTGGAAAATATAGCTCCTATTTTTTATGACATGTATTAATACTTGTTCTAGAAACCCTCCTATGCCCTCATGCAACAAGTTTATCTTTGTTAAATATTCTCACATATCCTATGAATATGGCAAGTGGTGTTGGAAGTTTGAAAGGGCATTATTAGCATAAAAAAACATCTAAAAGTAGTTAGATGATGAGCAAAAAATTGTAAATAGATAGGGGAAGCTAGAGGAGATTAAAGTTAGTTTGGGGAAGTTATGACACACCATCCAAGCATCCAAGGAGTAGTTGCAAGTATCTAGGAGTGGGGAAAATCTTTTGGTCTTTTAAGATGTTAACAAAGGTTGAAAAAGTTAAGAATATCCTTCTCCAATACCACTTTGGAATTTTTATAGCATCATCCCAAAAAAATTAGACTTCATGCACCTTGGTGGAGATGAAGTAGTCAAATCAAGGAAGTGAAGGTCATTTAATAATATTTAAAGTCTTCCCTAATTTTTTTGTAACGTAGGATAGACAAAAAGGAAGACTAGTTTCATTTAGAATCAATTCTTGCAATTTTGACAAAGTATTGTAAACTTAAAAGAAGTTTTTTCTTGTCATATTGGTATTATAACTCAAATTTTTTAGTCTCAAGACTAAAAATAAGCATTGTAATACTTCATTTTCAACCATCTTCAATCAAAACAAGTCATATTTTAGACTATGTATGTAATTAGAAAGAATCTTTACCAATAAAAGAATCAAAGTTTTCACCTTCATTAACTGGTTTTGATGAATCTTATGCAATTTTCTTTGTTTTTATACTAATGCCTCTAAAACATGCATGATCAAACACTTGAAAAACATGAAAATTATTCTTTATCTATTGGTTATTAGTTATAAAACACTTATACTAGTTGACACATGTGGAAAAATAGACTTATTTTCCTCCTAAAACAACAAAGATAGGTCATATTTTAGAAAAAATAACTTAGAACATAAGACATAACAAAAAGGTTGTGTGACACAAGAACACATTTTTCTTGAGTATTGTATGCAAAGAGTTTAAACACTTGTCTTCAATATTTTTGTGCATCACTATCCATAGTCTAGGTTCAAAGTTAGTCTAGGTTCAGAGTTTTTAGTCTTCTATCCATTTTCCTTAGCATAAATAGGCACAATAGATTAGGATAAACTTAGATTAAGAAGCATCAAGGGAACTAGCCCTCTCCAGAGGTTGATCTATCCAAGGTATATCCAAGGTACTGTGAATCATGGTTTGGAATATAAAAGGAATGATTCACAATACCTTGGATATACCTTAGCATAAATAGGCATAATATTTTTATGCTTTGCAATGACACATATTTGGTTCTTGCATGAATCTTGAGAGATAATTAACAACAAAAATAATATCAAGTCTAGTGTAAGTCAAGTAAATCAAACCTCCAATAATTTGTCGATAGAGAGTTGCATTCATCTGAGGAGATGAATTAAAAATAGATAACTACAAACCTGATTCCATAGGTGTAGACATGGGTTTGGAATCCATCATCCTAAACTTCTTGAGCAAGGTCTTGGAATATTTTCTTTGAGAGACAAAGATATGGTGATTTTTTTGCCATACCTTTAAACTGAGGCAATAGTGAAGTAGCCCGAGATCTATCATATCAAACGCCTTCTTGAGATCATTATTGGTTGTCTCGATCATTGCTTCTGAGCTACTCATGATAACTAAGTCATCAACATATACAATGATGATCACAATATCCCCCCCTTGATCCTTGAGATAGAGATTTGGATCATATGGATTCCTAGTAAAACCATGTTTTAGCAAATGTTTGAATCAATTTTAATATACCAAGCTCTTGGAGCTTGTTTGAGAACATATAGGGACTTGACAAGTTTGCATGCCTTTTCCTCTTTACCAGGTGCAACATATCCCTCTAGTTGGGTCATATAGACCTCTTCCTTAAGGTCCCCATTAAGAAAGGGACTTTTTACATCCCTTTGATACAATTTCCATCCAAATTGAGCAGCTAAAGCAAAAATCATTCTAATGGTTTTTATCTTTGCTGTGGGAGAAAATGTTTCCTCATAGTCTATTCGTTCTTTCTTGGAATAACCCTTGGATACAAGTCTAGCCTTATGCTTATCTATACTACCATATGCTTTATACTTAGTTTTAAAAATCCATTTACAACCACTTGCTTTCTTACCGGGTGGTAGATCAACAAGGTCCCAAGTGTTGTTTTTCATCATAGATTGATACTCTGCATCCATAGCATCTTTCCAAGGCTTTGATTCTAGTGCTTCCTAAACATTAGATGGCTCAAAATTTTCAACAACTGAAGTCATTAGTGCAAATTTTACCTCATTGTGAGCCATGCTGTGAGTCCTTAGACCTAAAGTGGAAGTGTCTAGGACTTCATCTAACTTTGCATCTCGAATGGTACTAGTGTACCACTTTGGTAAAGGTTTTGTGACATTGGCGGGTGTTGACTGATTATCAATGTGCCCATCATTTTTACCATCCATGTTGAAAATAGGAGCACTATTTGAACTAGATGATGATGTAAGAGAACTTACATCATTCTTCTCATTAAAAATTACATCTTTACTAATGTTTATCTTGCTTGTATTGGGATCCATAAGGCGATATGCTTTCAATTCATTACTATATCCTAGAAGAATACATTTCATTGATTTTTCATCTAGCTTCTTCCTTTTTTGTTTAGGAATATGCATATAGGCAGTGCATCCAAACATACAAAGGTGAGAGATAGAAGGCTTTACTCCTGTCCATGCTTCTTCTGGTGTAATTCCATCAAGTGCTTTGGTTGGTGCACGATTCAAAAGATAAGCTGCTGTGTGAACAACTTCAACCCAATGCATGCTCTAGTTGAGAATCTTTCAACATGCTTCAGACCATCTCCATGATGATGCGATTTCTCCATTCAACAACAACTCCATTTTGCTGAGGTGTGTATGCTGCAGTCAGTTGACGTTGAATTCCATTTTCTTTCAGATATGTGGAGAATTCTGTGCTGGTGTATTCGTGAAGCCATCGATGAAAGGCAATGTCACATGGCTCGAAGGCACTCTGTTTATATACGATGGTTCTTTGAAAGCTTTAGCCCCATCCATTAAACAGTTCGAGCTACAAAAAAATAGGATCTAAGATTGCATCTCCTTCATAATCAATAACTCGCGAATGAGATTTGTGACTCCTCTCTTTTATGAGGCCTTCGATCCCTTGTGTGTTTCTGAGTAGATAAAATTACCACCTTCAATGGAACCTTGTCAGAGAATGCTGGATGAGCCCGGTGCAGTTTGGATAAGCGGCCCCTTCAACCATCAAGAATAGACCAATACAGAACCCGTGTGTCTTTGTTCTGTCGTGGCAGAGAAAAAAGAAATCACGGCCTCCTCCAGATGGAAAGTGGGGTTGCAAAAAGCATGAGGTGAGTGAGCTTTGTGAAGGACCCGATATGTAAACTCCAAACCTCTCTTCAATCCAAACCGATCATGGGTTGGGTCACTACACCAAATTCCTGATCAAATGACGTTGACTATCATGGAACTTGCAAAAGATCAACTGATAAGACACCTCCCACTCTACAAACGTTGAAAGCTCTCAATTTGTGGAGTATTACAAAATAATAGGCACATAATCTGCATCGTTCTAATACCATATCAGAGAAAATCAATGATAATATTTTCTCATATCAATTTTCTTAATACAATCTCCAAACATATAGGTTGAATAATGATAATCGTATGCTCTAAAATAGCACTCACGGATTCAACCAAGTAAAAAATTATAGACAAGTATTCAAAACAAGCCAAACAAACTAATAACAAATAAAAAATCAAACAAACCATATGGGTGTGAATGATGGAATATCCAACATGATCTCCATCATCTAAGCCTACACTTAGGGAGGTCATCCCATGTTTCATGAGGTGGCTAAGTGATTTTATCAACTCAACAAGGGTGTACATTTCTCTGACAACAAG
This sequence comes from Sequoia sempervirens, assembly GCA_007258455.2. Taxonomy (NCBI): domain Eukaryota; kingdom Viridiplantae; phylum Streptophyta; class Pinopsida; order Cupressales; family Cupressaceae; genus Sequoia; species Sequoia sempervirens. Next base: position 133,200,978 of record VDFB02026320.1, on the reverse strand, counting down.
ACTAATTTGATACTAACATTTATGTATGTGAGTGTTGAATGGTTTTTTTGTAGGTGTTTAGGGTGTAACAAAAAGGTGAACTTGACAACCTATTTTGGGAACAAACCTCAAAATTAGTAACCTAGTTTAACTTGTTAAAGGTTGAGTCACTTCACTTACTCCACCTAATTTAGAGTCTATCTATCATTGTTAGTAATGCTTGACCTATGAAACATTACCCCGCCTTGTCAGTAGTTCAACTAATCCTCTTATTCCTTCCTAAAAGTTCTTATTGAATTAAGCAATAAGTAAAGTGAAGGAAATAAATAAAAATGTTGATCAATTTTAACCCCAATCCTTACTATAAGGAAATAAAAATAAAATAAGAATAAAATATAAAAAGAATCAAAAGATAATAAAATTTAAAATACTTTAGAAAATAAAGGTAAAAAATAAATAAAACACAAGTGATGAAGGTCCCAAATTATAAAGAAATAAAAAGGAGAAAAGAGGAGGAATTCATTATTTTTAACCATTGAGTTGTAGGAGAGAAATTTCCAATTCTTCACGCAAGAGATAGTCATCATTTATGAGGAGAGGGACACATATTTGAGGGGAGAGTTGTGCCATTAAAATAACATGGCGACCATGCTCGTAGGAGGCTCCCTTTGGTCAAAGGATGGGGAAAATAAAGGTGCCAAGGCTGCCATAAAACCTCATGACCCCTTGCCTTCCAGACATATAAAAGTATTGTTGAAGAAAAGCATTGGAAGGAAGGCATGGAAAGAGTGCATAAAAGTGTGGTGAGTTTGGTTCAAGAAAGAAAAGGAAGACTTGAAGAGGCATGTTGATAAGGTAGAACACCATTTGAGCCTTCAAAAGCTAAAATTCCTTAACCAAGTTCTCCTTGAGCTAATTAAATTTTGTAATCCTTACATTATGTGTTCATTCGACCCTCCTACTTGATGGAATTTGTCTAAGGTTCAAGAATTTGTGGCTAAATTTATGTTATAAAATTATAATTAGTTTCCTCATTAAACAAGTATTATTGGTACTCCTATCTACCATCAATATAATGGCATTTAAATAGACTTGGAATGGTATTGTGAATTCTATAAATTTTGTTGATACCTTGTATCCTTAGTTGGGCATTGAATATGATTATAAGGGATTCCCTTGTTTAGGTAGTAAAATTATGAATCCTGCAAAATGAAGGACACATGGATACATATGCTCATTCCTATTAGTACCAATACATAAATATATTTATATCTTAACTCCTGCTATCCAACACACCACAGGTAGACAATCCATTATTGAAAAGAGGATCATCATGTTTTGATTTTTAAGTATTGGGACTATTTGCATATTTGTGAAACTTGATGTAATTAAGAAAACAAAGTTTTTTTCATATTTTAGACATATAACTCCAACATCAATAGCAAAAATTTCTCTCCATTATATACCTTTAACACCTAAATGGTAAGAGACCTATTAAAATTAACCACCGGTAGAAATAGCCTTCATTCAAGATTTCCAATAGTAAGTATTGTTTGCTCCCAACTTGATCCACTTATGGGTCTATGAGTTGACATGAACATGATCCCTATTTGTTTTGAACTATTAGGTTAGCTTGAAAAGAAGAGGGGCATAAAATTTGAATCATACTTTGAGCCTCTATTTAAGTTTTAAAATATAAATATTCCACTGATAGTAAAGTGTGATATAATAATATCAACATCCCTTGGAAACACTACCACCTACTAGAAGATAATTGTTAGAAACTATGAGTGGAGGAGGGAATAAGATCACAGTGTCAAGAAATCACACCTATATAAATATTATTCATAGCCTTGGATGCTCAGAGTGAATATATCTCACATCAAGGACATGTCTAGACCTACTCATGTATTTAGAAATAGGATCAATCTCTATCTATTAGTAGTTCTTGTACCAAAACCTAACTAGTAATATTTTATGAAAAACATTTAAAATCAAAGGAGGGATGGGAGACAATTGACACATTCAGGCATTATGCTTATTGTTAAGGTCTAAAAGATCAAGTACAAGAAGAAGGGTACCCAAACTTTACATATTTATAAATGTACTTAAGTATATCTTTATTTATCCTAAGAAGTACATGTTAAACAACCAACTTACTTTAAAAAGAGTTAAGGGTAGATGGATCCAACCTATAAGTGTTTACAACTATTACTTTAACTACCTAAATCCATTCTTTAATCTTGATAGAATGCCACCAAGTTGTAATGGAAGCTATTAGAACACTAATAGGACCGAGCTAGAGAAGACCTAAGAGTGAACCTTCGTGATATTTGAGTAGTGACAAAAAGTCAATGGACTGTACCAGTGATTGGTGTTTGGGATAATATTAGGAATTAGTTAGTGTTCACTTGGTTCATGAGGGTGAAGGTTGTGGGATACCCTAGTTATGATACAATAATGGTTGCATGGGTAGTTACCCTACCTTGCAAGTAATGGGAACTAGAGCTTACTGTTGTATCAAGAGGGTTCATTGGTAGTCACCTATAACATGGGGGTGACTAATGCCAAGTGTTACTTTTGTTGTGAAGAAGATAGCTGACAATATCACTAAGGTCACAAGATGGTATTTTTTGGCAGCTACTTCTTCTTAGGTGGACAAACTTATCATTGGTGGCTACAGGCAATTAAAGTTGAAACCTACCGAGTTGGTAGGTTCACTACTAGAGAATTTTCTCTTAATATCATATGACCCTTGTGTTGGAGGAAAGACCCCTAATGTAGTATGGGATACACCAAAACCTCTATCAAATTGACCAATGCATATTGACCCATACTTTCCACCATCCCAACTAGTGTAGAAGATTGAGAAATAGATAAGACCCACAATGTAGTGCTCAATACACTGTCATTATTTTTCTATTGGGATGCACTAGAATTGGGTGGGAGTGAGTCACCCTTTTCTTATTATATACATATTAGGAAATTACATTATACTTAACCCCTATGTGATGAGGATAGACCCCTAGTGTAGCATGGGATGCATTGAAGCCTTTTCATAATTGAGCTTTGATCAAACTAGTCAAATTCCAAGTCTATAACTATGGCCCTTGATAACTTTCTGGGTCCAATTGGTTGGGGTGGATGAGGTAGTGGTTCAAGTTCAATTAGGTTTGTTGCACCCCACAAGGATGTAAAAGTAAACTCAGATAGCTAGGATGATATACATGACCTTTCTAGTTCACCTTCTCTACTAGGTATCTAAATATACGATCTTCTATTCTATTATCTGATTACATGGTATTGTGATAGTATAAATTATATCTCCATTTGGTTGTTCGAATATGGTTTTTGGTACTCATATACATGTTGATTTTATATAAAATAAAAAATAAAAAATTTACACTCATGGTTGAGTTTTTACATAGGTTAATGACAAAGGTGAAGTGGGCTTTACATCCCCAATCCAACATAGCTTTGGAAAAATATGCTTGTTCTCATCATAAAATTGTGTCTATTTTAAGGGGGTGATATGTAATTACCCCTTTTTTACATCCACACATAAGTCAATATTTTGATTTTAATGATTATAAATGCCACCAAAAGCACCATTATGATGTAAAAACAATGAATATTAATGATAACTAGAATCATCCCTTAGCCTTGTTTAACCCAATTTCTTGTGTATCATTACTCTTGTCTAGATTATAGTTGAACCTTCATTTCCACTACAAATTTTCACACATTCCCTACTAAGCTAAACCACCAATGGTAACAAAGAGGTTGTCTCAAAAATTCTACAATGTTTTGTGCACTTGTCATGGTGGTATGTGTAATTACATTATTGATCTTGAAAGTATTGTGACATGTTACTTAAACAATGATAGTTTCAAAGTTACTGAGATAGTTTTGAAACTATCCTTTTTAGTAATTGATAATTTCACCTAACCTTGTAAAAACTATATTTTGAATATTTAATCTACCCATTTTATCATAATAATAATAATAGAAATGACACTTTTTAATTCTCTTTATTATATTGTACACTCATTTTTGGTTATTTCATGTTTATGTACTTTTGGCCTTATTTTGACCTCCTTTCTCTTTAATAAGCCTTGTTCTATCCTTCTCATTATCCCTATTTTCTTATGCTTTCAATATAATTTATGCTTATCTCTTTCCCCTTTTAGCCAATAAGTTTTCCCCTTGATTTTCCTCTACCCCTTCTCTCTAGCTACTAAATCACCTTTTACCCACTTGATTACATCACCTTTCATCCATTGATCATCATACATCATCACTTGATCCTCACCCTTCATTTGAATTGGGATTTCTATAAAAGAAATCTATCATTCTCATTTTAAGGTTAATCACATTCTTTGAGATTTTTCTATCACTCTTATCTTTCATCTCGAAGAACCACAATCTTCAATATTTTGCTATCATATCATTATCTTGAGATCTTGCTACATCAACATTGAGCTTATCATATATCTTGCATACTACAAATCTGAGACCAAACAAAGCAAAATGGAGAACAATGGAGGAGAATCAACTATGGCATAGAAATGGAGGTTTTATTGCTTTATTATTGTGATTTCTATTGTCATCTGTGCTTCATTCTTAGATTAGGGTCTCTATGGCTTGAATTTAGGTACTTTTGTGGTTGCTATCGATGACTCATGCTTTATTTTGAATTTCCCCTATTGACAAATTGGTGAACCTAATGTGAATTGAACATCCCTATTGTATCTTTATTTTTTGAGGCTTTCCTAACCTTATCTTGTTTTGTTCAAAATTTTTAAGACTAACCCTGTGTAGATCATGTTGAAGACAAAACCCTTGGATTTTCCAAAGATTTCATCATATCTTCCAAACAACTATGATTTTTTTATTTTATTTTTACTGCAGGTCAAGGATCATATTAGAAACCTTCAGTCCAAAAAATAGGTTTCGGTCAACATTTTTGAGTGAGTTGTGATGTTTTTATTTTTTTTCATAAATCTTAATTTCTGGGTGCAAATCAGCAAATTTTTCAAATTGTTTTATAGATCTGTAAAGCCCTAAAAATTATAAAGGGGTCTATTGTTTAAATTTTTTATTTTGATCTTGTATCTTCTTTGCATTTTTATTTTTGAGGTAAAAAATATAGCAAAAAAATCAAATCTTGTTTGACTAGGTCAAAAACAAAAAAAAATTGCAATCTTGTGATGAGAAAATATTTTCTTTACATATATTTTATTGCATTGTAAGATTATTTTATGATCTTTGAAAGAGTTTTATTATCATCCCTAATGTCATAAGAAATTAATTTTTTAACACAATTCTTTTCTTTGGACTGTCATGTTTGGCATGTGTTCACACACTTGATTGGAGGAGGATAAAAGCTAACTCGGAGCTCATCATATTGGATCAAGTGGTTTCAAAAATAATTGGAAAGCACTAAATCTAGGTGTATTTGTTTTAAACTATCTTGTTTACACTCCAAATAATCAAAATCTTTGTTATCTATCATAAGAATAATTTCTTTCTTTAGATCATCTTGCCTGGTGTGTTTTCCACATATTAAAATTGGGCTTAAAATTGATCATACACATTTGGATTTGGGCTTAAAATAAACTCCCTGTCCTTTAATCCCCAAGATCTACTTAAACAAATGCTCTCCTTTCGCATCCTCGTGATGACCTTGAATGCACCAAAAACAAGTGATCTTTCTTTTTCTTTTTAGGAGGCCTGCCTAGAGAAGTGATTACTCTAGGGGAAGACCTCAACTCATGTTCTAGTGGAGTATAAAGAGCGGGGGGTGAATCAAAAGACACGCCTCTTGGAAGTGAAATGTTGTCAATCTGGGCTAAGCCTCTAAGAATTTTATACCTTAGAGAAGTGAAGGTGGAAAGTGGGTTACCCTTTCCTCCCAACTATTTGGCAGTATTTCCTTTCATTTACGGATTTAGGCCTCACGTACCCTTGTGGTATATAGAGGATACCCCTAGTCGAGCTTGTAAAGCCTATAGTTGAAATTTTGGCCATCATTTCTTGTGTATACAAGGATTGATACACCATCTTGAGTAGGCTTGTTGATGTGTCTTATGTGCTTGAGTGTTTATATCTCCTTCACCACTTGAAGCTAAAAGGGGACAAAATATCCAAATTGAGCCATAGGAAAAGTGTCTTCATTTTTTATTTATTTTCTTATTGCATCAAATAATCAAAATTCAAAATAAGTAAACAAGCAAGTGTAGAGGTTTTTAATGTTCTTGGTGTCCTTGCATTCTTGTTTTTATATCTCTTTCCAAAATACAACATTCCCAAACCAAAGCCATAAACCAAAGCTACCTTCCCCCTCCACCTCCACTTTCACAATAAAACATGGATTCTCACCATCAACAAATTCCCAACCACCAAACCTACCATTACCAAAATAACCATCAACAACACAACCAAAACTACCTTCCCCCTCCCCCTCCAGTTTCACAACCAAACATGGGATCCACACTAGGAAACCAATCACTAGACACTTTAACTCAACAACTCTAGGAACTCCAACAACAAGTGGCTAATTTTCGAACTAGGAGTTCAAACAAGAGATACATGTTAGAGGGAATATGTCCTTATCCTTTTAATAGGAACATACCATCACAACCAACCTACCCATAATATCAATCCAACTTGGACCAACCTTCATTTTCTCATGAGTCCATATCATCACAAAAAAAATATTAATCACATCAATCCAACTTACCCATGTCTCAAAATTATCCAACCTCCACATATTCATGTACATCACCTTAATCACAACCACAAAACTTGAAATTCACAAATCCTTTCTACCAAAAACCCAATATACCACCTCCTACTTCATAAACACACATGTTAAACACAAAACTCAACTAACCAAACAACACCTCACTTCCACTTAGCCACACAACAAGAAATCATACCCCATCAAATAATCAAGAGAATGCATAAATAACTGAACCTAAGATGACGTACACCACCTATAAGCCTAATAGAACATATATGCCTTTGGAGGAACCTATTGAATTGATCTTAAGGAATTTAATTGCTTCTAATCTTATCACACTTCCTAAGTTTATTAGTTATGAACCTGAAGTTTTCAAACTAGCATGGTGGAATGATAATGAATATCGTGAGTATCATTGAAGTAAAGGTCACAAAACAAGCAATTTCCATAGTCTTAAGAATCTTATCTAGGACCTTATTGTTCAAGGTGACATTACTATTGAATATCATCCCAATAATTCACCTAATGAGAAATTAAGCATATTTCAAGACACATTTTCCAAGCATGATCAAAATCATCCACCTATATTTGGAAATGGCTCATTCCAAAGAGATTACACAAATGATACATCCACCTCATATGATTTAATTTCTCCCACCATTCCTTCATCCCCTAAAGCGTTGCAAAAATAATCCACACCATCTCTATCAACTAAATCACCCAATAATGGAACCTTTCAAGCTTATCTTCAAGGGCTATCCATAATCTATAATCATGAAATCCAACCTAATTCATCTCTTGATACAAATTCCTTCTATGATTCAAAAGTACCAAATCCAACACCATCATTCACTCCATTATCAAACAAGACCACTCCAAAGAGCCTCATTCCAAATGCATCCCTATCATGTCAAAATAATGAATCCATCCAAGTGTCCCTTATACATATCCAAACTCATATCCCATCTTTAGAATTGGATCCATGTCAAGAGAATAATCCAAGTCATTCTACCATAGATTACCCTACATATCAAGATAAAAGAATCCCTTCCATACCCTCACATGATCCCCTTACATCCCAATAATAAAGTATCCCTTCCATACCATCTCATGATCCCTCTCTAAATCAAGAGAAAATTATCCCTTCCATACCATCTCATGATCCCTCTCTAAATCAAGAGCAAAGTATCCCTTCCATACCAACTCATGATCCCTCTTTAAATCAAGATCAAAGTAAACCTTCCACCCCATCTAATGATACCCATCCTAATCAATATCAAGATGTCTCATCCACTCCATCACATGATCCCCTTCCACCTTATGATCCCCTTCCATATCAAGAGCAATGTATACCTTCCACCCCATCCCTTGATCTTACCCCAAGTTAAGATCAAAGTTTTTCTCCATCTCCATATCATGATCAAAGTATCCCTTTGTCTCCATGCCATGATCCTAATCCTCCACAAGATCCCATCACCCCTATCCAAGCTAATCATGAGCCCCAAACCTACCAAATGTGTTCTTCCACATTTATTCGATCTAGTTTCCTCTAAGAACCTATCATTCCTTCCATGTCATATCCTCCTCGAAATGGACTCACATCTTATTTTCAAAACAAGTATCCCATTAGAAAAATGACTTTTCAAAAAATGCATTATCAAGGTAAAGGGTTAGGCCTACTTGAGCAAGGCATATTAGAACCCGTCCAAATCCAAGAAAATCATAATTATCATGGCCTTGGCTATAAATCTTTAGACGTTGGTACTCCTTCCATCCAACCCAAATCCAAACATTCAAATTCTCCATCCTCCAAATCTAGTTTGGGTCCTTATATCCCAAATCCTAAACTTTCATCCCTTCCATCCATCTTGGGTTCTTATATTCCAAAGCCCAAGCCTTTATCCCTTCATCCATCTTGGGTCCTTACATTCCATCACCTAGCATTCCTACTCTAAAATCCCATTATCCTCTTTATCCATCACCTCATATCCCTAATCAAGATCACCAAAGGCACACATTCTTGAAATCCTTCCAACATAGTACCTACATAAACCCATTCATAAGATCTCCATGTCATTCCTCTCCATCCACCAATACCTTTTCTCTTGGAAGCAATTGGGATGCCAAAAATAAAGCCAAAAATCCACAAAAATCAAAGGATCAACATTTCTCATAAAAAAGACATGTAAAAACAAAGAAAAATATGATCCAAAATAAAAAATTTAAGTCCCAAAGGCCACAAAGGCCCATGAATCAAAAATAAAAGTAAAAAATCTTGTGGATTCCCAAAATACTTATAAGATCAATGCATCCCAAAGAAAAATCAAAATTGGCATCCAAACTTGCTTATCCAAAAGCTTCATCCAATCTTAAGCCCTCCACCCCATCTAATATTTCTTCATCACCTCCATCTATTTTGGGTCCTTATAACCTAAAATTTGCATCCACTCCTCCATCTAAACCTCAAAATACAAAGTCCACTTTTCTTCCACAACTCCACCACCCTTCAAGGTGTGTGCCAATGTTGATCTTGCCAACATTTCCATCCACTCATCCATAAATCTTCCATCAATCCATCCATTATCAAACATCCATTTTCCATCCTTCCATCCCTCTCATCCAAGCCTTTTCATTAACCCACATCCATCCACCACTTTCCCATCCATTTCATCCCCCTTACCATCATTCTACCAATTCCTATGAGCATACCTACAATTGTCCAAGGTCTAATGGAGTACATCTTCAAGGGATACGATCCATGGAACTAGATTCTTGATTCCTTCTTCCATCTCCCTATCATGCATCAACTATCTTCCAAATCCATGTATCCATATCCTTATCCTTCTCCATCCATCCTATTCCCAAAAATTCAAAAAAAGAAAAGAAAAGAAAAAATAAAATAAACAAAAAAGTAAAGAGAAATCATTTGTCCAATGGTGAAAACCACTTCTTGTGGCACCTTGAATAAGTACCATGATGAAAACCTAGAAAACAAGCATCATGTGTAATCCATTATCCTCTTGCACTATACACTTGGGGGAAAGTTTCATCCATGCTATCCTACCATATCCCCCTTTATCCCTCATTTCATATCCATTACCCTCACATTTATCCTTACATTTTTTCACCTTTGATCTTAACAGGGATAAGGATGTCCATAAGTATCACATCATATATCTACTTCATCTTATGCACTCTACACTTGGGGGAAAGTTTCATCCATGCTATCCTACCATATCCCCCTTTATCCCTCATTTCATATCCATTACCCTCACATTTATCCTTACATTTTTTCACCTTTGATCTTAACAGGGATAAGGATGTCCATAAGTATCACATCATATATCTACTTCATCTTATGCACTCTACACTTGGGGGAAAGTTTCATCCATGCTATCCTACCATATCCCCCTTTATCCCTCATTTCATATCCATTACCCTCACATTTATCCTTACATTTTTTCACCTTTGATCTTAACAGGGATAAGGATGTCCATAAGTATCTCCATCATGTATCTACTTCACCTTATCTACATGTTTTTGACAAACTCTTGACATGTCCATTTCTTGGGATCACAAACCACTTATTTTACACTTTCATTACCAACATAGCCATATGTCTAATCCCTTATCTTGGAAAAAACATTTATCCTATCACAAGTTAGTCCTTGGAAATCAACTGGGCTCCCCATTCCATAATAAGTTACCCCCATCCTTCACATATCCATTTTTCATTGTACTAGTCCATTCATCCATTCATAATATTTCATGCCTTGCTAGACACTAGGGGCAAGTGAATAAATCTTGCTTGGAAATAAATCCTTACATATGTCTTTTACCTCAATGGGTAATCTAGAAAACTTCTATAAATTCATATATTCCAAAAATCCAAAAAAAAAATCAAAACATGTCAAAATCCAAAAAAAATCAAAAGATTCCAAAAATCCAAAAAAAGAAAAAAGTCCAAAAATAATAGATGAACTGTCCAACTAGTCTTCAATCCTACTCGATCAATTTCCTAATCAAACATCAATGATCATCCATCAACTATCATTTGTCTTATACAAGTTGTTGCACCCTCAAAACTAGACTCGACGTCTTATATGAGGTATACCATTCCTGAAACTAGACACAATCCTATCATTTGGCTTATACAAGATGTTGCATCATCAAAACCAAACTCAACATCTTATATGACATGCTTCATTTCTTGAAACCAGACTTTATCCATAATCCTATCATGCAAACACTCATTGATTGGCAAGAATATCTAAATGGTTGTTGACTCAATTGGTTTAGTTAGTCTTATCTTTTTATTTGATTTATTTTTGGTCAAAACTAACATGCTTCATGGTTACTTCCTCACATATTTCAACAAGGTTATATAGTTACTAGTCTGTGTCATGACACTCTTTGTCTATCATGCGTCTGTTTTGAAAGGGATAGCGTATCACACCTTGATCTATGTCATACCTTTGTGTTCTTTATCCATCACCATAATAAAAGCTCTATGATAATTAATAATCATGCAATAAAATAAAAACTCAACATCTATCAACAAGATCTCATCCCATTTCTTCTCATCTAACTATTTGTCACTTCTTATTAACATTTTCTTCTAGCTAACATTTCTTTTGTTAGTCCTCACATTCATGCCTATCTAATTAACTTGTTGGTAAATTTTCCACTTTTTTTGGAATTTTTTGAAAAATTGTCAAATTTCCCAAGGGGGCATCATCCTATCTCATATTAACCTAGTCATGCCAGGGCATATTGGGGCAAGTCCTAAACCAAAGTTTTCTAATTATTCTTTGACACAACGCCCAAAATCGCATTGTATCAAAGATGGGAAAAATGTAGACACTAAAAAATGTCTCAAGCCTACAAACAACATTTTATCATTAATTTGTCTTCTTGTTTGCATAATTAAATAATTTTAATTATTTAATTATTTCCTAAGGTCATATTCGTCTATTAATTAAATAATTCTTAATTATTTAATTAATTCAATTTATCTTTATTCATCTTTTGATTAATTTAAATAAATGTTAATTTATTTAAATTACGTCACTAATTATCTCTTTTCCTCTATAATTAAATAAATTCTTATTTATTTAATTTTTTATTTACATTTTTCCCTCTCTTTCTTCTATAATTAAATAATTATTTTAATTATTTAATTATTAATTATCTTTTTTTAATTATAATTAAATAAATCTTATTTATTTAATTATTTATCATTTACCTTCCTCTATAATTAAATAATTATTTTTAATTATTTTTTATTTCCTTCCATCTATTATTAAATAATTATTTAATATTTTATTTCCCTCTTTTCTTCTATAGTTAAATAATTATTTAATTATTTATTTTTCCTCTTCTAAATCAAATAATTGTTATAATTATTTAATTTATTCTTATCTAAGCCCTATCTCTTATTCCAATTTCTTGGATCGTGGCCTCTTCTTCCCATCCTTATCTCTTTTCTTCTCAATTACCTTCATCCATTGATCATCATACATCATCACTTGATCCTCACCCTTCATTTGAATTGGGATTTCTATAAAAGCAACCTATCATTCTCATTTTAAGGTTAACCACATTCTTTGAGATTTTTCTATCACTCTTATCTTTCATCTTGAAGAACCATAATCTTTAATTTTTTTCTATCATATCATTATCTTGAGATCTTTCTACATCAACATTGAGCTTATCATATATCTTGCATACTACAAATTTGAGACCAAACAAAACAAAATGGAGAAGAGCAATGGAGGAGAATCAACTATGACATAGGAATTTAGGTTTTATTGGTTTATTATTTTGATTTCTATTGTCATTTGTGTTTCATTGTTAGATTATGGTCATTATGGCTTGAATTTAGGTAGTTTTGTGGTTGCTATAATTGATTCATGCTTTATTTCGAAATTCCCCTATCTACACCTTGAAATCCATACACCAATTGGTGGCCACCTTGGATTCTTTGTTGAAAGAATAATTTAAAAAATATGAAAACAATATAGGAGAAAGCACCAATTCCGATAATTGGGAACTATTTAAATTCCTCAAGGAGCATTGGAAAAAAGGTTATATTAGTTTGGTTCTCCCCCAATTTATTTTTATTTTATGTTTTAAAATTTTGAACTTTGTTGTTTCTATGTTGTTATAGTGTTGTCTCTAGTGTGTGGCCAATTTGATCTTTTTCTTTTAAGTTGTTGGTTTTTGTTGTTTTATTGCCTTGGGGTCCTTTAGTGTAAAGTGTTCATCACTATGGTTTGTTGCTTAAATTATCAAAAGCATATGTATATCATCTTTCTCTATATTTATCATCATTTTGAAGCAATTTTATTTGGAGGAATGAACACTCTACACTTCACTATGATTACTAGTGACGTGTTAACTTCCATCTCAATTTTTGTGATGCAAGAGCATCCAGTGGTGTAGGGAAATCTTGCATCACCCAAAAAAAAATGTTTTTCCTTATTTTCTTTAGTTGTTTTGAGTCCTATGATGGCACTTAAGGGGTGTAAGCTAGTTAGAAGTCAAAAATAGCGAAAAACGGTCACTTACTATTTTTAGTAAGTCAACCTAAATGGGCTCGTATGGACTTGAAAATTTACCCCAAGGAGCAAAATTAAAAAAGAAAATTGGTCACGAAAGAATCACCTCAATAACCTGCATGGTTTGGGAGATATTAAAGTTTATGTCCCGAGAAATTTCTCCAATGCAGCTTCAATTTCATATATGAAGACTTTAGAGGCCCCAAAACAACTCAAAAAGTTAACAAACCGACCTACAGTGGCTCACGTTGTAGATCTCTTCGAGAGCTTTCCAACGATATGCAATAATATCAAATCAGACACTTGGATAAAAAATTATGGTCCCATGAAGTTGCTCCTCTAAAAAGTGAATTTCATCAAAATTTCCTCCTAGGAAAGAAATCAATCAGTGGGACTTTTGGCACTAAAACAAAAGGGAAAGTTAAACTTTCTAGAACATTCTAGGTGGTTATTGGGTAAAAATAAAAAAGGGTTAGGTGGGGTTTGTAGAAGGTGGCTCTAATAATGCAGATTATGGCTCTAAATAATACATTTTGTTTTCAGAGTTGATTTTGGCGTAATGAATCAAGCCCATGAGGTGGTAGCATGTAAGTTTTCAATATGTAATTTGATTTTCTAGACAATAATTGAAAGTGAGTTATTTTTCTATCTCGCATCTTCTTTGTTGGTATCTATTGTGTGATTTGTGTGGGTTTGGGTGTTGTGGCCCTCATACAGTGGTATCAAAGCAAGAGTTTCTGAGCTTGTAACACAGTGCCGAACGTGAGGCAGTTGCAGTAGGACTTGTGAGTGTGGGTTGAGTTCAAGATGCCTCCAAGACTTTCCCAACATGGAAGAGGTAGAGGCCGAGGTGGTGGAGGAAGAGATCCACCTAGAGATGAAATTAGAGCCCTTAGAAGGAAATTAGAAGCCTTGCAACAAGAGGTTCGAAGAAGAGATGTGCAATCAAAAAGAGATGATAGTGAAGATGAAATGAAAGAGGAAATGAAAGAGGAAGAGTAGGATCCAATGGATCCTGGAGAAATAAGATTGTTGTGAACGATCTCAAGCATTAGGAAGAGACCTAAAATGGAGGTCTCAACTTTCAATGGAAGTCTAAATCCTGAAGAATTGATCGATTGGATCAATGACATGGAGGAATTTTTTGAGTTTGAGGAGATTGAAGATCCTCACAGAGTGATATTTGCAAAGAAAAAATTGAAAGGTCAAGCCAATATATGGTGGAAAGAGGTCCAATTAGAACGAGGAATACAAGTGAAAGATAAAATTTCCAGATGGGACAAAATGGTGTCAAAACTGAAGAAACAATTTATTCTAGTCGATTACGAATTGGAGTTGTTCAAGAAGATGCAGAGCTTGAGGCAAGGAACAAGGACAGTGAAAGAATCTACAGAGGAATTTCACAAAGTCATGATTTAGACATGACATTTTGAGGCAAATAAAGATAAATAACTGCTCATTATATTAACAGGTTGAAGCCAACCATATAGGAAGAATTGGCACTGGTAAGAATGACCACCATTGAGGATGCTTATCAGTTTTCTCTAAGGGTTGAAGAATGAATGAACAAGAGGTTTGAGAATAAAAAATGAGGTGGAGGTCATGGAGGAAAGACTGGTGGATGGTCATATGGAGGTTGAAATAAAGATCAAAATAAGGGTGAAGGCTCCAGTAGTATTCATAACCAAAAAGGAGATAACACCTACTATCCTCGTGCTCAGAATAATGGAGACCAAAGAGGAAGAGGATGATCTAGACGAGGACTAGGAAGAGGAGACTTTTGTGGAACCTGTTTCCAGTGCAGAGAAGGACATAGAGCCTATGAGTGTCCTCAACATCAAGGAAGGAAAAATAGAAGACTTGAGGGTAGTGCACAAGTTGCACATGTAGATGAAGATGCTGAGTCTTCACATTCTGAGGATGTAGAAAGAGGAGAGGTTCTTGTTACTAGAAGAGCCTTGTTGAATGAGGAGAAGGAACCAACTCAAAGGAAGAATTTGTTTCACACCAGATGTAAGTGTGAAGATAAAGTTTGCAATGTTATTATTGATGGAGGTAGTACTGATAACCTTGTTTCAAAAGAAATGGTTAGTAAGTTGCAGTTGGAGAGAAGAAGAAATTTGAACCTATACCAGATTGCTTGGTTGTAGAAGGACCGTAAAGCCTTAGTAAATGAACAATTTCTGGTAAAGTTCAAGATTGGAAATTACCATGATGAGGTATTGTGTGATATTATGCCTATGGATGTTTGTCATATGTTGTTAGGTAGACTGTGGCAGTTTGATCGGTGGGCAGTACATGATGAACATGCCAACACCTATTCTTTGACAAAGGATGGGGTATGTCATAAGTTGAAGCCCTTGAAAGAGATAGAAGAAAAGGTATGTAGTAATGCAAGAAATTTTTTGGTTGATGGAAGAAAGTTCCTAGAAGGTATGAGGCATGAGCATATGTGTTTTGCACTGATCCCTAGAATTGATAAAGAAGATACTACTGAGGTACCTAGAGGTTTCAAATTTGTTGAATGAGTTTCAAGCTATTATTTCTAATAATGTACCTGAAGGTTTTCCTCCAGTAAGATAGATTAGTCATCAGATGGACTTTATTCCTAGAGCTAGTTTTCCAAATAAGGCAACTCATCGTAGGACTTCAACAGAGAGTGAAGAGTTGAATAGACAAGTGCAAGAGTTGTTGTGGAAGGGATTGATCAGAGTTTGAGTCCATGTGAAGTACCTACAGTACTAGCACCAAAGAAGGATGGGGAATGGCGGATGTGTATAGATTCTAGATCCATCAACAAGATCACCATCAAGTATAGATTTCCCTTGCTGAGAATAGATGACATTATGGATTGTTTGAGTGGAGTTGAGTACTTCACGAAGATAGATTTGAAGAGTGGATATCACCAGATCCGAATTAGAGAAGGAGATGAATGGAAGACAACCTTTAAAACCAAGGAGGGCTTGTACAGGTGGTCAGTCATGCCTTTTGGGCTAACCAATGCATCGAGCACATTTATGTGGTTTATGAATGAGGTATTCAAAGAATTTTTAGGAAAATGTATTATTATTTATTTGGATGATATTTTGATTTTCAGTAAGACATTGGAGGAGCACTTGATGCATATCCAAAGAGTTTTTGAGAAGCTAAGGGAGGAGAAGTTGTTGATTAATTTGAAGAAATATAGTTTTGTGAAGAGATAATTGGTGTATCTGGGTTTGTTGTCTCAATAGAGGGTCTTAAAATGGATCCAGAGAAGGTGAGAGATAACATTGAATGGCCTACCCCAAGGAATGTTATAGAGGTAAGATCATTTCATGGTCTAGAAAGTTTTTACAAAAAGTTTATTAAGAATTTCAGTAGTATTTGTGCAAACTAAAGCAATGAGAGGGGATAGAAAATAGTTTAAGTGGACTACAGGAGAAGCCAAAAGTTTTGATATGTTGAAGAAGAAAGTTACAGAGCAACATGTTTTGGCACTTCCAGATTTCAATAAGGTCTTTCACGTAGATTGTGATGCTAGTGGTATTGCCATAGGAGCTATTTTGAGTCAAGAAGGTAAGCATGTTGCCTATTTTAGTGAGAAGTTAAATGATGCTAAGAAGAAATATTTTATCTATGATCATGAGTTTTATGCTATAGTTTAGGCTTTGAAGAAGTGGAGACACTATCTATTTCTAAAATAATTTGTTTTATATACTGATCACCAGGCTTTGTAGTATCTCAATAGTCAAAGAAAGTTAAATCAAAGGCACTTAAAATGGGTTGAGTTTTTGCAAATTGATACCTTTATTTTGAAGCACAGGAATGGAAGGTCAAAGAGAGTTGCAAATTCCTTGAGTAGAAGGAAAAATTTGTTGATAGAGATGAATATAGAGGTTGTTGGGTTCAATGAACTCAAGAGTTTGTATCCTGAAGATCTAGACTTTATAGAAGCTTGGAAGGCTTGTTTGGAACCTGTTACATTGGATAGGACAAGATCATTGGATTTCTTAATCCAAGATGGGATGTTGTTTAGAGGAATCCAATTGTACATTCCAAGGAGTTCTATGAGGGAGAATCTAATCAAGGAGAAGCTTAGTGGAGAATTGGATGGAAATTTTGGTCAAGATAAGACCATTGCCCTTGTTAGTGAGAATTATTATTGGCCATAGTTACAATAAGATGTGAAGAAGTTTGTACAAAGTTGTAGAGTATGTCAAATGGTGAAAGGAAAAAGTTAGAACGTTGGATTGTATCAACCATTACCTATACCTAAGAGGCCATGGGAGGATATTAGCATGGATTTTGTTCTTGGATTGCCAAGGACACAGAGAGGGAATGATTCCATGTTTGTGGTGGTGGATAGATTTTCAAATATGGCACATTTCATTCTGTGTCATAAGACCAATGATGTTGTTCATGTTGCAGAGTTGTTTTTCAGAGAGGTGGTGAGATTACATGGTCTACCAAAGAGTATTGTTTTAGACAGAGATACCAAATTTGTTGGTTATTTTTGGAGGACATTATGGAAGAAGTTGAAGACAAATTTAAGTTTAGTTTTGCACACCATCCATAGAATGATGGAAAAACAGAGGTAGTGAATAGGAGTTTGGGTAACTTGCTGAGATTCTTAGTAGGAGACAAGCCCAAGGGATGGGATTTGATTATACCATAGGCTAAATTTGCTTACAACAATTGTGTCAACAAGAGCACTGGTAATTCACCATTCTAGATTGTGTATGGGAGTAGTCCAAGAACTGCTTCTAAATCAAGGAAGATGGATAAGGCAGAGAAGAGTAGTGCTAAGGCTAAATTTTTTGCTGAGCACCTGAAGAATTTGCATGAAGAAGTGAAGAAACATATCAATAAGATGAACTCACAATATAAGGCTCAGGAAGATTAGAAAAGGAGGTATGAGGAGTTCCAGGTAGGGGATGAAGTCATGGTTCATTTTGCGGAAGGAAAGGTTTCTAGTTGGTACTTACAACAAGTTAAAGATGAAGAAGTTTGGACCATACAAGATCATGAAGAAGTATGATTCAGGAAATGTATATGAGGTAGAGTTGCTTGATGAAATTCATATTTCACTTGTGTTTAACATTTTAGATTTAAAAAAATATCATGAAGGAGGAATTGATGAAGAAATAATAGAAGCACAGTGGAATATTCCAACACCTACTTCAGAAAAGGAGGAGACGGAAGACATTTTGGACAGTCGTGTGGGTAGAAGCAAAAAAAAAAGGAAATACATAGAGTACTTGGTGAAATGGAGAGGAAAACTTGCTGAAGATTCATTGTGGTTGTCTGAGGCTGAGGTTAATTGTCTTGGTTTCCATCTAACTCCTGAGAAGTGATGGGGCCACTTTTCAAATTACCTTGGGTGTTTGATGCAGGAACATCCAACGATGTAGGGAAATCTTGCATTACTCCAAAAAAAATGTTTTTCCTTATTTTCTTTAGTTGTTTTGAGTCCCATGATGGCACTTAAGCAGTGTAAGAAAATTAAAAGTAAAAAATAGCTAAAAATGATCACTTACTATTTTTAGTAAGTCAACCTAAATACCTTGCATGGTTTGGGAGATATTAAAGTTTTCGTCTCGAGAAATTTCTCCAATGCAACTTCAACTTTAGATATGAAGACTTTAGAGGCCCCGAAACAGCCCAAAAAGTTGATGAATTGACCTATGGTGGGTTCACATGCTGTAGATCTCTTTGAGAACTTTCCAACGATATGCAATAATAGAAAATTAGACACCCAGATCAAAAGTTATGGCCCCGTGAAGTTGCTCCTCTAAAAAGTGAATTTCATCAAAATTTCCTCCTAGGCAACAAATCAATTGGTGAGACTTTTGGCACCAAAACAAAATCGAGGACAAATATTGGTTAAAAATAAAAAGTGTTAGGTGGGGTTTGTAGAAGGTGGCTCTTGTTAGATTTGGTTGTGAAACCACCCAAGATCAAAGTGACTGAAGGAAAGCAAGATAAGAACTCAAAGATGAACAAAACTCAACACTCTCCTGGCATTGAACTAGACTCACAATTTGAGCTAGTGTTCTCATTAGCATAGGGAGAGGTGAGGGCTTGTTTATATAGAAAAATAGAGGCAAATAAAACCAAGAGGAATAATAAATCCCCTTAACCCATAATAGGTGGGAGGTTTTACCTACTTGGTAAATGCCAAATACATGGTTATGCAAACTCAGGTAAAGACAGAAAATGGTTATGGGGAGGTGGCAAATAAGTCCAAAAGAGAGTGTGACATTCAACTACCCAAAGGTGGGTGTGAATGACACGTGATTGTAGGATTATGCCACATGTCTTCCTTCTAACCATTATAATATAACCTAAGCAAGCTTAATAATGTGTGTAGGAAAAATAAATATTCCCTAACATAAGGAAAATAAAAAACCTACACCAACACCCCCCCTAAGCATAGCTTAGGTGGGTGAAAAGACAAAAAGATGTAAATATGGGTCCCAGCTATTAGGCCATGTTAGGTACCCATGTACAAAATACACTCTCACAAATGGAGTAAAGGAGAAAACCCAGTGGGACAAAACTCCTCCCCAAAAGAGAGAAAAGAAAACAAGTTTCCCAACACAAGAAGAATCCCATGCAAGGAAGAAGTCCCCTCCAAAATAGAAAGGATACGAAAGACCATGTAGCCTTCCCCAAAGTAGTCAACTGTGCCAACGGTTGAAGCTCGAAACTAAATGTAGAACATGGTCCATGATCATCGAACAATGTCCCTCCCCTTAGGAAGAAACAAAACCAAAGGTGTATGTAGAATGTCTTCCCATTCCTGAAATGAATATGAGGGAAGAAAGCTCAAAATGTATGAAGTTTCTAAAAATTGCTCATCTATCTCCATGTTGATGCCGAAAGCTGCCACCACCAAATCAGGCATTCTAGGCCACACTGATGAAGATGACAATCCAAAACTTAGTAGAGATGTGTGTAGAACAAAATCCAAAGACTCAACTACCTCCTCCAAATGCTGCTCAAAAGTATCCACACTCATGTCAAACTGTGATGAATGATCATGTGGAGAATGAACAGGAGGATCCAAAGGTTCCTCCATAACAACTGAAGAAGAATCAACTTCATCAAAGAGAAGATGAATGTCATGAATAGTGTCTCCCAAGTCTAAAATATGAGACTCTATGAACAAACCTGCAATGTCTGTCAAGTAGTCATCCCAAGCAACTATATCTGGAAGACGATGTCGATCCTGTTGCACTGAATCACAAGTAGCCATGAATGTAACACAAGTATCCTCAGAAGCAACAATAGATAGAGGAGAAGGAATGCAAGGCTCAATAATTGGATCTGATGTGAGAATACCAAGATTCAAATAGCCAAAATTCTCCTCAAAATAAAATGTTACACAAGGAGTGTGATCAACAACCAAAGGATTAGAACCATCATCAGGTGCAAAGTCTGAAAAGGTATACAACCAAGATTCGTGATCAACTATCCCAGTAGCAATTATCTCTTTGCTCTCCAAGTCTCTGATGATAACTGAATCAGGTGTGAATTCCACAGTCTTCCCTGTTCCACCATGAGTGATCTGATAGATGGAAAGAAGATTGTTTGTCAAGTGAGGTACACACAAAACATCATGGAAGGTGCCATCCCCAATATCAATAGAACCCTTCCCAATTACACTCATGTAAGTGTTGTTGCCCATCAGAATAGGTGGCATAGCACAAGGCTCAAAAGAAGAGAACATAGACTGTGAAGAAGCCATATGATGAGAAGCTCCAGAATCTAGGAGCCATTTCCCTAATTCATGACTTGTAGAAGCACAAAGAGCTTTACCTTTATTTTTCTTAGACTCAGAAGAAAATCCTACATGACCTTTATCCTTACTAGATCCTGACTATTTGGAATGTGAAGAAGAAGTAGAATCAGACATTCTAGAAGGTAGATCAATGTTATTCTTCTTAAGAAGATGTTTTAGTTCAT
Organism: Sequoia sempervirens; assembly: GCA_007258455.2. Lineage (NCBI taxonomy): Eukaryota > Viridiplantae > Streptophyta > Pinopsida > Cupressales > Cupressaceae > Sequoia > Sequoia sempervirens. Next base: position 133,179,744 of record VDFB02026320.1, on the reverse strand, counting down.
CAATATCCTTCTTATAACAAGAATGTTCTTCATGTCCAGTCCTCTTGCAATATGAACAAGTAGACTTCTCCTTCGTAGATGAGTCCCCCCTTGTAGAGGATTTGTGTTGTGCTTGATCTGTGTGTGGATTTTTCTTAGATTTCTTTTGTTTCTTGTCAAATTGTCTTGACTCTTTCTGTCCCTTAGGCTGACTAGCCAACAAGGCTTGAGTCTGTGATGGCTTTATGAGACCCATAGAAAGAAGATTATGTTGTTCATGCATTAACATCTTAGAAAAAGATGCAAATGAAGGCATAGTATATGCAGATCCCATAGTCAGTTTATGAGTATGAAAGCTAGAAACAAAAGCTGCAAATTTAGGACCAATTTTATTCAGTGTATTATAGATTAACTGAATGTCCTTTTTATCAATACCACAAGCTTTACATTGTGCTCTCAGATCATTAACCTTAGTAATATAATCCTGGATGTTGCCAAAGTTCTTTGGATCAAGGCTCATTAATTCATTTTCAATCTGATAACCTTTGACTTCATCTGTTGTACCATACAAAGATTTTAAATTTTCCCAAGCATCATGTGAATTTGTACAAGATTCAATCTGAAACATAAGATCAAGGGAAACAAAGCTACGAAGACATCCAAGAGCTTTTTTATGTTCAAGCATCCATTTTATCTTTTCCTTATCAGCTTTAGGTTTAGCTACCTTATTTTCAACATATGGAGTATACCCAAGTTGCATTAAGGCATTCCATACATGTTGATGCCATGTTGCATAATTATAAGGTGTTAGCAAAGGAACCTTAGAATGATCCATGTGTGAAGGAAAAGAAGAGCACAAGTGAAGAGATCAAAAAAACACACACACAAAGAGAGACCCCCCCTTTTTCACTCAATCAAGAATCCACCCCAACAAAAAATGATTTGGAACTTTATAAATTAGTGCATTTACAATGCTGGATTTGTTTTCTAGAGTTTTACAAATGTCTAAAATAGACCCAAATACTGAAAGTACAATCAAATCTCAGAATGAGAACCTCAAAATAGCACCAATGTGTAGAGCTCAAATATCAACTTTCAAAAAAATAATCACCTCGATCCAAGGTCATATGTGAAAGTTATAGCCATTTGAAGTTCCAAAAATGAGAACTGTCCTTCAGATCTGCTGATAAAAATGATTTTCTGAAAAAATGGGATTACTTGAGAAAAAAATAATTTCACCACTGTGAAGCCTGCAAAATTCTACCCCAAATCAAAAAAAAATTCTCGCAAAACGGAGCTCGGATGACAGAGTTAGAGGCCTTTGAAATTCGGATACAAAATACAAAACTCCAATGGAGAGGGGGTCCATAGAAACAATTTGATTTAGTTTCTGAAAAATATATAACCTTTATGAAAAAAATAGGGATGACCCAGATGGTTTTTTTCTACTGCAAACAAAACCCAGATGGCTGATTTTCTTTAAAATATACAGAAAATGTGGATCTAGTGTAAAAATGATGCCTTTAGCAACAAAAAACGACCCCAGCAACCAAATAACAGCATGCAAAGGTAGAATCAGTTACCTAAGACAAGAAAGGACATGCTAAAATCTACAATACTGATTAAAACACTCACAACTCTCAAATTCGAGAAGGGGCTTGTAGATCTGATGCTCTGAAAGATCAGCTTCCTTCTGGAACCTCTCTTAAAAACTTCTACTTCAATCCTCCATAGATCTCACACCCGATGTCCAATCTGGATGAAATAAAAGTCAATTCTGACTTTTCCGGCTGCTCTAAACTCAATGGTGAGCTCAGAATGTCTCCAAGAAGCTCCTAAATACCTGCAACAAAATGCAATAGAAAAGAACCCCCCTAGAAACTGAAATCTCTATCAAGCATTTTTGCTTCTCCAAGTCATCATTGGATGCTAGAGAAGAGCATACTTTGCTTTCAATAATGGATTGAACAAACTGCTAACCTACAACTCACAACTAGCTCTGATACCATGTTTAGATTTGGTTGTGAAACCACCCAAGAACAAAGTGACTGAAGGAAAGCAAGATAAGAACTCAAAGATGAACAAAACTCAACACTCTCCTAGCATTGAACTAGACTCACAATTTGAGCTAGTGTTCTCATTAGCATAGGGAGAGGTGAGGGCTTGTTTATATAGAAAAATAGAGGCAAATAAAACCAAGAGGAATAATAACTCCCCTTAACCCATAATAGGTGGGAGGTTTTACCTGCTTGGTAAATGCCAAATACATGGTTATGCCAACTTAGGTAAAGACAGAAAATGGTTATGGGGAGGTGGCAAATAAGTCCAAAAGAGAGTGTGACATTCAACTACCCAAAGGTGGGTGTGAATGACACGTGATTCTAGGATTATGCCACATGTCTTCCTCCTAACCATTATAATATAACCTAAGCAAGCTTAATAATGTGTGTAGGAAAAATAAATATTCCCTAACATAAGGAAAATAAAAAACCTACACCAACAGCTCTAATAGTGCAGATTGTGGCTTTGAATAATACATTTTGTTTTCAGAGTTGATTTTGGTGTAATGAATCAAGCCCATGAGGTGGTAGCATGTAAGTTTTGAATTTTGAATTTCATTTTCTAGACAATAATTGAAAGTGAGTTATTTTTTTGTCTTGCATCTTCTGTGTTGGTATCTATTGTGTGATTTGTGTGGGTTTCGGGCATTGTGGCCCTCATCATTTTGTAATAGTTATTTGGATTTACACAAACAGTTCCACAACCATTCCAAGCTTTGTAGGTGACTATTTTTCATAGATTTTACATCATGTAATATAGTTATTTATACTAATTTCATTGGGTTTTAGTCTAATTTTACTTAATATTCATTTTCCACATTTTATTTTCATCTAATATTTATTTCCTTTACCCACTCTTCTCTTTCTCTCTTTAGACCCTAATTTTCCCTCATTTCCATTTTACTTCCAATTTCCCTTTAGATATTACCTACTTTCCATTAAACAAATATTTTCCATCCCTTATTGTAACCTTATTCACACTCATATTACTTTTCTTCCCATCTCTCTTTGTTTAGCCTTTTTTTCATTTTTTTTCTATTTCCTTTACTCATTAGGTTTTAATACCTATGCTTTGAATAGGTTTAATTCATTAGCATGAATTTATTTTTATACTATTTTTCATCTCTTTTTCAAGTGGTTTCATGCTTGAAATCCCACAAGAGAAATGGTCAAGGTAGATTCCATATTAACCACTTTGTTTTGTAATGCTTCTTGTATATTTATGTGCTTGCATGATTAATACAAAAAAATGGTGAAGAATCTATAAAAATCCCAAGAGTAAAGTGTGTTATAAATTACCTAATTAATCTCCCTATAAAATTTTAGCTAACTATTAGATAGTGGTTCAAGGCACCCCCAAACAAGGCCACTATCATGGGAGTTAGAAGAAGACTAAGTCACCCCTAGGGAGTTAGATGCATGACAACATTTTGATTCTTCTAATAACATATAACGAGTGGTTGGCTTCCAATCTTACTCTTACATTTTAAAAATACTAGGTGAAAAGTTTCATTTTTCATTAATTTTCATCCCTTTCACACTTAAACCATATTATCACTTCATTTCATATTATTCCACCTTTATTTGATCTAACCAATAAGTCTCAATTTTTGATAACCTCTAACACATAGTCAAAAATCCCTCAGTAAAGTTTTAGGTCTCTACTTCTCACCATAACAAGGGCACCTCCTTGTATAAGAACACTAACATGAGATCTAGGATGTCATTTCCCATTTTCCATAACATTTTGGATTGACCCATAAGCCCATTTTTCATTTCATGTGGGCTTGGATAAATTGACTTAGGGAAGTGTAAGTGGTTAAACTGGGTGTCTTGAATATGGGGTTGTGGGTGTTATGAAATAAACTAATTATTTTAATAATGATGTTGGACAAGGATTTTTTATTGGAGCATTTTGGCGGGAAAGGAAAATAATTTGAAAATTGCATATTTAATCAAGACATGGTTCAAGATAAGACATCCTTGTTTATCCATTGATTTCACTCAAGAATATATTGGACAACCTATTCGTCTACCATTAGAGATTGGAGGATGAAAACCAACAATTTCTATAGTTAATTAGTGGATGAAAACCCATAAACTACTTATGAAAGTCTCATATAGGGATTGCATTTGGGCATCACTGATTTGTTGTTTAGGTGGCTCATATAGTTCATGTTTGTCTAAGATCTAGGAAACAATCTTAGCACCTAGGAATTATAATTATGTTTGCTATATATTTGCCATTTTTTTATTATAATTTTAAGTGTAATTATCATTGTAACAAGAGGATTAACTTGTTTTATGAACTATTGTGTCATTTGTTCATTTTGTAAGGGTTTATCATTCATTTATGTACATGTTCTTAAGTATATTATCTATTGTAGTAGATTTAGTTTGAAATTAGAATTAAATATTGGTTTCCCATTGATTTAAAACAATTAAAAATGTATAATATCCCCCATTAAGGATATTATAGTGGTATCATAGCTTTGATTTTTTTCACTATTAAGGGCAAATGGTTTTTGGTGAAAAGTGGATACACAAGATGGAAGATAGACAAAGACATGAGTTAAGAAAGGAAGAAAAGGCTCAAACAATGTTTGGAGTGGTTTTCAATTTAAATGAAAGCTAGAGAGAGATGGATCAAGCACTTAAAGATGCAATGGTAATGATGATACAATTCATGTAAGGTTAGAAAGCTCTAAGATCTCCATAATCACCTTCTCGAAAGGGAATTATATCAAGTATTAACTAGATGGTTGATTCTTCACCCAATCCCTTGCAACCCAAATTCCTTTAAAAGAGATCAAATCCATCAAAAGGAGAAGTGATAGAATCAATAGAGGATTTTTCAACCCTTCATGCTAAATACAAAGCTCTAGAGTGAGAAATTTGGGATGATCTATCATTTTTTGCATTCTAAAATATTAAATTTTGAAATGGTTCTTATACCTATATTTGATGAGACACAAAAGTTTAAATAATAAGTCATCAAGTTTTACTGCCTCCATCTAAAAGGTGTATCCCATGAATGGTGGTACCATGGAATAGCTACAAAAGGGTATAGTCTCATCACTACTTTTGAAGAGTTCAACTGAAGGTCGATTAAAATGTTTGATAGGGTTGATCCAAAAAATCACTTTTGAGAATCGACACAACTAAAGCACTATAGATTAGTGGAACACTACATAGGTGACTTTAAGAGGATAGCTATCAAAGTTCCTAATGTATTGAGAAAATGGTCGCATTTCTATTCATAGAAGAATTGGTGGAGCCATTGAAGGGACAGGTCAAGGTATTGGAGCCTTCCACTCTTTGAGAGGAGTTTAAAAGGGTTATTGCTTTGGAGTCTTACTTACCCTATATTAAATCCTATGCTAACACTCCTCCTATAAACTAGAAGTTCCAAAAGGGAGAATCAAGTAGACAAAATATTTTGTGACAATTATAAAAAATAAAGAACCCTAGGAGTGAGGATGCAAGTGCCTTGGAAAAAGGTCAAGTGTACTATACTGAAGTCACATTAAATGAGGAAATAGAAGAAGCTAAGGATGAGAAGGTAAATTAAGAATCTGATGAAGGAGAAGACTTGGGTGAAGGAACTCTTACAAATCTCTCTAGAAATCAAAGGTACAATCCATTCAATATTTGTGGAGTGCTAGCAAGCCAAATTATAAATGCCTTCATTAATGATGGAACGATCCACAATTTTATAAATGAGTGTCTAGTTGCAAGGAGGGGCTTAGTAATTGAGAATTTCAAGGGATTCAATATGACTATGGATAATGGATTGACCATATTGTGTGCATAAAGAATTTGACAACTAAAAATGACTCTTGGAGATCATTCAATATGTGAGGATTTCTATGTGGTCAGATTGAGAGATACCAACATGGGGCTTAGAGTATAGTGGCTACAATATTTGGGATAATTCTCACAAAACTAATAATCAATGGAATTAAAATTTAGTAGTGAAGGAAAGGAAGTAATTCTTAAGGAAATTCAAAAGGGAGTATCCCAAGTAATTATTTATAAAAGGATGGTGTGCATGTGTCGAATGTGGAGAGATCTAACGTCAACACAAACCTTAATGAAACGGTTTACATTCAAAGTTTGAAGCAAGTATAACTACTTTATTCATAATACAATCAAATCTTTTAAATACGTATCATTGTCCTCTATTTCTAGGGATTTATTAAACCGTTTGGCTCTCAAATTTCTATGGGCACAAAGGTTGTTAAAATGACTACCTAGAAAACAAGATTTGATGCTTAATATGCAAGCTAAGATGATTTCTATGTGAAAATGTGTGCTGAAATGATTAGTGGTATGCTTCTAAATGAAACAAAATGATGGAAAGGATAATGGATGCAAAGATAAATGAAGGATGATGTTGATGATAGATGAACAAGTGGAGATGAGTGAGATGATATGAAACTATAGTGAACTATCCATGATTATGCATATGCTCAAATGCAAACATAAAACAAACTAACCTAAAATGTAACTATGATGCAATGGGGATGATAAAATGTAACTATGAAGCAATTAATTAATCTAAGATGAGAATGAAAAGTAACACATGATATGAAAAATAAGTATAAGACTCCATGAAAGCTCCAAGCTCCTATGAAAAACCTGCATGGTAACAATACTCAAAGTGTGGATGAAAAATGGCATTATAACACTATTCCAATTTGTATCTCAAAATAGCATTATAACATTACTCAAAAGGTGGATGATAAATGCTAAGGAAACAAGATGTATTTATAGGGTTTCTCAAGCATTTTGTGAGTTGGCACCTATCAACAGTCTAGATTCGAAGGAGAAATAATAGACGGTGGAGATGAAAGGAATTAGGATGTTGTCCCCTTGACCAAAGATAACATGCCATGTGTGTGGAGAGAATCCTTTGACCAATTGGAAGCATGCCAAATGTATGGGATTCCCAATTGTGTGAAACAAAGACCCATGTGCTCCAAATTTGTTGGAAGTGTGGGGGAATAAAGCCATGTGCTTTTTCTCATTGGTCGAAGTGTGTGAGGATAATTCTAATTAATAATTAGGCTTATTTATTTTCATTCGACCTTTATGAGGTGGCACACAAAAAGTTGTAGAAATGTGCTCTAATTCTTAATCAGGATTAGGGAAGATTAATTAAATAAACTCGTTTAGGGTTTTTTGTTTATTTAATTTAGAAGAATGTGAATTAGGAGAATTAAAAGGAAAGTGAACAATATAAATAAAGTAAGACCTTATTTATATGTAGTTGAAGTATTAATCAAATAGTTTATATTTAATTAATTTGTGTGTGATGACCATTTTTAGGTGTATACAGATGGAAATAGATTTTATGAGTGAACAAGTAGCTTGGGTGGATAACTACTTGATTACAGAAAAACAATCATCTATTAACAAGAACAATGATTACCATATTTATGTTCAATTTGTGTTGGACAAACATGTCAATTTTTTTCAAGATATATTACAAGAACTACCACTTGATCGAGAGTTCCAACATATCATTAAGATTAAAACTAGTGCAAATATTATGATAACCACTCCTTACCATCACCCCAAGATCCACAAGAAAGAAATCAAGAAGGAAATAAAGGAGCTTTTCAATATGGGACATATAATACCAAGCTATATCATATTTTTCTCTTCAATAGTGCTAGTGAAGAAAAAGGATAGACCATGAGGATGTGAATTTACTACCCACTATTAAACAATAAAATAACCTTACCATTCTTAGTATTAATGAATTAATATATGAGCTACATGGATTTGTATACTTCTTAAAGCTTGATATGTTCTCAAGATAGCATCAAATACGATGAGGAATGAACATGTTCACAATATTTCTTTTAGGTGTTATTATGACCACTTTGAATTCTTATTCATGCCCCTTTGTCTTGACTAATGCTCCTACAACCTTTCAATCATGCATGAAAAATTTATTTAGAAAGAATTTAAGAAAGTTTGTCTTAGTTTTATTTAACAATATATTGATATACATTAAAACTTGGGAATAGAAATTGAAGCATTTGGATAATGTTTTGAGAATATTGGAGAAAAAATTATTCTTTTCTAAATAATTAAAGTGTGAAGAAGGGATTAAGGAGATTTTGTATTTAGGTCATGTCCTCAATGAACAAGGGTTCCAAGTGGACCAAGAGAATATTCAAGCTATTAGGGATTGTTCACCCCATAAGAATGTGTCATGGTTAAGAGGATTCTTGGAATTATGTAGCTACTACAAAAGGTTTGTAAAAGGATTCTCTCAAATCACAATACCACTCACAAATATAACTAAGAAAGGAGAATTAAAGTGGACCAATGTTGTTGAGGAGAATTTTAAAAAACTAAAAAAGGTAATGTGTTCATGTTCAATTCTTGTTTCCCTAAATTTTTCACTTCCTTTTGTGTTGTAATGTGATGCTTCTATTGAGGAAATTGGAGTTGTTTTGATGTAGCAAGAAAATCCCATTGCTTTTGAAAGTAGGAAATTTAAAGAGGAAGAAAAAAAGTTTTGTATTTATGATAAGGAGATGCTAGAAATCATGCATGGGTTAGTGAAGTTTAGAAAATACTCAGTGTGTGGCAAGGTTGTGGTTAATATTGATAAGCAAATTCTAGGAATATTATTTTGATATTGAATATGTAAGGGGCAGGCATAATATAGTTGTTGATGTACTATCTCAAAGAGACACTTTATGTTCCATTTATAATATCTATGTTGATTGGGTCACCATCATCATATTGAAATATGCCAAGAATGATCTTTCTACTAAGTTGTTGGATATAATAGTACAATATGACAAGGTCAAAGTGGTGGCACACCTAATTCCACATAATGAGAGGATATAGTTGATCCCTTAATCAAAGATGAAGGAAAATATTTGAGATCCATGCATAATACTCCATTGGTTGGGCATATAAGGTATTTTAAGACATCCAAACATATCAAAGAGAGATTCTCCTGGAAAGGAATGTGTTCAATCACATTAAGAAATGTTCATATTGCCAATAGAAAACGGAAAAGAAAGTCAATTCCATAGGCCTACTCCAACCATTACTAATTCCTAAGAAAAAATGGGAAAACATATCTATATACTTTATCACTAGGTTATTAAATGGAAAAGATTGCATCTTTGTTGTGTTGGATAAACTCACTTCCCAAATTGTTGATTTATTCTTCAAGGAGGTTTTCATATTACATGGGTTACCTAAGAACATTGTTAGTGATAAGGATAGTAAGTTTTTAAGTCACTTTTGGACATAATTATTCCATTTGATAGGGATATAGCTCATCACTGGCATGAGTTATCATCCACAGATAGATGGACATATGAAAACTATCAACAAATGGGTTAAGGGGTACCTAAGAAATTATATTTTATGGTATAAAACAACTTGATTCAAGTGGTTACTTTTGGGAGAACATTATTATAACACCTCCTATAATATTTCCATAGGTATGCCAACTTTCATGCCTTTGTATGGATATAATTATTTGACCTTTATGGATATTGCAATCACAAGAAATAGGGTGCTTGGAGTAACAAATATGATCAAGTAAAGTCAAGAGGTATTTAAATCCCTCTATTACCATCTTTAACACACCTATAATTAGTAGAAACTCTATGCAAACTAGTAGAATACCATGAGAGTTTTTGAAGTTGGAGACATGGTTTACCTAAGGCTACAAAAATGCAATAAATTTTTTTGAATAAGAAATAAGTAGATCATAAGTTAAAACCTAGAATGTATAGTCCTTACAAGATTATAAGAAAAGTGGGAGAAGTAGCCTATGAACTAGATCTACCTAATAATAGTATAATCCACATCATATTTCATGTTTCTTGTCTTAAAAAGGAATTAGGTAGCATATTCTACTATCTAAGGACTTTCCACCTTTCGATGATGAAGAAAGGCTTATTGTGATACTAGAAGCTATCATGGACATTCAAGAAAGAAAGCCGAGGAATATAACCATTAGCGAGTGTTTGATGAGGTGGAAGGATTTTAAAACTAAAGATTATACATGGGAATGAGATGACATATTGAAGCATCTGAAGCTGAATTTCTCAAGGGAAAGCAATCTCAAGGAGGGATGAATATCATTTACCCCTTTTTCATAAGATTTGGAATTGACCAATAAGCCCATTTTTCATTTCATGTGGGCTTAGAGAAGTTTAAGTGTTTAAATTAGGGGTCTTGATTAGGGCTCACAAATGTTATGTAAGAAGTTGATCAATTTAATAATGGTGTTGGCTAAGGATTATGTGTGGGTGTATTTTGGATGGAAAGGTAAATAATTTAAAAAATATATATTTAATCATGATAGGATCAAGAGAAGGGATAATTATTTATCCATATCCATTAATTTCACTCAAATAGATTAGAAATCTTGTTCATATATTATTGGAGATTAGAGGATGAAAACTCCCTAATTCCCATAGTTGGTTAGTGGAAGAAAGCACTAAACCAATTGTAGCAATCTCATAAAAAGATTGTATTTGGGCTTCATTCATTTGTTGTTTAGGTAACTTGTACAATGCCTATTTGTCTACAAATTAGGTCACTCTCTTAGTAGATAAGACTTATAATTTTATTTTCTATATATTTTCAATATTTATGTTAAAATATTCTTGCATTTTTCTTGAAATTTCTAGCAGACTAAATTATTTGTAAGTGTATTTTTTGTTGTAATAAGATGATTAACCCATTTTGGGAACTGTTGTGTCATTTATTCATTTTGTAAAGGCTTATCATTCATTTATACACATGTTATTAAGTATATTATTTATTATAGTGGATTTGATTTAAAATAAGATTTAAACATTGGTTTCCCTTGGAGTTAAATAAATTATAAATATACAATATCCTTAATTGGGGATATTACTAGAATGTCCATTTGGGAGTTGAGTCACCTAGGCCCAACCCTCTACTTAGAAACTCTAAAAAATTGATAGCAAGCTTCTATAAATCATCTCAAGTATCTTATATAGCTAGAACATCTATATTTAGATTCATTTCTAACCTCCTCACTATTTTCTCTCTTTTAGTTACATGTTGAAAGTTCCTATTTTTAAAGTTTCTTGTCTTGTTGATTTGGTAGTCTTAGCTCAAATTGTGTTGAAGTAATTCATATTTAAAAGATATTTCATACACATTTAAATGTCTATATTTGATTTAATCTCACAATTTTTTAAAAATAAATTAAAGTTTTCTTTTCTACATTATATTTTGGTGAACATGCAACTTACATGCTTTGTGTGTTTCATATATTTTTTATGACTCATGTTCACTACCATATATTTAGACCTAGTCTTCTAGTCTCTTATTTTTATACTTACAACATGGCTTCTACCTCATTCCTTTTCCCCTTTCACACCAATTTTCTTGATATGTTCCTTCTTAATTGATGAAATTATGTGTCAATCACCTTGTAAACCCATAGATATGTTTTAATTATTGTAGTTGATAAAATAAAAATTATTTTTAAGGATCATGTAGAGGGTAGACTTAGACACCCCTCTATGGTGGTAGGAAAAATATATATATTACTATTCTCTCAAATATAAATGTAGTGGAATTTTTAAGTTGGGAGTTTCATTTGGGAAGATGTTAGAAATTGGGTAAAGATTAGGATGTATAAGCGGATCTCCAAGAAATGAATCTTACGATAGATTTGGACAATCTTCTCATGGAGCACTTGGGATTGGGATCTTGGTCTATTTAATCATTATGACAATTTCTACATTTATATGACATATGTGTTGGGTGTGAGGTGTATAAGAGGAGTTATTATTTAAGGTAGTTGATCGATTATGGTAAGTTGTGAGATTCCCCATGAAGGAGGATCCTATATTTGGGTGAGTGGTATTTTCCACTAGTTTGACAACACTATTCATGATATTTTATATGTGCATCCACTATTTATTGGTAGCTTGAGATAGTAGTATCATGAGGTTTTTTGTAGGTCATTTGAGCACCATTATGATACCTAAATTTAGAGAGATTAGTAGATTTTATTGATATAACTATTTTTATAATTAATATAATCTTGATTCTCTTTAGGTGTGGATTATTTTATCATTAGAATTTCTCCCCATAAATACATTTTTATGGTTTTTATTTACTTTCATGATCTCCATTTAATATTATGACTGGTCATGGTTAAGTAGTTTAGATTTATTAAATTATAACATTTCTCATTGATTATTTCATGTTGTTTTCAACATTTAGTGCCATAGCCATGGTTGAATTAATTATATAAAGGGACGCCTCTTTTAGATTATTTGATTAGGATTTTTCTTGTAATGAGAGTGTGTTGTGTTTGCAACATACCACCTCAAATTTTTAATTTAAAAAATAAAATAAAAAATTATTTATAAGGAAGATAAATTTAAGTATTTCCATAAATATTTATTTTCTAATCTAGTTACAAATATGAAATGGCATAAATTTAGGAATTAAATGAAACATATCATATTTTCAAGATTAAAAATCTCATTCAAATTAAAATAATCTTTACAACTCAAAATAAGGACCAAGTCCTAACATTTACAAATACATATCAAATTGCAAGAGTAAATAAGAATGCTCCAAGGTCAAGTCATCTCATTCAAGTGCAAGAAATATGGTTATCAAGTGGTTACTAAGCAGTCCCCCACTCAAATTCCTATTGGAAGTGGCTTGACCCTTCAACAAGGGTGAGATATAATTACATCTACTATAAAACCAAATATGAGAACCAAAAGTATAAATGTGCAATCATTGTCACATGTAACAATCATATAAATATTTCCATAAATATTTATTTTCTAATCTAGTTACAAATATAAAATGGCATAAATTTAGGAAAATGAAACATATCATATTTTCAATATTACAAATCTCAGTCAAATAAAAACAATCTTTACAACTCAAAATAAGGACCAAGTCCTAAAATTTACAAATACATATCAAATTGCAAGAGTAAATAAGAATGCTCCAAGATCAAGTCATCTCATTCAAGTGCAAGAAATATGGTTATCAAGTGGTTACTAAGCAGCCCCCCACTCAAATTCCTATTGGAAGTGGCTTGACCCTTCGACAAGGGTGAGATATAATTACATCTACTGTAAAACCAAATATGAGAACCAAAAGTATAAATGTGCAATAAAATATGACAAACCACTTTGTAGAGGCAATGACAACCTATCATGGCCTTTTAATGGCTAGAGAAGTAGGGGTTACAAAACTTTGGTTAGAAGGGGACTCACTTAACATCATAAATTGTCTTCTAAAGATTAACCTGTCGTCATGGTCTATAGCCCATTTGATTAATTATGCTATTTCTATCATTAATTATTTTTTTGAGGTGAGAATTAATCACGTTTTCTGGGAGGCTAACTCATTTGCTGATGGGTTAGCTAATTTAGGAGTGATGGATCATAATTATTGGAATAATTATAAATCCTTTCTAGTTAATCTTCACAGTATCTCTAATTATGACCAGTTGTCATGTCAAGGAAGTGGTTAAAGGGGTGATAGGTTATTTTATTCCTTCCTCGAATGGTTTTTGCACATTGAGTTCAGTGCCTACTCATATAATTATTGTTTTTTAGATGATTTTGAGATCATGGGCTGGGAGTTGAGGTATGGAAGTACTTGGTTTGTTAGGCTCACACAAATTGTGGGTATTTTTTGCATTTTTTGGTGGTTTGTGTGCTTAATCCTGTCTGTGTAGAAGAACAAAGAGAAGATTGTGAGTAGTTTGTTGTTTTCCACCATGGGAGGAGCTCATTGCAAAGTGGAGTTGAGCTCTTGTGATGAATTTCATGGTAATAAGCCTGTCTGGGAGCACTTGGAGAAGGGCAGAGTTTGCCCTTATTTGTTAAAGCTCCACGGTTCTAACCTAGAGGTGACAAAGGCTTTTGTAAGCAGCTGGAACAATAGGGTTTTGCGCTATCAAGGTGTGGAATTCAACATCACAAGGAATTCGTTGTTGAGGTTACTAGTCTTCCTTCGAAGGGAAAGAAATTTTATAGAGATCGGGCAGTGGCTAAGACAACTTTAGCCAATTTATTTAAAGGCTTGGAGAAGCAAAAGCTTAGGTCCATTAACAATGGTGGGTAGCCCGTAAATCCATCAAGTCGCTTTGGAGGGAAATTGTTCTAGAAATTATGCAATTCTTCACTCTAGAGGGTAAGTGATGAGGTCGTCAATCACATCATTTAATAATGTTAATCCAAGGATGACATCCAAAGGTAATATGCAACAGGAGAGAGAGAGATTTATGGTTAATAACCCTTCTACCACACTTCACACTTGCAGGAATTGAAAGAGCACACCACACTTGCAAAAATTAAAGAGCACACTTGGTAGAAAGTAAATTGCTGAATTGAAAGAAAATAATAAACACAAAAAACACGTACAAGTTTACAACAAACTATATACAGATAAATGTTTACAAAACATAAAATAAAGAGAATAACAATTTATAGAATAAAGAAATAAACAAATAAACAAATCAAATACATTGATCCATCTTCCTTGAAATGAGTGGCCAGCTCATTCCTTGGAAGAGGATTTTATTCAGAACACAGGCTTTCTCTCGAACTTCAAAATATATTTTATTGATTTACTGCTTCAAGCTTTTTGAAAATGAGAAGGGGATGTGTATTTAAACACATCTCAAAACCTAGTAAAAGATTACAAAGTCTAGCCCATTTAATGCCAAAATCTACTTACTCAAAAATAGGCAACAAGATCCACATTTTTAGGAAGACGTTGGAACTACCTCAATAAAACTATAGACTAAAAATACATATCCGGATTTACAAATTTAGAAGTATGAATACAACTGGATTAACTTAGGCCATTACCATAAATGGTAATGCCAAAAATAGGATATCTAAATATAGAAAGTCTATTTATAGATATCAAGGAAGTGATTACTTCAATCCAAAGGATCCAACTATACTTCAACATAATATTGACATCTTCAGAGTATTCTGTGTTGGTCTTCGGAGCACCTCTTCGGAACATTTCTGGAGCATCTTTGAAGCACTTTTGAAGCATCTTCAAAGCACTTTTAGAGAATCTTCGGAGCATGATCTTTGGAGCTGCATGTATACACTTTAACACCTTTTCCAAGATTTAATGGTAATATTTGACAATAAGATAACAATGATTTACAAAGAAATAACCAAATATAACTTCTTTATTTCATTCTAAATAAACCATAAGTTCGAAAACTACACTTAGATCCACTTTATATGCAAAGGAAAAAGATGTTTATTTCATAGATATAATGAGAAATTTTATGGTCTCATCAGTAGGTACTCAATTATCTATGGCTATCATTTCATGTTATTAGATCACTTCTGCTACAACTCTCAGGTTTTGTTTCCTTTTTACCTCCTTGTTTCAATGGAAACCAGTATAGAGGATCATAGGAAAATCCTAGGAAGGATATTCTTCATGAAGGCATTATGAGTCTTATTTTTTATCACATTAAGTTGAAGGTGTTACGAGCTACCCCTGAGCTCCCTGTCCATAAAAAGGGTGACAAAAAAAATGGGTATGATACTGGTGAGTCGGCAGATAAGTGGGAAGGGGACTTTGAGGAGGAAGAATTTGTTTATGAGGAACCTTCGAAGGACAAGGGTGAGTCTGTTGATGAATCCGAGGACTCAAAATCATGGTCTAAGGGTTACAAAACAAATACTAAAATGAGGGAGGCTGTTGTTCCTTTAGTGAGAAAGAATGTGAAGGGGAAGACAAGATGCACCAAGAAAGTGAAGTGTGATGTTAAGTAGGGTATGGATGATTCAAGATGGTTAGAGGATTCCATTGTTCTTGATAGGAAAGAGGTTCTGAGTTCTGGTATTGAGGGTTACAAGCAACCAATGGTAGATATTGCGAAGGAGAATGAGGGTTTTGTGAATTCCAAGGTGGCTAGTCCTAGCTAGGTTGAATTTGAGTCTCCTATTGGTGTTAAGCAGGTAAAGCAAAGTGATATTAAGGTGGAGCAACTTGAAATTTTGGCTAATTTGGTGGACATTCCTAAAAAGCACCAGGTGAAAGTGGAGGTAATTGAAGTTGAGGACTCCCCTACAGAGGAGGATTTGGAGGGAAAATAGGGGGTTCGAGAGGAACCAGTTGAGTGTTGATTTTCCTGTTGCTCAACCAGTCAATTGGGAAGAGATTAATATGGACCTGTTTTGTAGAATGGCAGAGGATGACACTCGTAATTTTCTCTCTTATGAAGTGGCTTTTCTCAGAAGTGAATGTGCTTAATTCCAAGCTCAAAAATTGGAAATATGTCTATGTGGCATTAGTGAACTGCATCCAAAATGAATGGCCAGTTAAAGGTAAGGTCAAGACTATGAATGTTATTCTTGATAGATTAGCTGCAAACATCGATAGACTTGTTAAAAGTCATGAGGAAAAGTTAACCTCCTTGGAAATTGTTGTTCAAAGGATCAATGAGGAGCAGATTATGAGTATGGAGGAAATAATTAGCAAAATTAGTAATGATTTGCATACTGTTGTTCGTATTAGTAACCAGTCTTTGAAAACTAGTGCTAAGGGCTTGTCGGTTTTAAATGATAAAGCTATTAAGTGGACTGGTAAGTCTTTGGATTTGGGCGATCATGAGGTAGCCATTGCTGAGGTTAATCACATGAACTTGGAGGACAAGTTTGAGGATAATGGTCCGGGTGAGGAGAAGAATTTGGAGGTTGGTCCTTGCCTATGAACTAGGAGCAAGACCAAGAAAAGGGCAACAATAATGTTCAATAATTTTTAGGATGTGGTCCAGATGCACGAGAGGGTCATTGGTGAAAATATGGACTCGACCAATGTTCTTGATAAAATGTTGTAGTGTTTTTCTATTGTTTCTTGTTGTTCAACCTTGTTACTAATGTTTTTTCATAGGGTTGCTGACGGGTTCTTTGGATTTATCTTTTGTCAGCATTTTGATTTTTGTGGGCTGTGGGTCTTATTGGTTCTTTCTCTTTAGCAACTTTTCTCTATTGTAAAGGGTTTCGGGGCCCCTTCAAAACCTGCTTTTCCTAATAAAAATAATTATATAGGCCTTAGATATCCTCTAGCTATTGTTAAATTTTGACCAACATACAAACCTAAAATGTATTATGAACTAATAATGCATATACTATAACATTATTTTAGATGAAGCTTTCTAATTGTAGGTTTAATTAAAACATGGTTCATTCATTCACAACACTACTATCTCTTGACTCATCCAACAATGACCATCAAAAAGAGAAAATGCACAATCATCATACTAAATATATAAATTAATTAATTAATTATGATACTCCTAGTATACTAAACCCTTGAGTTGGCTTATTGTATTGCACATTTTATTCACCGTCAATATTTAGTATTTAAAAGAGAACATGTAGAATCCATTTATTATCTAAATATGTAGAATATAAAAAAAATCATCCATATTTATATCATAGGTTTATGCAAGAAAATAATAGGTACTATACAACATTATGCATTCACATGTTCATTTCTCTTTCTAGACACCTAAATTATTCCACTTAATCTTAATCATCATCATATAATGCACCTATCATTCATTAATCACCGTTAATTTATTACCATTTACCATATATTATCATTTATTAATTAATAATCATTAAAATTCCCACTTTATCTATTTAATTAAATAATATTATATTATTTAATTAAATGTGAGCTAATTATCCACTCAAAGTTTCTATTTTTTATCTCTTCAGTCATTTCCATCATTACTAATATGTTAACTTAGTCTTCATTAGGAAACTTAAAATTTCTATATCCACCACTTCATTCAACTCTTTCTTCCATAAAGTTTACTCTTCTTCCATTTTAGAAACCTCTTCACTCTTCATTAGTTAACTAAGCCTAAAATTGGAAACTTCATGTGTGTTAGAATTGTGAAAAACCACAAACCACAAGCCACAAGATCAAACAACGAACAAATTAAGACACCTTCCACGCAAGAGATCTACAAAAAAAGAATTAAAATATTCTTTAACAAGAGAAAACTAAGGAATGAACCTCAAGAATCTTCAAGGAAAACAAGAGTCCTCAAAGGTTGAGAGTTTGAGAGAGCAAAAGAGTAAATCTTAGAAATATAATACAATGAGGGTTGAGTGATATATAGGAGCAACCCTAAATGGTAAATGGATTAGATCATGACAAGTGTCAATATCATATGCGATGGGACAAAATGATCTAATAATAGCTCACTTCAGTTAACATAGAAAAACACTTAGTTAACTGAATAAAGAACTTCTAAGTTTAGCTTAAGTGCATCATAATAAATTAGACTAATAATCAATTAAAGAGGAATTAATTATTAGATAATGCATGATTACTCTAACACCCCCCCCCCCTTAAGATGAACTTAGGGAGATCTAAAAACCTTAAAAAGAGAATGCAAGATGGGTCTCGACAAACAAGGCCTAGTGAGGTACCCATGCACAAACAAAAGATCTCTCAAAACTAGAGAAAAGGAGAAAATCACATGGGAAAAACTCATCTCCAAAAGAGAGAAATGCAAATGAAGGACTGAAAAATCCTTCAAATCAAGGTGAAGGACTGAGAAGCTTCCAATAAACAAATGTCCTAAAAAAGAGGAACATGTAGAATATCATAGAAGCACGAAGAAGCTATAGGTTACTGTTGAAAGATGATTGATATGATGTTGAAATGAAGAACCTCCTTTGAAAAAAATGATGATCAAGATCGTGATAACAAGAATCTACATGAGTGTCCACAATGACACTACTCAAATCAAATAGAAAACAAAGGCAAACATCTTGAAATAGAAGATACAAATGTCAAGGTCAAGGAGACTATAATCTGCATGAGTGCCCCTCAATGACACTACTCGAATAAGATGGAAAACAAAGGAAAACATTTGGAAGTTGAAGATACAAGTGATACATGAATCTACATGAGTGACCCCAATGAAACTACTCAACATGTAAGATGTAATTTGAAAATACAAGCACCAAATAGTCTAAAGAACATTGATTAAGAGAGAGACAATAATCTGCATGAGTGTCCCCAACGAAACTACTCAACATGTAAAATGCAAGTTGAAAATAAAAGTACCCAGTAGTCTCTGATCAAATGAAAATGGAAGATCTCCTCTAGAAATAGGAATGTAAGAATTTCCATATGGTAAATGATCCATCTCATCGAAATGCAATGGTAACCAACCATTGATGTGTATTGCATCTGACTAGTACATAGGAACAAGAACTAGATACATAGATAACTCCAAACTGTGAAACCAAGGAAGCATTAGTACCAACAGTAGAAACCCCCCATAATGTTGAAAAGGGAGAGCCAAAATAGGTTCATTGAAACTAAGTGAAACCAAAAAATGCATTAGGAGAAACAACCTACAAATAAAAGGGTGTGTAAGCTAAGGCATACATGCATGAGGCAAGAATCATTGGGATTTACTGTTGTCATGGAAGGGACACTCACTTGACAAAGGTGTGATGGAAAACAAAAGATAAACATCAACCCCCCATGGCACGTTATAACATAGTGTGATTACAAAAGACACAACAGGTGTTGGATAAGACAATTGAGAGGGGGGGTGAATTAGTTGTCACAAAATCAAACCTTTAAAATATTTTACCAGAACTAATCCTTAACATTTCTTAACTGAATAAACATTAAGTGTAAGAGAAAAAACTGAAAACCATCACACAAACACAACAAAACCATATTTATGTGGAAAACCTAATAAGGGAAAAACCACAGTGAGGATTAACTCACACTATAGAGAATATCAAAACCGATTACAAAAGGCTCATTTCCAAAACAAGGACTCACTGTCCAAAAGGGCTAACAACCCAGAGGTCTCACTACCACAGAGATACAAAGAAGATAGAAGATATATGTTACAGAGAGAAGATAATATCAATGCAACAAAGAAATCCACCACAATTTGCTCAACCACTCGCAGACATGCATGAATGATAGAGTGGACCTTCAACACACTGCATCCAAAAACTCAACATTTAGGATTCACACTAATCTTCCACACTTGCATCACATACACTCATTTATTTGAATCAATATCACATCTATCTGCACTATTTCTTCACACTTATCTCTCTTTGTACACAATTTCACCACTAACTCATCTCGTATTTATACCATCTTCAACTTTGAAACATATCCAAATTTGACTATTTGACATTAAATTCAAATTAGGTCAGCACCAAAACATCCTAGGGTGGAATTAGAATGAGGGAGAACCAAACACACACTTGGTGAGGACCCAAATAGATCCAACATGCTACATCAATTCTGAAGATAGTGTTTAACACAAGGTCGACCAAACCAGTGTAAAACACATAGAACAATTAAGCACAATCCTTCCAGATACTGAAATTATCTTCAATACAATCATAACAACTCAACTCTAGAACCGAAAGTCATAAGAATTCACCAAAGAGAAATCCAAACCAACAACTTTTCTCTCGAACCTCAACCAGAACACATAAAACCACAGTTCACAACTGGTGAACATAACTCACATTGTACAATGAATCAGGAGCCAAAAATATGGATATAGTAGCTTCTAACAACCATGACCAACATATCTAAAGCACACAAACATAGGAGAAAATCCTAGAAAAAAACCTGAAGTAACCATTAAACACCTAGAACCATGACATTAATGACAACAACAACTAGTTGGTAACCAATTGACCAGTTGACATCAATGACAACACCTTCATTCTTTTCCATTCTTGCAACAATACCCCCCTTTGTCATTGATGGCAACACATGATGTGAAAAACCATCAAAGACAACATACTAGCTCTGAATACACTTCTCAAGATTTTTATTTTTGTTTCTCCCCCTTAGTAAATATTTTTCATATTCTTCCTCTTTTATTTTTCGCATTCTTCCTCTTTGTCTTTTTCACATTCTTCCTCTCTCCCTTTGACATCAATGGAAAATGAAAAATTTTATTTTACATTGATTTCCCCTTTGACATAGAAAAAAAATACTCATACAATGACAACACATAACACTACCTACTCCCCCTGAGAGGTAGCCACCAAAACATCAGTCTAGAAGAATGATAGATCCATGGATCCACCGGAATGATGCATCTCCATATACATCTAGTTTAAGAAAGGAGGGGCAATCCTAACTTCTCTCAGAGATACTCAAAATTATCTTTAGGAAGAGCCTTCATAAATATATCAGCAATCTAATCCTTCATAGAGATATACTCAAGCTTTACTTCATTTTCCATGACCTTCTCTCTTAAGAAATGATATCTGATAGATATATGCTTTGTCCTCAATTGCATCACTGGATTCTTTGAAATGTTAATTGCACTTGTATTATCACAGAATATGGAAATAAGATCATCATACACCACTGTCATATATTTTAATGTCTATTTCATCCATAAAACTTGTGTACAACAAGCAACAACAATATACTCAACTTTAGTAGTATACAAGGAAATTGAATCTTTCTTTTTACTCAACCATGCCACCAATCTGCAACCAAGAAAGAATGCACCGCCACTTATACTCTTTTTGTCATCTACACATCCAACCCAATCTACATCTGTATAAGCACTCAGTGTAAAGTCAGTATCCCTAGGATACCATAACCCATAATCCAGAGTGCCATTCAAAAATGTGAATATTCTTTTAATAGCAACAACATGTGTTTCCTGAGGATCTTCTTAAAATCTAGCCACAAGAAAAATTGCATGCATAATATCCGGTCTAGTAGCAGTCAAATACAATAGTCCACCAATCATAGATCTATACTTTCTTTGATCAGCCTTAGGTGAATCATCATCTTTTCCCAATTTGCAACAAGTCACCATAGGAGTGCATACCGGTTTGGAACCATCCATCCCAAACTTCTTCAACTTCTCTTTTACATACTTAGATTGTGAAATAAAAATTCCTTTCTCTGTTTGATTAATTTGCAGCCTAAGAAAGAAATTCATCACATATACATTTCAAATTATTTTTGCATCTCTTCTGCAAACAACTTACACATATTTTCATTTCCTCCAAAGACAATGTTATAAAAATATACAACTACAATTAAGATTTTGTCATTTTCAATCTTAAAATACATATTACTATCTATCGTACCTTTTTTGAAACCTTGTTGAACCAAATACCTGTCTAACCTTGCATACAAAGCTCTAGGAGCTTGCTTCAATCCATATAAATCTTTCTTCAATCTGCACACAATATTCGGTTGATATGGCAACTAAAATCCTTTCAGTTGTTCCATATAGACCTCTTATTCTAGCTCACCATTCAAAAATGTAGACTTGACACCCATCTGATAGACCTTGAAATTTTTATGAGAAAAAAATGCTAAGAACATCCTTATAGCTTCCATTCTTTCCATCGGAGCAAAAGTCTCCTAAAAATATATGTCTTCTACTTGTGAGTAGCCCTTACACACAACCCTTTCTTTGTTTCTAATCACTTCTCCATTCTCATTTAACTTATTTTTGAACACCCACTTTGATCCAATAATGTTTTTGTCTGCTAGTCTTGGGACCAGTTCCCAAGTTTGATTCTTCTCAATCTGCATAAGTTCTTCTTTCATAGCTTCCATCCAATGTTCATCTTTACATGCTTCACTTACAATCTTTGGTTCAATCTTAGAAAATAAACACAAATTTACTTTAGCAGCAACTCTACTTCTTGTCAATACTCCTTTTGTCTTATCTCCAATATCTGACTTTCTGAATGATTCTTTTGCACATATCTAGGTGTCTTAGTGGACACCACCGATGCTTCTTCTTCTCTTTCATTTTATTCATTTTGCTTCTCTTTCTCATCCCTATCTTGTTCTTGCACAATTTATTTAATTCTTACACAATCAAGTTCATCAGATACATATCCATCAATATCAATTGAATTCTTCATTGTTTCATCAACCTTGACATTTGCACTTTCTACAATCTTTCTTAGTCTTTTATTGAAACACTTGTAGGCTTTGCTTTTAGTAGAATATCCAAGAAAAAATCCTTCATCACTTCTTGCATCAAACTTTCCTAAAGTTTCTTCATCTCTTTTGATGTAACATTTGCTTCCAAATACCTTGAAATACTTAACAATAGGAATTCTTCCAAACCATAGCTCATAGGGGGTCTTTTTTTTTACTGCTTGCTCTTGCTTGAACTTGATTGAATACATAGACAATAGTATGAATAGATTCTCTCCAGTAGACTTCCGGTAAACTAGCCTTAGTAATTATTGATCTAGTAGCCTCTTAAATTCTTTTGTTCTTTCTTTCAACAACTCCATTCTTCTGAGGAGTTCTCAAAGTAGATAACTGTCTCTTTATTCCATGTCCTTCACAAAACATATTAAACTCGTACAAGGTTAATTCTCCACCTCTATCAGACCTTAAGCATTTTATCCTCAAATTCACTTCATATTCAACCATAGCTTTGAATGTCTTGAATCTATCTAATGCATTTGATTTCTCTCTAAGAAATGTAACCCGTGTATATCTAAAATTATCATCAATCAAAAACATTAAGTACCTTTCACCTTGTAGAATTCTCACTCTTGTAGGACCACAAAGATCTGTATGAATTAAATCAAATAGTCCAATTGTATATTGTTCCTTTGATCTGTAATGGCTTCTAGCTTGCTTTCCAAACTGATAATTCCTGCAAATAGCATTGAAAAGATTTGTAATCATTGGTAATCTCTCACGACCTAAACTACATTAATCCTTTCCAAATTATCAAAATTCATGTGACACATTCTTCGATGCCATAACCAGCTGTCATTAATCTCTCATAAAGAATCATCCATCAACACCTTTAAGTTGATAGATATTTCCTTCATATTTATTTCTTGTAGAAATCACTATTCTAGATCCTTTCCAAATCTCATATTTCTCATCCTCAAACACAGGATTATATCCTTTACTACACATTTTTCTAACACTCAAAAGATTATGCCTTAAACCCTTAACATAGTAGACATCATCAATATTATGCTCGCCATAAAAAATTATTGAACCTATCCCACAAATTTTAGCACCAGTATCATCTCCAAACATAACCAAGCCTCCATCATATTTTTCAAGTTTAAAAAACTTACTCTTATCACCGATCATGTGATGTGAACAACCACTGTCAAAAACCCAATAGTTATTTTGTTGTTTAGCATGTAGGGTAGAGATTACAATACCTTCATTTTTCTCCTTCTCCGGATGGAATTCCTTTACCTATTTTCAAAATTAGCATAAGTAGGTTCATCCTTTATATCCAAGAATAAGCATTCATTGTCATCAGGATCTTCATAATTAGAATCCTCATAAGATATACTAGCATTCTCATTCACATAATATGCTATGTTGATCTTCTTACCTTTCTTTTCTTTCTCATATCTTTGTTTATTCCTCTTAGCTCTTTCCAGACACTTTGCAACATAATGACCTATTTCTCCACAACTAAAGCATTTAAAGGGTAACTTACCTTCATACTTTCTGGAGCCTTTCTTCATCCTTCTTACAAAGTTAGCTTCTATTTCATCAAGATTTTCTTCATCCGTATCTTTAGTTGTTGTAGCCTTAAAGAAAATCCGTGATTTGCATCCATTCCTCATATTCGACTTCCTCATCTCATAAGATGTCAGAGATCCCAACAACAGATCTTTAGTGTAAGTCTTGTAATCTATACTTTGTTCAATAGAACACACCTTTTTGTTGTAAGCATTAGGGAGAGTTCTAAGAATCTTCTTTATAATCCTAGTTTCATCTATAGTTGCACCAAGTCTTGCATTCCAGCTACTATCTCATCCAATCTTTGTACATAAGCTTTAACATTCTCATCTTCAGACATATGTAGAAGCTCAAACTATGTTTCCAAATTCTACAATTTTTTCTCTTTGAAACTTTCATCACCTTCATGTGCCCTTTCCAAAGTATCCCAAACTTCCTTAGTAGTTTTCAGATTTTGAACCTTAATCAAATTAGAATGTACAAGATTGTTCTTCAAAATATACTTCGCCTTATTGTTCGTTTCATGTGCCTTGATCTCAGCAGCTGTACTCAAACCATTAGCAAAAGGAGTGTAAGGATTCTTGTAAGCTTTCTCCACGTCATATCCACAATACTCCAGATATTCTTCCATCAATATTTTCTAGATAGTATAATTAGTTCCAACAAACCTCAAATAATTATAAGTAACTTTTCCAGCCATTACAGACCTTCCTTAAGCGGTTAAGCTCTTCCCCAAGGAACCAAGCTATGATACCAATTGTTGGATAGGACAACTGAGAGGGAGGTGAATCAATTGTCACAAAATTAAACCTTTAAAATATTTCACCAGAAGTTATCCTTAACACTACTTAACTGAATAAACATTAAGTGCAAGTGCAAGAACTGAAAACCATCACACAAACTCAACAACACCAGATTTACGTGGAAAAACCAATAAGGGAAAAACCACGGTGAGGATTAACTCACACTATAGAGAATATCAAAACCAATTACAAAAGGTTCACTACCTGAGAAACAAGGCTCACTACCAAAACAAGGAATCACTGTATGGATCAGGACTCATTGTCCAACAGGGCTAACAACCCGAAGGGCTCACTGCCACAGAGATACAAAGAAGATAGAAGAGATATGTTACAAAGAGAGGAAAATCTCAATGCAACAAAGAAATCCACTATAATTTTCTCAACCACTTGCAGACATGCATGAATGATAGAGTACACCTTTATCTCACTGTAATCAGAAACTCAACATTTAGGCTTCACACTGATCTTCCACACTCGCATCACACACACTCACTGATTCACATAAATCTCACATATATCTACACTAT
Source organism: Sequoia sempervirens (assembly GCA_007258455.2). Lineage (NCBI taxonomy): Eukaryota > Viridiplantae > Streptophyta > Pinopsida > Cupressales > Cupressaceae > Sequoia > Sequoia sempervirens. Next base: position 133,153,809 of record VDFB02026320.1, on the reverse strand, counting down.
TTCTTTACACTTATCTCTCTTTGTACACCATTTCACCACTAACTCATCCTGTATTTATACCATCTTCAACTTTAAAACAAATCCAAAGTCAACCATCCAGCATTAAATTCAAATTAGGTTAGTGCCAAAACATCCTAGGGTGGAATTAGAATGAGGGTGACCCAAACACACACTTGGTGAGGACCCAAATAGATCCAACACACTACATCAATTCCATAGATAGTGTTTAACACAAGGCCGACCAAACCGATGTAAAACACATAGAACAATTAAGCACGATCCTTCTAGATACCAAAATTTTCTTTAATACAATAATAACAACTCAACTCTAGAACCGCAGGTCACAAGACTTCACTAAAGAGAAATATGGACCAAAAAAATTTCTCCCGGACCTTAACCAAAACATAGAAAACCACAATTCACAACTAGTGAACATAACTCACACTATACAATGAATCAAGAGCCAAAAATCTGGATATAGCAGCTTCCAACAACCATGACCAACATATCTGAACCACACAAACATAGGAGAAATTCCCGAAGCAAAACTCAAAGCAACCATTGAACACCTACAACCATGACATTAATGACAACAATAACCAGTTGATAACCAATTAACTAGTTGACATCAATGAAAACACCTTCATTATTTTCCATTCTTGCAACAACAGGATGTGCAAAATCCCCATAAAATATACACCAGAATGGAACTTTATCTTAGTACATCTATATAATAAGAAGTGCATATAGTGAAAGCCCATAATGTCCAGAAAAAGGACTACATGTTGAAAATATAATTCTCTAAACAAAATGAGGAAACTAATAGCTCCATGATGAATTACACAAAAAAAATGGCACCTAAAAAGGAATCTGGATACAGAAGATATGGCCCATTGAAGTCTCCAAAACGAGAATTGAACAACACTGAGAAAATAGAATTTTGAAAAAAAATAAAAGCCAAATTTGACTTTTTCAACAGCTTTGAATCACTAAAATAGGTCAAATTATATATTAAAATTCATGGAATCGACCTCCTATATGAGGTTCTTTTCATCCCAAAGTACTTTGAAATCATAACTACCCTTTGGATTTGGAAAAAAGCAACTGCTTCAAACCCTTGTAGATCTAGTGTTAAGAATCTAAATCAAGTGAAACAAAAGCCAAATCTGACCTTTTTAATAGCTCTGAATCCAACAGTGAGGTCCTTTTCACACCAAAATGCACCAAAACTTTTCCCACCTCCAAAATTTGCAAAAAAGAAAAGAAAAAGAGGATTCATATTTGAAGTCTGTAACCCTTATTGAAGAAAAAGAATCTCATAAATTAAGAAGGGGCTCACTAAATCCATGCTCTAATAACATGTTACAATTGTGAAAAGTCATAAACCATGAGCTACATGATCAAACAATGAACAAATACACCTTCCACACAAGAGATCTGCAAACAAAGAATTACAATATTCTTCAACAAGAAAAAGCTAAGGAATGAACCTCAAGAATCTTCAAGGAAAACAAGAGTCCTCAAAGGTTGAGAGTTTGAGATAACAAAAGAGTAAATATCAAAGAGATAATACAATGAGGGCTAAGTGCTATATAGGAACAACCCTAAATGGTAAAGAGATTAGATCATGACAAGTGTCAACATCACATGCGATGAGACATAATGATCTAATAATAGCTCACTTCAATTAACATAGAAAAACACTTAGTTAATTGAATAAAGAATTCCTAAGTTTAGCTTAAGTGCATGAGAATAAATTAGACTAATAATCAATTAAAGAGTAATTAATTATTAGCTAATGCACGATTACTCTAACAATGTGCACATTTATCCACCATTTTAATTAAATAATTAAATATTATCTTCTCATGACTTGAATTAGAAAACTTCTAATTTTAGTTGAGTTGACTCCTTGATTTTCTAGTTAACATTGGTCCTAATCCTGATCCATGTTTCCCCCGTCTATAAATTTAGTCATTTTCATCATCAGCATCCATCATACATCTAAGAAATCACATTTTTTTGAAATCATTCAATCATACATTAAGCAAATCTACCTCATGAACCTATTAGTTATTGTCTTATTAGTGTTATGTTGTAGAGATCATGCATCCACATACCTTCAAGACAAAGCAACAACAATAATTTTTGAGGTTTGTAGTGGATTTCGTAGGTTAGAAGTAATTTGACTTCAGTTTGTTTGCATTCAAATTGTTTTAATTTCTATCTTATGATTTTTAATGCTTATATTTTGGTGAACTTGATGTGAATAGTAATGTTCTAATTGGTTTTATTTTTTGTAACTATGCATTTTGTAGGATTGCATGATTATTAAGAGGCTTGGAAACTATTTGTGTTTATCCTATAGGATTACACGACTTTTAATAGTTTTGGAAATTAATTTTTGAGTTTTATTTTGTAGTATTGTATAAATTTTAATGAGGCTTGAAAATCCTTCTTATTAAATTTTTTCAGGTTAATATATTTTCCATTAAATAGACATGTTAAAATTGTGTATTTTTCTATTTAGTAATCATATTTTAGCTAAAGTTCTCATTTAGTAGCTAAAATTATTTTTTAAATAGGAAAAATCATGTTGAACATAGGAAAAATCATGTTTTAATAGCAAAATTCATGTTTAAAATAGGAAAAAAATATTTTAATAGCAAAAATCATGTTTAAAATAAGAAAAATCATGTTTTACTAGTTAAGAATCATGTTTAATTTTTTAAAAAACCATGTTAAATTTGCAAAAAACATGATTTTAAAGCAAAACCACTATTTTTAAAACCAAAACCACCTTTTTTTAGTCCAAAACCACAAATTTAATGCAAAACCACTCTTTTTTTGGAAACACGAGCTTTGTCATTAGGAGATTGTTAGCATCATGAGCATGATGATATATGGATGTAGATTGATGAGCATGACAATGTATGGTGTTTTCATTGATGACAACCCATGGTAGAAGTGCAGAAGTATTGGTTCGACAGAGACTAAGTGTTTTGGATATTTTGCCTAAGTCTCGATGTACAATTTAGTGTTACAGTGAACCAATTTTGTGGTCCATATTCTCTGGTATGGAGAATGTTGTCAAGTGGGTTTGAGGTAATATTGGTGCATGTTGGAGGTGTTTGAATCCAAATATTCAAGGTTGTATGTATTCCATAGTTGAAGATAATGTTGATAGAGTATTGGCTCTGTAATGGCAGTGTTACTGGTCCAGAGTGTAAGTGTATGTTGGAATGCTCTGCATTCCATTGTAGATGAATAATATGTTATGTGGTTTTGAAGAAGTGTTTATAAGTGTCAGAAGTATGTGTGCTCCAAGTGGCAAGTGTTTTGATGGTTTGTGTGTTGAGTTGTGAATGAATAGTTGGTTCATTTAGTTATGGCTTCACCAACTTTGTTATATGGTGCTAACCTAAAGGTTTTGGGGTCGTGAAGAGTTGAAGTATGTAAGGAGCAGATTTATGGGAGTGATTATAGGTCATGCTAATCTATTTTGATGTTATACATGTTTTGGTTTATTCTGCAAAGTGTGTGTGCTAATGTTTTAAGCCGACAGGCTATGTGGTACATGATTCATGCAATTAGGCCGACCTAATTAATGTTTTGGTTGGTTGTGGTATATATACAAGGTTTTTTTATTAGATCGCGGGAATCGTAGCATGACCCCTATAAACTGCAGCGGTAAACTTTTTAACGTGACCGGCGGCGCTGGCGCGACACGCCCTCCGGTACCACGGGACGGGGGAGACTAGAACTCGTGACCAGCAGAGCCGCAATGGAATTACTTAGCCAACCGAGCTAGGGCCCCCGCCCGGTATATATACAAGGTTGATTCATTGTGTGAATGATGATTTTTTTTGGTTAAGAGTAGAGTGTGCATGCAAGATCTAATGTAGTGTGACGTGTGAAAGGTGAAGTTGTGAAGTATGAAGTGTGTTAAGTTAGTTTTTAGAGCTTAATTGGAACTACATTTTCAAAATATTGTAGATACATTGTTAGTAGTTCATCTTTGGCAATGAGCCACCCTTTAATCCATATTTTCTATTTTGGATAGTGATCCCTTTGGTAGTGAACCACTCGACAGTGAGCCATTCTCTCTTTTTTGTGTAGTGAGTCCACCTTTTTGTATCAAATATTGGAACCGATTATAATATATTGTGAGCTAATCCTCACTATGGTTTTTCCCTTTCTAGGGTTTTCCACATGAATTTGGTTTTCTTGTGTTCTTTGATGTGATGCATACTTTATATGTTCCTTTCATTTACTACAAGTTTAATATGATGCTTTAAATGAATGCTTAAGTTGATAAAGTGAATGAATTTTAGGGAATACTAATTCACCCCCCTCTCAGTATTTTGAGTGTTCAACAATTGGTATCAAATCTTGGTTCCTTCAATTGGCTTGATCACTGAGGTAGATCTTGGAGGTTGAACACATGGATACAAGGAGGTATCCTATCCCTCTAGAAGAGATTATTCCTGAAGGGGTTATTGAAGAAGATTGTGAGGTTGATATGGAAGGAGAACTCAAATCAGCTCTTGTTGATCAAGATAAAGTAGAATATGAGAACATAGATCTAAAAGAGAATCTTAAAGATGTAGGTGAGTGTATCAAGAAGTTGAGAGAGAAACTCAAGAAATATATAAAAATATTCATGAAGACAAATGAACAGCTCAAGCAATCTAATGAAAAAATCACTAATCTTAAAGTGCAAGTTGAAGAAGGAAAGAGAGTTAAAGAATGCTTGAATGCCAAATTGAAAGATAAATTTGTAGAATGTTCAAAGCTTGAACAAGAGATTGTAACTTTGAGATTAGATCTAGAGAAAGCAAAGATTCAAGAAGACAAATTCTAGAAGAGCTCCACATTGCTTGATGAAATGATTGCAAAGGAAAAAGAAGGATTATTGTTTAAAAAAGGAGAAAATTCAAAAGAGAATCAAACTTCAAGGAATGTTGAAAAGAAGAATGATAAGAAGAAAAATGTGAGACAAGTCTAGAACCAGAAGAAAGATTTTAAAAGACCTATTAGACAACCTACTGCACAAAGATATTCATCTTTTAATGGTTATTGTTATTATTGCAATAAGTTTGGACATAGATTTGTAGAATGTAGAGGTAGAATGAATCAAAATGTTCAAAAATTTCTTGGTAAGTGCTATACATGCAATAAATTTGGCCATAAAGCTAGTGAATGCATAAATCAGATGATGAATGGTTACACTAGTGGTATGATGTTTCAATATTTCAATGGTTACTATTATACGTGCAATGGATTTGGACATAAGTCTTTTGAATGTAGATCTAAAATGGCAAGAATTTTGTTCAACAAAAAGTTGTCATATGTCATAAATGCAATAAATTAGGACACATAGCTAAGTTTTGTAGATCTAAGAATGTGAAATCCTATGTTTCACAAAGGGAGAGAAATCTGGTAAAGAAGATTGATCGTTGAGATGAAGAAGGAAATGAACAAAACATGGAAGAAAAAGGAAGAGAGTGAAGTGAAGAGTGAGTCTATGCTAAACCTTGGTGCAAATGTTTCCTTCAGAAACTAGATGAAGAGCTTTGGCTCAAGGGGAGTTTTAGTAGATCTTTAAAGCCCCCACAAAATATATGGTGTTGATGCCTTCAACATACTAGTACATGTGTAGATCAACATGGTTGATCTATTGGTGGTATCCCCAGTATGAAATATCTTGTTGAAAAATTTTGTGGAGTGATTGAAGGTGTTTGTGATAACATAGTGAAGGTTTTCCAACTTTTTGACCTAATTCTATCAACTGCAATCAATGCATTTTTAGGTCGTAAAAAAAGTGTTTATATTTTATTTCACATAAGATTAAGTCATTTGTGAATGTGAAGTTGAAGTGAAGTACAAAGCGGAGGCAATTTGAAGCGATTTTGAAGTGTTGTGTGAAACCCTACCAACAAAGAAATTACAAGGTATTTATCAATTCTTGCTAAACGCTAGTTTCAGAAAGGTTCAAATGTTTACTCCACAAGTTATTGATGTTTTGGAGTAGTCAAGACCTAAATTTAAGAAGCGCCCATATAAATCAATGGAGATAGGCCTTGAAAGTTTATTTTCAATTATTTCATATGGTGTGATGCACACAGAGGATGTGCAAATCTATATCCACACAAAAATGGAAGAATATGATCAAACAAAAATGGTGGAATTCTAGGTGAATGAGTTGACTAGAGATGATTTTGAATTAAAACTTGAATTTGAGAGTTTGATTAGGAAGAAATTGGATGTATGGATCAACTTTCTAAATTTTTGTTATGAGGATGAGTTGGTCAAATTTGTGGTTAGCAGAATTTATAATAAGTTCATGTGACTGGATATGCCACACATGATAAAAAAAGGAAGCTATTAGGGTTGTTACAAGGTTATGCTCAAATGGACCCATTCCAGAAATGGAGGCCATGAAGAATGAAATGGTAATGAAGCTCATCAGTGTAAAATTTGATAAATGTTCCCTAACGATGAAGGATATTGATCATGATCTAGTGATGAAGTATGCATCAATGATGATTGGGTATAAGATCTTTTATACCAATAGAGAAATCTATGTCGGCTACCACTATTCACATTGCTCACCAGATGGAGAAAGAAGGTCTAGATATTGATTTGTGTGAACTCCTAAAACAACAATTGATGGATAATCTTCAAAAGACCAAGGTCGAATCAAGGTACCCCTTCCAGTATGGTACCCTAATTATATGTTTGCTATTTTATTTTCTTAGAGAAGTTCTCGATACAAAGAACATTGTGTGGTTGGACAATCTTCTTATTTATATTCATATTAGACACCATTTGAGAAGGTTAGGGAATCTGGAAACCTAGAAAACCATGTTGTGGGGTTTCTTCAAGACTTTTTAGGGAAAAATGAAAGAAAGAGAAAGGATATCGACAAAAAATGTTGAGAAGTATAAGAATGATATAACCTTCATGGTTAGCAGAGATCATTGCATTATGGAAGTAGTTGAACCCATAAAAATTTGGGTTTCAGAGCTCGGATATGAGGTAACTGAAGTAGAGCTTACTAGTTTTGCTGAAGTGTTGAGAAAACCAAGAGATCCATCTGTGGAAGGATTTGGTACATTTGTAGAGAAATCTAGCTAGGTAATATAGAAAAGAACAAGAAGGATATTGAGAAGAATGTGGAGAAGATGAAAAGTCAGTTGGAAGAGATAGTGAATAATCCTAAGGGTTTTACGGAGAAATTAAAAGCTACTACTGTTGCTCCATAGGGTACTCAAGGTACAAGAAGATTAGTTAGGACCTCTGCCCCCTCTCCCACTGTTCCTAAATCCTTCGAAACAAAGGATGTAGGAAGTTCAAAGAAGAAAGAAGCATCAGGCCCTTCTGTGCAACAAATGCCTCCTAAGAGGAGAAGAAAAGAAAAAGGCCACTAGAGAAAAATACATTAGCTATGATGATGAGGAAGATGTAGACGAAGGACTACAATTGATCCAGAAGAAGTATCAAGCCACTGTGGAAGAGACTAATGCCAAGAGAAAAAAGGTTGATATTGTTGAAACTAAAAGTGAAGAAGTAGAGAAAGAAAAGAAAGGTTTTGTGTTTCAGAGAAGAGAAAAGAGTTCAGTAGAAGGAGAAAAATCTCCTAAAGGCAAGGGAAAGAAGAAAGAAAAGTACTCTCTGAAAAGGGAACATAGTCCCTATGGATTGAAAATCCCTAGAACTCCCTTCGGGTTGATGATATTGTTTAGCTTGGTTTCAACTTACGCCTCATGTATTTGAATATCTTAGGGCCCTTTTTTTTAAGAGCTTCACCCATCGCCTCCACGTGTCCACTACACGCTCCTTGGAAAGATTTATTCCCTTGCTACTCTATCGAGCCCTGCCATGCCTCCATGTGTCAGCAATGTAGGCCTTTGTGAGCCCACTCCCCTTTGCTTCTCTACCGAGCTCCACCCACGTGCCACGTAGCATCATTCCACAAGCACCTTTTGGCAGACCCCATAGTTAGCGCTCAAAATGAAGAATTCTCCATGTGTCTTCTCTTCAGGGATTTTCAGCATTGGAAGGGAAGAATGAGTGACAAGACCCGTCCTATCGCCACGTGTCCTAGCCAACTCTGTGGGTGAGTGACACATGTCTGTATGGGAATTTTTCTATTTCCATACTGGGACCAGAGTCATCATTCATAGGTGGATGCATCTAGTTCAAAGGTGACTGCATTCTATGTTTCAAAATCTTTTCTGTTGCAATGACCATCAATCATTACTCGTGCCAAGAAATCTTTTTTGTTACTAGTTCTCAGGTGGTGGGATGCTCTTCTATATATACTGCTTCAACTTTCTGAAAATGAGTTGAGAGAATACACAAAAAAATTGTGGAAAGACACCATGCCTTTTTATTGCTTTAGATTATTGTATTAAGACTCACAAGTTGTGCCATTATTGTTCAATCTTTCTATTTCTTAGCTAATTGAAAAAACATTATACTGTGTTGTTATTGTACTAAGTAGTTTATTTGCAGAAATTCTATAAATTCAATATAAGTTTGTTGATTCAGACCATGTCTTGGACTCTTCTTTTTAGTGAATGTGTATGGAAGTTATTTTATGTTATTTGATAAGCTTCTTATGATTTTCATCTATGCTCTATGTTCTTTTTGGACATGCAGATTGCTGAACGAGCCCTTAAATCCCATTTGAAAAAAAAAATTACCGTGCCCACACCTATATATTTGTGCATCGCCTTAGGTTAGATCTTTATTTTATATATCTACTTCCTTTTCCCATTCCAAACCCCCAAATATAGAAGGAGCCAACTTCTTTAAAACACCCGAAGGTCACTTAGTTTAGTGCAATTGGTCCCCCCATTAACTAAGTTTCCCATAAGGCTGTTGCTTGGAAATTTTAGGCATCAACAGTTCTTTTTTTGGCATGCCAGTGGGACTTGATTAAATGTATCTAAATCTAAAGTGGGTGTATGAGCCATAGGCTTGTTACTAGATCTCAAACAATGAACAACCCTGGCCTGCTAGTGCCACCGCTGGTAACAATATGAACAAGAACCGGTCTAGTGAACATTCTGATCCCTCCACCAGCCATGTTGTCAATTGCTAACATAAATTATGTGGCATGGGATGCTAGAATCTCTCTTATAGCACCAGTAGCACCCACATTTTGGGCCCCTATCCCAACCTATGCTTTAAAATTTGTACTAAAATTCACCGGGGAAGGCTTGAAAATACCATCCGAACACTTGCAAGATGTGGTGGATGTGTGTTTGGTGCATGGTGTTACTGACCAAAATGTTGCACTAAGGTTGCTTGTAGCCTCTTTCAAAGGTAGAGCACTAGATTGGTATCACACTTTGGGAGCCAATACTATTGGTACCTAGGATCAGCTCGAAGATCCTTTCTACGAGCGATTTTCAAACAATGGAGATCGGTCATCGCTATTTCAATAGTTGGCGACCATAAAGTGGGCCCCTTAGGAGGCTATGACTGACTTTAATGCCCTGTTTCACATGACTTGGCAAAGGATTCAGCCTGCATTCCATTCGCCTACAGATTTGGCATTCATGTTCTATTTGAAGTCTCTCAACACCGACATTTCAGTGATGATCCAGTCCCTTGGAGGGAACACCTTGCCAAACACATATAGTGTGGCTATTCAGGCAGAGAATAATTTGATTGTTGCCAAAAATTTATCGCCTCGGCTTGCTATGCCCATATTTGTAGAGTTATCAATTCCCACCCAGGTGATAGCATCTACTAGTGTGTCTTCTCCTCCCTAATCTATGTACATATATCCAAGCGTGCCGCAAAGTGCTACTTCTACGTCTAATTCTTCAAAAGATGAGATGAGCAATGTCAAGGATTTGTTGTAGAGCATTTCAAATGAAATAACCACCATAAAGTGGAACCAGTCCATGCCTCTGAAGCCAACATACCAAAATTATCAAGGCATAAAATATTCCTACCAGTAAAATCAGTTCCAAGGAGGCTCGTGCACAAATCCGTAGACTCAAACAAGTAATTAGATGGTGTTGGTACCTACTCCACTATAGAATTCTCACCCAAGCTCAAGTAGAGAGCTGACAGTGGGAAAAAATAATATCGTCGATGATATCAATCCTTGGTGCTTCCCCTGCAACGAAGCACATATGCCTCGAAATTGCCCGCATAGAAATCTACAACAAAGAGTGGTGAAACAATGCAGTCAAGGCATGGCATCAGATTCAGGAGGTTATGTATATGCCTCTTTACAAATGGAAAATGCGGTACTCATCACGAAAATGCAAGGAATGTCCCTGGAGCAAGAGACAAGTATAGCTCCAGATCACGTGCTCTTCTCATGGATGGAAGAAGAAGAGGTGTTGTTCACAAATGATGCATCCACATCCAAGTCCACGTAAGTGCAATAAGATTATAACACTCACTCTAAGAGGAGATTCATGGGTGAACCGATTGTCCCACAACCCAAAACTATCCCTAACCAAACTCCTAGCACCTACGCAATTACACAACAATTTAAGCAGCAGAAGGAAATTGTTATAACAAAGGCTAAGGATCAGAAGCATTTGAATCTACCACCATTCAATATGGTGGAACAATTGAAGAAATCCTTTGCTAATGTATCTCTTTTGGATATTTTAGCTATTCTGGAGCAGAAGCCATTGCTCTAGAATGCTCTACTAGAAAATACAAGCACTAAGCCAACAAAGCAATCACTTAAGGGAAAGGTCGTCGATTCATCACCTCCGGCCAAAGTCCTCACAAATAGTGTAGAGGAAGCTTCTACTGAAAGTAAAGGTAAGCCTAATGCGAAACCTTTCTTTTTTACTCTCATTGTGGGTAAGAAGTTGTTGCACAATTCTATGATTGACTCTAGTGCTAGTACCATAGTCATGCCCAAGAAGATAGCTGAAGCCTTAGGACTTAGATATGAACCTTTAAATAGAGGGGTTATACAAATTGATGGGAACAAGGTTGAAACCATAGGTGTCATTAAGATCCCCCCCTTGACTATATTTTGCTGCCCTAGTATCACATTTACATAAGATACCATGATCATAGACGTTCCCCCCATGTTTGGTCTTTGCTTATCCCGGGAGTTCACTTCCAAGATAGGTGGATATAATTCTTTAGATTGGTCACACTTAATCCTCATAACCAAACATGGAGCTAAAATGAAGATAGTGTCTGAATCTCTACATTCAGAAGATGTAGTAGATGAAGCCATGACCAACTTTGAGGCTGCTCATACCTCTATCACCAAAGAGAAAATGTATTGTATTGAGCTACTAGAGGATGAGAAAGTGACCAGAGACCAGACTGATTAGGAAGAGGTCCTCTTGAGTGAATATATAAACACTAATCCTTTTAGAAACTATCATGCCACCAGATTTGGAACCTATGTCATCTATGATGAAGATCAAGTGATGTTGAAGTTCATAAAGGAATCTAAGGGTGATCAAGTCTCAGAGCTATGGACGCTACATTTCGATGGAGTGAAATGTAAAGTTGGTGCAGGAGCTAGGATATGTTTGACATCCCCATCCAATGAAAAGACCCTCAGGTATTTTTGCTTTCAATTTGTCTGTTCGAATAATGAAGCTAAATATGAAGGCCTAGTGCAAGGTATGAGTCTTGCGGAATGAATGGGTGTTAAAAAAATATGGTGTTTGAAGACTCAAAGATAGTGGTCAATCAAGTCCAAGGGCTCTTTGAAGCCAATAATGTCCACATGAGATCCTATAGACATAGAGTCTGGGACCTGATTGAAAGCTTTGAAGCCTTCAATATCCAGATAGTGCCCAGAGCACAAAATACAGATGCCGATTGCATGGTAGTAATCGAATCTCAATTTGACCCTTTTCCTAACCTAATTCATAACATACACTCTATACGAGTGATTGTCTGACCAGAAATCCCAAATAATGATCAGAGTTGGCAAGTGTTTGAAAGTGATGAACACATCAACTCATTCATCCAGTAGTCAGGAGAGTTTGCTAAGCAACTCCAACCGAAAATTATCAAGGCCTATGAAGGGAAAATTATTCAATTAAGGTCCTACAAGCTTCTAAAAGGATTGGTCACTCTCGAAAACCTATTTGATTGTGATGATGCAAGGAATGACAAGAGGAAGTTTGTAGCAGAAAAAAACAACTATGCAGATCTTCAGGTTGGGGATGGAAGAAAGCTTAAGGTCATAAAAGATGTCCCACGACATGATAAAGAAAGGCTCATCCATTTCTATGAAAAATATGGAGTAGTGGCCCGATCATATGATGACCTCAAGGGATATGATCTTGAAATCATCTAGCATACTATAGAACTGATAGAAGGAGAAAAAAATATCTACTATAAGTAGAGACCAGTAAATCCAAAGACTGAGACATTGATGGTGCAAGAGTTGACAAAGCTAATTCAATCTTGGACCGTCTTCTCAATTAAGCACAACACATGGGTGTCCAACTTGGTTCTTGTCCAGAAGAATGGAGACATCCACCTTTGTGTAGATTTATGGGACCTAAACATAGCATCCCTTAAGGACCACTACCCCTTTCCCTCCATGGAGTCTATCTTGCAAACAATGGCTAGCTCAGAAATGTTTCCTTGCTGGACGGATTCTCCAGTTACAACCAGATCCAAGTAAAAGAGGACCGACACAAAACTATGTTCACTACTAAGTGGGGAACATTTTCCTATGCAAAAATTCCCTTTAGTTTCTCAAATGTAGGAGCTACCTTCCAGCGGGAAATGGATATTACTTTCAGAGAATTGATCAACAATATTATCTTAATCTACTTGGATGATCTAACTGTATTCTCTAAGTCTAAAGATGATCATTTTAACCATCTAGAAATGGTTTTTAAAAGATGTCAGGAGTTCGAGGTATCCCTGAACCCAAAAAATGTGTTTTCGAAGTGCCACAAGGAAAACTATTGGGGAATGTGGTGTCCAAAGATGGAATTGCAATTGACCCGGAGTGGGTGAAGGCAATTAGAGAGCTTCCCTTACTAGTCAAGAAGAAGGGAGTTCAATCCTTTCTAGGAAAGGTAAATTTTGTGAGAAAATTCATGTCTGATTTTGCAGGATTAATTAGACCTATTACCCTGATGCACAAGAAGGATCAATTGTTCAAATGGACAAAAGATGCTAGAGAATCCTTTGAGAAGGTTAAAGATGCTATTTCTTCAGCCCTTATGCTGGTAAATCTAGACCTATTAGATGACTTCATAATATATGTATTAAGTAGAAAATCCAACATAGCTACTATTTTGACCCAAAAGGATGATGAAGGAAAGGGAGAACATCTGATAGCATTCCACTCCTGGACCTTAAAGGATTATGAGATGAATTACAACTTCATTGAAAGGAAAGCATTTACCATGTTAAGGGGCTCAAGAAGTTCTAACACCTCATATCTTGCAACAAGGTGGTAGTATATGTTGTGCATTCCAGTGTGCGCAAATACATTATGGAAGGAGAAATCATAGAGAAAAGGGCCAACTGGATTACCAAAATCCTCGAATATGACATTGAGGTTAGGCACACAAAGACCGTTCGAGGAAGAGGACTGTGTGAGTATTTGACGCATGATCAAGAAATGGCAGTTGAAGAGGAACAACCCGATCTTGTTCTAACAAATGAATCTGAGTCCGAAGGATGTTGGGTGGTGGATCAAATGAGATTCATGTAGACTAGGAAATACCCGATAGGCCTCCCTTCTTAGAAGAGAAGATTCTATAGATTGCAAAACAACAGATATGCACTCATTGAAGGGGTACTTTTCAAAAGAAACTTCAATGGTGTTCTCCTGCAGTGCGTCACCATAGAGCAAGTAAAGATAATTCTAGACATTTTTCACAGCAGTCCTGAGGGAAAACATTTATTTGCAAAGACCACCACCATCAAAATTATGTGTGTTAGATATTTATGGCCTACACAATTTAATGACACACACTCTTTGGTAAAGGCCTGCAAGGAATTCCAATTCTTCACAGGGAGAAGGAAGAACTCAACAATGCCCCTAAATCAAATCGTTATTGAGGAAACCTTTGCACAATGGGGCCATGATTTTATTAGGATGATTAATCCCACCTCTAGTGCTGGACACAAATGGATCCTTACAACTATAGACTACTTTACCAGATGGATCGAGGCCATTCCCCTGAAGAATGCGACAGAGGTAGAGATTGTGAACTTTCTTGAGGAATTGGTAACAAGATTTGGCTCGCCAAAGACCATAATCTCTGACAATGTGTTGGTGATTTTTCCAGCTAACCTTGGAATTCTCTAAAAGGATTCCAACCTTTATCTTCAAAAATCACCAAGGACTAGTGGTCAACACGCTGAATAAAGGTCTCTAAGGTCTCTATTCCTACACTTTAGGCTCTGTAGGACCAAGGAGGGTATTCCTTAATGTGTTCATCTGGTTTATCAAGCTAAAATAACACTTTAGCATAGATTCATTCACTTTGATGCAATCACATTAACTCATCAAAAGAATTGGCAGATCCTTTAATGAATTAATGTTTATCTTGCTAAGAATGTGGACAAACATCAAATATTTTGGCATGATTTTATAAGAATTGTTCTGATTATGGGTCCACAGCTTAATATGGGATTTATTTGTTCTATTATTAAACAATCAATAAATCATCAATGCCTCATCAAATTGGGTAAATGGATTCAAATAGGAAACAATCAGATATACATCTAACTCTGATACATTTAACCATCTCTATAATGCTTTACATTGCAAATACTCATATTATCCAAACATTGTTTCTTACCAAATCCTTGTAAATTCTCACACCCATGACTATTTCTAAGCAATTTATTTAACCCCTTGAGTTAAAGAAAAGAAATTAAGTCATGCATTCAATTGAACAATTGATGATAAATGAAAAAGATCATTGAAACTTTCATTTATAATCTGGAAGAAATGTACAAAGGAGAACATGTAATTTAGACTTTTGCATTTTGCACTAATACCAGTAATCGATACAAAACTTATTAAGATCATAACCCATATGACCTGAACCCAAGAAAACTTTCCAATGAATTCATTGAGCATTTTTCATTATCATTGCTTACTACAACTTGCTTATACCTAAGGCCAATTGGACTCAAAATTTCAGATCAGAACCCCTTACATTAAGCCATGAAATCCCTTTTATAGTACAAGGGAGAAAAAAGGCATCCAGCTCGAAATGTAATTACATTTGATATTCATTTCGACAAGGTTAATTCCAAAACCATCATATTAATCATTCCACAAGAATGGGAAAAGAAAAAAGGAAAAACATGCACTAACCCATTTGTCGAAGATGCCACATAAGCCTTCCGAAAGACATTAGTAAAATTGGCGCATTCACCAATACTCGATCTGACCACCATCATGATTATCACCACACATCCATGAAATAGTCACCATCAAAAGGAATCATAAAACCCATCATTCAAAGGACACATCATCACACCACCCAAAACCCCATACCATCAACAGAAGACACAGGTGTTATTTGGCCTTGTCAGCCATAGAGTAACCACCCTCACCCAACCATATAACAGAGAGTGCAATTGCAACCACAATATTGTACTTGGAGTCACTATAAGGCACCAAGGAGGTAGGGAACTGGCTAGGGCCAGGACCAACTCCTCCCTCATCACTCAATGAGCCATCAGAGATTAGAATAGGAGTAATGGGTTTCTCCGAACAAACCCCAAGACTTGGACCAGACCTTGTGAATTCTTTCACAAACAGGGGTCCCTTATCCTTTCCAATAGTTGGTTTATGTGAAAAAATTCAGCTCCTCAAGATGTATGTGCTCTTGACAACCACCTTCTCTAGCTTTCTGCATATAGTTCTCCTCTTCTTTGGGACCATAGGCACCTCAATCGAGGGAAGCCTATCTTCTGGTGTGTATACAATTGGCTCCTACATACTCAACCTCTGAGACCTTCACACCAGAGCGATAGGAGTACTGGGATCACTCATCTTCTCGGAATAGCCAAATAACCAATGCAAGTGATAAAATAGGATGAAGACCACAACTCTAAACAATCCCCACGTATATGCAACAAAACTCCTCATGAACCAAGCTATAGAGTAGATCCGTACCAAAATTGGTGATGCAGAGTGTACACATAGTAGAAGACACTACACCACCACCCTAGCAACACTTGCATTCACAACCTCCCATAAATTTCTATAGCCAGCAGTCAGGGCAATTAATTTCAGTCTCTGGTTATGACTTGTGAATGACCTAATTTACCAACAGTAAATCCTCATTAAATAGGAGCATGTAAGGCTAACTGCAATTAATATTCATCTCGACTTGCACACGTGAATAGGAGCTCCATTACTGCATGCGAAATCTCCACCATTGATCACTGCAGATTTAAAACTCGATCGACGAGGCATATTGAGAATTGCCACTTGCTTTACGGCCCGTACCAGGAAACAACGAAGAAGTGCTTTAAAGCAGCCACACGTCCATTCACATCCTTACCAGATTGTCCCTGCTATTTCCGCCGTTGATCATTCGAATTAAGGAAAAAATCCCAACCACATGTCTGCATCATCGAGTCATCGCCGGTTTGGAATCGATTTCAAAACATCATCACATGATGGCTACATAGCCAGTGATGAGCCATTGACCGTTGATCTCACCCAAGGATCCTTTCTTTTCATCATTCATCATGGGTCCTCCTCCATGTAGGCTTCCCTAACTGGTGATAGACAGTGCCTACACGATGGGGAGAGACTCAACCTTTCGGTGGTCGCGGGTTCCTCATTGAAGAGAAATAGGTAACCAATGATAGTATAAATATCGACAATGAGTCACAAGAAGTAACTACATCGCTCATCATAGATTACCTTCCAAATGAGATGGAACAACATGCGATAGGCGACGACAACCCGTGGTCATTAAGAAACTGGACATCACCCATCAACGGTAACTTTCCCAAGGATCATCAACATCACGCGATGGGTGATGAACGAAGCCTTGAAAGAAAATACAATATCGCCCATCGCCAGTTGCTTTGTGGTGACTGTAGCACAACCTAGGATGGGTGATGAGCTCAAAAGTACAAATTCTCATGGTGCTGATGGAGGGGCATCGCTCATCTCGGGTTGAGTGTAGGATTTTGGAACCGACCCAATGATGGGTGTAGGAACATGTAGGAAACATTCATAGAGAATAGTTCCACACATGCACATACGTGATTCATAAGGAAAGAGAATTCTAAAGCACATCCGGTGAATTTGAGAGATGGGGTTGGTGCATAACAAAATTGAGTCATTAAAACCACTTTAACTCAGATGGTGACCTGGTGTGGCCAGTCAACAAGCAAACACAAGCCAACGGAAAGCTTAGGGAAATGATATGAGTGAAATTGGCGGTAAAACCCTAAACCCTAATGAGTCTAAAAAATGACAACACACAAGCTCAAACATAGCATCAGTGGAATGATTAAATTAAGAGTTCCACCAGTGGCTCTGATTGGGGATGTATGCCTCCTGCAGGCATAGCAAGAATTTAGAATCTTTGATAGAGTAGGTCATAAAGGGAATTCATTTTATTGACTTCATTTTTCAAATTTGAGGCCCAACGACCCCCAAAGCTCAGGGAGGGACCTTTCCTCTATCAAATACCCTGTTTTGCTTTACTCCTAAAGGACTTAGGCTTGCACTGTACACTTCAAATCCATGAACTTCATCATATTCAGCCTCATCCATCCCACCTATCATGGGATTATTCTACTAATTACCCTGCTATATTGTAATCTCACCCCGATACATTGGAAAAGTAAAACTTTCATATTCCACCTGATCATAAAGAGTAACATTACCTTCAACCTATTCACTGGGTTGTAGGTATTCATGAATATCCAGTGAGCAGTATGCATTCTCCTCTAAAGTGTTCAAAAAGGGTCTTGCAAAACATAGGGGGATCTACACTCTATCACCATAATGCCCCTCCCTTCAGATGGAAACATCCCCATAATAAGATTCATAAGATATGGAACCTCTACAAAATATTGTAATGTAGCTTCATACTGACCAACATCATTTTCCTAGTTACCCATACCTTTGAGTTGTTCTTCGCATGGATCAAATAATCCATCAATAGTAACATATTCTCCAGAGTCATCAAACAATTCCTTCTCTTCAACACATAACAATACTAGCTGAGAATCCATGCATACATCCAAACTTACCTTTTGGGTGTCCCATAATGGATTTCCATTTATACAAGGAAAAATATCATCATCTGGAGCCTGAGCATCTGACATCTCAACCATATTTTCAAGCACATCTCCCTTAATAGTAACATCATATTCAAGGTTACCATCAAATCCTTCAATTTTTTCATCAAATGAGCCATTGTCATAGTTAAATATCAACAGGCCTAAGTTATTCTCTTGATGCTTGTCAGGGGTAACTTGTTCAATCACATGTTGGCAATCCATCTTAGCAGTACTCCACATTCTCCGCTTAGTTGGGAAACAGTGCAGTTAGGGTTGACATTTTCAAAAATACGATTAGCTCGACCCCAGTTTACATCATTCATAACATGCACATTAGTAGTTCCTATTGAGTATTCATCAGGATCTTCTTCAAAATGGGGATTTCTCCTACACCAATAAGAATCATCACTTATTACTTCACTGGCCATTGAAGGTTCATCAAACAAGGGATTTTGACATACCTTCATTATAATTGGATGTATCTCATCTTCCTCAATGTCAAGGACCCCACAACTCTTAGCATCATAGCATTCAAAATTAGTGTAACTATTTGAAGAGAAAAGAGAGACATTTTCGATATCTTCATCATCATCTTCATTCATAACAATTGATCTACATTCAGAGAATTCTTCACATGAAGAGAACTACTCACTACCAAGGAAACAAACCCCTTCAAGGCCATTGACACACCCCTCACTTGAAGCAAAAGATTGAACATCCACTTCATAGGAAGAATCACATTCATTAAAAGATTGTTCCAGTTCGATCTCATCTCTTTGATTCCTCGTGTGTGCCACATCATGTAGATTCAGTGTGTTCAAAACATTGATTGGTGCATCATTATCCATGACTAAATCACTTTGTGAGGTTTCATCATGTCCCTCTTGTAATTGCTCAAATCTGATGACATCCCAAGGAGGAGAAATAGGTAGTTCCTCCTCATCCTCACATTCTATCGCTTCACCTTCATCACTGACAGTTGAATTTTCTTCCATATGGCTTGTGAAATGGCAACATTTAACAATCAGTTGTTCAAATTTTGATAATACTCTTTGATGTGTCAATATTAGCCTTTGGTTTTCTTCATTATAGCAACTATTACTACCACTCTAGGAAACAACTAGGGCATATAACCATGCTCAGAATCTTCCACAGTGTTTATCCAATCCATTACTTGGTCAAGGCTACAAGGATTTTGATTCTCAAGCCATTGGCTTGCTCCTGAATTGTAAGCCTCACAAAATAGGTTAATGCACATTAAATCACCAGTCCTAAAACTCTTAGGTATCTCTATTAGAGTATCTAAGAATATTTAGAATAAGTCATATGAGGACTCATTTGCATGTCTCTTTATCTCATACAACTTTCTAATAGAGAGAGTTAAATCAACACCCGTCGATACATGTTGATGTGAGGTTGATGCTTTTTCATGCTCTGCATCTCTGGGAAGTAATGTAGATATAATGTCTAAAAGCTCCTCATTCTAACAAACCCCTTTATTTCTTGATAGACTTGGCTCAATAGCTTGATCCCTACTAGAGCCATTCATACTTGCAATCACATGTCCCCTCATGATTGAATATTTCAAATTATTCTCAATGTCCATGGCACTTTGATAAGCTTGCTGCAGATTAGCAGGCTCTTTATCCCTCAACAAGAAACCCATCTTACTATCAAATTCCCCTAAATATACAACTAGACACTCTACATCATTTTGCCTTATGTGTTCAGGGATTTCTCTTATGACTTTCACAAATGTAAGGTTAAAGGAAGGGATCAACTCCTCTTTACCCCTAAGAATATCCATGAAATTATTCCTTGCAATGCTTGGGTTATCCTCTCACCAAACTGTCCCATGAAAACTGTCTTCAATTCATTCCAACAATGTATAGAAGACATTGGAAAATAAGAGAACCAATCCCTTGCATCACCTTTTAGGGATTGAACAAATAACTTCATAACCAAATCTTCACCATCAATCTCATAGTCACCCATTACATCAACAAATTCCTGCACATGCCTACTTGCTGACTCTGACTCTTCACCACTGAATTTGGGTATTTTTTCCTTGATCTTAGGTGGTATAATATTTGGGTAACCTATAACATTACTGAAATCTATGGCCTTGTATCTTTTAGCACTAAAATTTCCTTAATGTGACAAGGGGTATTCATCATGTATGGTGGTATTCATTTTCGTCCTAGATGTACAGCTTGACAAGACACTGTAGCCTATCCTTTGCTGATCTTGTAAGTACCATCAAAAGGGTAACCCAAATTATTTTATGGGAGAAAACCTTTATGATGTAAATATTCTAGTACTTCTTTGCACAATACTATTTAACAAGTGACATACATGAATATGACAGATTTCAACATTTATTGCAAATGTACTTCAAGATATGCAAAGATATCATACCTTTCCCTATTTTAGTGTTATTTCACCAAATTGGGAAACATTTATGGCCTAGATCTTGAAAATTATCACAAATTATCTGCAATTATAGCAATATTCCCTCAAATTTGTGAAAATACCTAGCATTCTAGAGTAGCTTTTCACATTCGATTTTGAAATATGCCAATCTGATATTCTATTTCATTCATTGTCAAGTTCTTCAAGTCATAGTCACCACCTCTTCTTTAGAGGATTATGTTTCAAATAAATTGAAACATTTCAAAATGGATCAAATTCTTGATCATTTCGTTAGTGGAGTCGCCATTAAATTTCACACACTTTGCTGCTACAAATAATTTGACCAGGTTCAAGAAATATATATAATCTGAATGAGAAATCCAAATTTATCACCATGTGACTCTGTATCACAACCATCTGCAACTAGAGATTAAAAATATTGTCCCTAGTAGAGTCTCCATTTCTGTTAGTGATTTTTCCAGCTAACCTTGGAATTCTCTAAAAGGATGCCAACCTTTATCTTCAAAAATCACCAAGGACTAGTGACCAACACGATGAATAGAGGTCTCTGAGGTCTCTATTCCTACACTTAGGCTCTGTAGGACCAAGGATGGTATTCCTTAATGTGTTCATCTGGTTTATCAAGCTTAAAGAACACTTCAACACAAATTTATTCCATTTGATGCAATCCCATTAACTCATCAAAAGAATTGGCAGTTCCTTTTACAAATTAATGTTTATCTTGCTAAGAATGTGGAAAAAAATCAAATATTTTGGCACGATTTTATAATAATTTTTCTAATTATGGGTCCACAAATTAATATGGGATTTTTTCGTTCTATTATTAAAAAATCAATAAATCACCAACACTTCATCAAATTGGGTAAATGGGGTCAAATAGGAAACAATCAGAAATACACCGATCATCTAACTTTGATACATTTAACCATCTATGCAATTCTTTACATTGCAAAGACTCATATTATCCAAACACCGTTTCTTACCAAATCCTTGTAAATTCTCACACACCCATGACTATTCCTAAGCAATTTATTTAACCACTTGAGTTAAAGCAAAGAAATTAAGTCATGCATTCAATTGAAAAATTGACGATAAATGAAAAAGATCTTTGATACTTTCATTTATAATTTGGAAGAAATGTACAAAGGAGAACATGTAATTTGGACTTTTGCATTCTATACTAAATCCAGTAATCGATACAAAACTTATTAAGATCTTAACCTATATGACCTCAACCCAAGACAACTTGGCAGTGAATTCATTGAGCATTTTTCATTATCATTGCTTACTATGACTTGCTTATACCTAAGGCCAACTAGACTCAAAATTTCAGATTAGAACCCCTTACATTGAGCCATGAAATCCATTTTATAGTACAAGGGAGAAAAAAGGCATCCAGCTTGAAATGTATTTACATTTGATATTCATTTCAAAGTTCATTTTGACAGGGTTAATTCCCAAACCATCATATTAATCATTCCACAAGCATGGGAAAAGAAAAAAAGGAAAAATAGGCGCTAACCCGTTTGTCAGAGATGCCACGCAAGCCTTTCGAAAGGCATCAGTAAAATTGGTGCATTCTCCAATACTCGGTTTGACCAACATCATGATTATCACCACATGTCCACGAACCAGTCACCATCAAAAGGAATAAAAAAACCCACCATTCAGAGGCCATATCATCACACCACCCAAAACCCCATACCATCAATAGAAGACACAGGTGTTATTTGGCCTTGTCAGCCACAAAGTAACTACCCTCACCCAGCCATATAACAGAGAGTGGAGTTGCAACCATAATCTCATCCTCAAAGTCGCTATACGGCATTGAGGAGGCAGGGAACTGGCTAGGGCCAAGGCCAACTCCTCCCTCATCTCTCAATGAGCCATCAGAGATTAGAATTGGAGTAATGGGTTTCTCCGAACAAGCCCTAATACTTGGATCATACCTTGTTAATTCTTTCACAAACAGGGGTCCCTTCTCCTTTCCAACAATTGGTTTATGTGAAACAATTCGGCTCCTCAAGATGAATGTGCTCCTAACAGCCACCTTCTCTGGCTTTTTGCATATACTTCTCCTCTTCTTTGGGACCACAGGTTCCTTGGTCAAGGGAAGTCTATCTTTTGGCGTGTATATAATTGGCTCTTGCATACTCAACCTACGAGACCTTCACATTGGAGCGATAGGAGTACTGGGCTCACTCATCTTCTCAGAATAGCCAAATAACCAATGCAGGTGATAAAATAGGATGAAGACCACAACTCCAGACAATCCCCACATATATGTAGCAAAACTCCTCATGACCCAAGCTATAGAGCAAAGTCACACGAAAATTGGTGATGCAAAGTGTACAAACAGTAGCAAACACTACGACACCGCCCTAGCAACACTTGCATTCACAACCTCCCATAAATTTCTATCGCTAGCAATCAGGGAAATTAATTTCAGTCTTTGGTTATAACTTGCAAATGACTTGATTTACCAACAATAAATCCTCATTAAATAGGAGCATGTAATGCTAACTGCAATTAATATTCATCTTAGCTTGCTCATGTGAATAAGAGCTCCATTACTACATGCTAAATCTCCACCATTGATCACTGTAGATTTAAAACTTGATCGACGAGGCATATTGAGAATTGCCACTTCTTTACGAACCGTACCAGGAAACAACAAAGAAGCGCTTTAAAGTAGCCACACATCCATTCACATCCTTACTAGATCATCCTTGCTATGTCTGTCGTCGATCATTCAAATCAAGGAAAAAATCCGAACCACATGTCTGCATCATCGAGTCATCACTGGTTTGGAATCCATTTCAAAACATCATCACACAATGGCTACATAGCCAACGATGAGCCATCAACTATTAATCTCACCCGAGGATCCTTGCCTTTCATCATTCATTGTGGGTCCTCCTCCCCGTATGCTTCCTTAATCGGTGATAGATAGTGCTCGCACGATGGGGAGAGACTCAACTTGTCGGTGGTTGTGGGTTCCTCATTGAAGAGAAATAGGTAACAGACAATAGTATAAATACTCGCGATGAGTCACAAGAAGTAACTACATCTCTCATTGCATATTACCTTCCAAATGAGATGGAACAACATGTGATAAGTGAGGACAACCTGCAGTCATTGAGAAACCAAACATCGCCCTTCGACGATAAATTTCCCATGGATCATCAACATCATGCGATGGGCGATGAATGAAGCCTTAAAAGCAAATACAATATCGCCCATTGCTAGTTGCTTTGTGGTGAATCTAGCACAACCTGCGACTGGTGATGAGCTCACAAGTACAAATTAACACGTTGCTGATGGAGGGGCATCACTCATCGCCAGTTGAGTGTAGAATTCTGGAACCGAACCAACAATGGGTGAAGGACCATGCAAGAAACATTCATAGAGAATAGTGCCACACGTGCACATACATGATTCATAAGGAAAGAGCATTCCAAAGCACATCCAATGAATTTGAGAGATGGGGCCGGTGCGGAATGAAAATGAGAGTCTTTAAAACCACTTAACTCAAACGGTGAACTAGTGCGGTTGGTCAACAAGTGAACACAAGCCAACATAAAGCTTAGGGAAATGATATGAGTGAAATGGGCGATAAAACCCTAAACCCCAATGATGCTAAAAAATGACAACACACAGGCTCAAACATAGCATCAGTGGAATTATGAAATTAAGAGTTCCACCACAATGCTAAGGCTTTCTTGGGCTCAAAGGTATGTCAGTTTGCACTCAATCATGGCATATTCTTAAAAACATCTTCAAACTACTACCTGCAGGGAAATGGTCTACCCGAGTTGAGTAATAAAAATTTATTTTGTCTCATTAAAAGAATCGGGTCAGGGCATCTAAAAGAGTGCTATAAGAACCTTTGGGCAGTGCTCTGGGTAGACCAAATAACTCCTAAGCAAGTCCTTAATACTTTTCCATATGAGCTGGTATATAGGAAGGAAGAGCTATTTCCTGTCTCCATGGAAATTCCCGCACTATAGTTGCTCAAGTCTTTAGAGGTTGAACAAAACGGAGCCATGGAGGTCTGGTTGGCTGAGTTCCTGGAGGTGCAGGAGAAAAGAGAAAAAGCCCTGACAACCATGAATAACCGCCAACATGTGGTTAAAAGGTGGTTTGACAAGAAGACCTCTAACTAGGGTCTTAAATGCGAGGACCTAGTGCTAAAATTCAATGAAAGGGCTGCAAAGCCTGGCCTACACGAAAAGTTTGATAGCCAGTGGGAAGGCCCTTTTTGCATTATTCAATGCAAGCAGCATAATGCATTTGAACTAGAAAATATGGAAAAAGAATCATTGGGAATTCCAATTAACGAAATTCACCTCAAACTGTTCAATTAAGCTTCATTAATCATTTTTCCAGTGTAGATATGTAATTATGTAAATTTCCTTTGTGTTTTTTTGGTTGTTTGTTTGGCCGGTCATTCTAAACGAAACTCATAATGCAAGAAGCAGAAAACAAAACCCACAATGCAAAATGAGAAAGCAAAAGAGACAAAAAATTGATTTAAAAAGTTGTATATTCATTATATGATATTATATACTTTTATATTACATTCCAAAATGTCTCTCAGACCATACTTTTCGAAGTATATATATATATATATACTATGCAATTTTTTGAGCATGTATTAAAATCCTTTCAAGGCATATATACAAAAACAGGAGAAGGGAGTTCATTTTTCAAATTGGGGCAGCAGGAGCATTAGGAACAATTTCATCAACAGAGTCTAGAACAATAGCAGGAGCGTCAACAACAATAATGGCAAGCGGTGGAGGATACACTAGGTTTTTGAAATCGGTGTACCACTCTACGTCATAGAATAGCACCACATTGTAGCAATGTAGCAGGAAGTGACAAGCACGAGTAACCCTTTGGTGGTGCTCTCCAATCGTCATTATGCGGAACCTGCTTAGGAATGGCACCCACAACACCACTGCATCATCTTCAATGTGTTTGTGAAGGTCACTCGCCGTAGGAAGACCAAGGCCGTACACTGCATTTGTCACAACTTCGCCAAGGCCACCAAGGTAGTGCTTCGGGAAGATTTCCATGGTAAGTTGCATAATCATTGGCTTGGGTACCTGTATGTCAAGCAAAGAGGCAATGAAATGGGAGAAAATTTCAGTATTGACCCTATACTTATCCTCATATTCTATGCAATCCCTCCCTAGTATCCACTTCATTGCTATAATTTCCAAAGAATGATTATTCTTCATCATGCATTTCAAACGCCTACTGGAAATTTCACCTAGAAATTTTTCCTGCGACTTATTACTAGTAAGCCTAATTGGAGTATTCATTATGCCTATCTCTACCCAACTACCAAATGCAAATTCTGCTCAATTACCAAGTGTAATTTTATTGTTGTCTTCAGGTCTATTTATAGAAATAGCCAAGGTACATGCGTGTGATAAGCATGATGCTGATTATGTATTAACTCAAAAATCCCATCAAAATCCACCTCAAAAATCTTGCCAAGAGAAAACTTGAGAATCCCACCCAGTTGCATCTGCTGTGTACGAATTGCTATCTACGAGTTAAGGAGTAACTAATTAGCTAAAACTGGTGGCAGTCCCAAGTGATCGTCCGCACAGTCAATTGCTAATGTGTCACATTGTGGGAATTTTTTATTTCTCCAAGGATGAACTCAAATCTTTTTGTGTACTCATTACGCTTTTGGCCTAATCATTTTTTTTAGGTTATTAGTTGCAAAGCATGCGAAAGGTTTTATATGCCTTCAATTGTTGGCTCAATTTCCTAGGAAATGGCACCATAGGACATAATGACTAATCGTCATTATGAATTATTGTCTTTTCAAAAGGAAAAGAATTCATTTCGCATGAACAAGAGAGTTGGTGATACATGTCGAATTTATTGCAAAAAGGCAACCGTTGTCTACAACTTCAAAGAAAGAAAAGGCTAAGTGTTGGATGAGAAGGAACAACACTGTGAAGAGTTTCCTGAATACGCTATTCAATGCAAAGAGCTTTGGGTGCAAAATTTCCAAACAACCCAAGTGAATTGAAAAACGTTTGAGCATTACAAAGGTCCACAAAATCCTAAAATGATCCAGAATCCTCAAATGGAAGCACAAGGAGAAGCAACCCAAAGTTGTTTGACGCCATGCACGCAACACTAGTGGCCAATATTTTCAGTGACGTCTCTTACGCTTCACCTGGATACCAAAGAAGCCAAAGTGGATCCGCACGCAAGCCATGGAAAAGAAAGATCACATGGACCAAACCCTGATAATGGAAGAATGGGATAACATTCATGACCCTATCCTTAAAACCAACCCTAAGAGTCTTAGGGAAGCAGCCTGCGAGAGAATGAAACTAGTCACTAGCCAAGATTATTTGGCATACAAGCTATGGTTCTACGGTCTCCCCTAGTACATGGTTCCTTTTGTGCATTACTGCCTGGAACTAGTTCATGAGTGCATTCAACATTTTAACCTAGATACTGGCGTCTTTAAAGGCTAGGAACTGAGGGTTGTAATTAGAGTGGAGGCTATAAGGGATATGCTATGCCTCCCTACCGGAAGGGGCTCTAGAGCAGAAAAGATGGTGACGTTCACTCCAAAAAGAGCGGAAGAGTTCTAGAGGACCAGGGATCTCGCTTTGGACTTTTATAACCGAGAAACCAAAAGGCCTAAAGAAGATTTAGCAAAGCCACCATAGATTTTGGTTGCGCACAATGATTTTAGCTCAAACTTGCAGGAGGTCTTCTCTATGATGGATTTTGTTTGTGGCATGGACAATGACAGGTACGTGGAAGAGTTTCAAATGGGTGTGGGTTTTTAGTTGAGGATACAACATTCTTTATTCTGGTATGACTTCGTGGAAGTCATCATCCAGGAAATGCTGAACCAAATCAAGGAATACAACACACAACATAAGTTTAGGTTTTCTTCTCTCCTTGCTCACATGTTTTTGCACCAAAACCCTGACTTCTTTAGAAAATGTATGGGCTTGGCTAGTTTTGATGAAAATGGAGTAAGAAGGCCAGTTTCTATGTGGACTCCCCTCCTTTCTGCAACTTATGATTACTATGCATTTTCAAAGTGTTTCTTGACTCCGATTTTGCAAGATTTTAACGAGGATGGCAAGATTTATTGGCTTTTTTCTGAGCAAACAGGGTGGATGCAAAGTTTTCGTCCTCCTTGCAATTGGTTTCTCGAGGAGGATTTCACATTCATTAGGTTGCATGGCTTTACCAAGGAACCATTCTAGCTCTTGGTATGAGTCACAAACAGGGTGTTGGTCCTCGAGGTGTTTTGGTAACTATTGATTATCGACAACAACTTTTGTGGAGGAAAGAAGCATAAAGGTTTTTTCTTTTGTCCTTTGAGCTTCAAAACAGTGATAATGGTAAAGAAACAGACACATGGTTTTCTAGAAGCAAAGATGGCTCATCTGGGGCTGGTATTAATTTGTGACAAGTGGCAATGTAACCCCGATAATGACTTCATAGACCTAAAAGTTAAGGTAACACATAGCTCCCGACCTTATTGGGAAGCTCGGCGTAATCCGCAGTCAAAACAGGATGATCTATTTGTGGACTTGGCCTATATTCCTACTGAAGATAGAAGGCCACTATGACTCTCTTTTTATTTACCTTTAGAGAAGCCCAATTTGACAAGCTTAAAATTAGGGCCACCCTTCGTAATGAATTGGTCAAGCAATGGTAGTGGAGTGAAAATAAAATTGCAGAACTCTGGATTTATAGTGAGGAGACCAAATGCCTTAATGCCTCATTCTAGGAGATAGAAAAGGATGAAAGATTTGATGATCTATGGAATAGAGGGAATGAAGATACTGATGCAAGTGATGATGAGGATATAGATCCAGAGGAAGCTAAGACATATACAATGAAGGGAAAGGAGGTGAAAAAGACCCAAGTGCAGAAAACTGGAAAAGCGACGAAGTAGCCCGACAAAGCTCCACTAAGAGGGCGGGTGACTACATTACAGTTGGAGGCCTCACAACCACACAAATGAGTTGTGAAAAGACCCAGTGTATCCCATCAACCTTCATAGGTCATAGAGGTGGACAATTCTCCACCTGATAAGAGGTCGTGCACAAAAGCAACTTTTGGAGAAGGATCACAAGAACCTATAATGAGCCAGGGATCAAAGTCCTCCGCACCTCAGGTATCTTTCTCTCCCCCTCTTCTCACTACACAATCTTTGGTTACTTCTGCTACCTCTGTTGTATCTACACCTCCCATTACTTTAACTGCTGACCTTTCTTTTTCTACTGCCACGGTTACGAGAGGTTTCTCCCAATTCTCCTAGGTTAGACTTATGGTTTTTACTCCCTTGTGGTCTATTAAACCTTTTGTCAGAGCCCAATCCGGAACCGCCATTGCTACCCCTTTTAATCCCACTGCATTGGTTTTGACTCAACTTTCCCAATAGATGGTATCCTCCACATCTTCGCTACTGCCACCGCTCTCCATGAGTCCTTCCACTACTTATCAAACTGGGCCTTGGTATAGTTACATTCCCCCATTCTCCCCATTAACGATCTCTTTGCTAAGGAAGACATCAACTAGGACCACAACTCTCTCATTCCATTTTTCTCTTCCTCCCGATGCACCCTTCATTGGCGAGCTAATTAGGTCACCAACACAATTTATTGGGGAAGGTGACAAAACAAAAGCAACACGGGCTATTAGGGTCCAAAAGAGGAAAGCAAAAGATGTTGCAAAGCCGACTAAGCCATTCGTGCAAACCCTTTTCGATGAAGTTCAACAGTTGTTGCATTTTGCAACCCTATGTATGAAGACCATCAAACCACAAGGGGAGATGCAACTTGATGATTATACAATCCATGTTGTAGGGATTGATCTGCGCGCAGCCCGACCACAAGAAAAAGTTGAGCTCATGGAGGAAACCTAGTGAGTGGTGACTACTGACTTCCTCAAGCATTGGTTCCAACTGAAGAAGAAGGAAGAGGAGCTCAAAAATGTCAAGGAAAGGATGGAGGTTCTACTAAAGAAAGAAAAGGAAAGGGATGCCGAAATTACATGAATATCTTAGCAAGTGTAGGCGGAAAGTGCTAGACTCCAGGCAGAACTTGCAAAGTTCCAGTCTCTAGATCCCAACCTAGTTGCCAGACTACAATAGAAGAATCAAGAATTACAAGACTGACTGGCTTGGGCAGAGGGAGAAAAGTAACAGAAGACCGAAGAGCTTCGATAGCAGTGAATTCAATTAGAGAAAAAAATGCAACAGAAGGATCAAGAGTTCTAGGGCCGACAAGCTCAATTTGAGAGGGAGATCCAGGAAGTAAAGCTTTCCTTGGAAAAGAAATCCACAACCATGGGCCAGGTTGAGGAACAATTGCTTGCTGAGTTAGAGACTCTACATGAATGACTCTTCACCGTGGACAAGAGAATTGAGGAGTTGACATAGGATGTTAGGTCAAACGAGATAGAAATTGGTGCTTTGAAAAATCCTCCCTAACCCCTTGCTACTCAGTCGGACCTCCTTTTAGTAACCCAACAACTATATATCTCCTATTGGGAAAAAGTCAAGACTTTCTGTCTGATTCTTCAGTTGATGCTTCAATTCATGGCGAAAGCAGAAATTTTGAGCAGGGAGGTTCGCGGAACAATTGAATAGTTCCCATAGTTCATTATAGAGAAGTTGCCTGAGGCGAAGAAGTTGCTAGACAAGTTATACACGGTGGCGAATGAGGACCTGGTGAACGTAGGGATTGAAGAACGAAGGTTAGCTGCCAAGATAGTAAAATAATTCATTCGATGTCATATGGTCATCCTCCATGCCAGCGATTTCTTTCTTGGCAACACTGAGTCAGACTATGAACAGTATACAAATGAAATTCTCCCAGCTGACTCAGATGGGCTTTCCCTCCCCGTTTCTTTCCGATGATTCGATGCCCACAATGGAGCATATCAAAAAAAAAATTGAGGAGAATTAGTAGGATTTATCCGCCTTTCAAAATTTCATTCAACCCCCTATTACTGAGGATATTGAAGGCGTCACCCATCAGAGAGCACGGTTGGTCTTTCAGCTTGAGTCGAGGACCAGGATATCCATGAAGCTGCCCTTCAAAGAAGTAATCAATCTGCATGAGGCGCAAGAGAATCTATGTGCCATATCGATACCATCCAAGGCTGACTGGCTACCTTTGCAGACTGCGCTCTCAAAGATCTCCATTTCCCACTAAATAAGGCTCTGGTCCTCGAACCAAAAATTTTGGGTTCCCATTCTGCAAGTGAAATGCCCCTGGTAGTCGCCAAAAGCTATGGATTGAAAATCCCTGGAGCTCCCTTCTGGTTGATGATATTGTTTTGCTTGGTTTTGACCTGTGCCTCATGTATTTGAATATCTCATGGCCCTTTTTTTGAAGAGCTTCACTCGTTGCCTCCACGTGTCTGATGCACACTCCTTGGAAAGATTTCTTCCCTTGCTGCTCTATCGAGCCCCACCATGCCTCCATGTGTCAACAACACAGGCCTTTGTGAGTCCACTCCCCTTTGCTTCTCTACTGAGCTCCGCCTGCATGCCATGTAGCATCCTTCCATGGGCACCTTTTGGTAGACTCCACAGTTAGCGCTCAAAAGAAAGACTTCTCCATGTGTCATCTCCGCAGGGATTTTTAGCACTAGAAGGGAAGAATGAGTGACAAGCCCCATCCTATCACCATGTGTCCTAGCCAACTCTATGGGTGAGTGACACATGTCTGTATGGAAATTTTTCTACTTCCACACTAGGACCACAATCATCATTCACAGGGGGATGCATCTAGTTCGAAGGTGACTACATTTTATGTTTTAGAATATTTTTTGTTGCAAAGGCGATTAGACATCTTTGCTTGTGCCAAGGAATATTTTTTGTTATTGGCTCTTAGGCAGTGGGATGCTCTTCTATATATATTGCTTCAACTTTCTAAAAATGAGTTCAGAGAATACATATAAAAATTGTGGAAAGACACTAGGCCTTTGTATTGTTTTAGATTATTGTATTAAGACTCACAGACTGTGCCATTATTGTTCAGCCTTTCTATTTCTTAGCTAATTGACAAAACATTATACTGTGCTATTATTGTATTAAGTAGTTTATTTTCAAAACTTCTATAATTTCAATATAAGTTTGTTGATTCATACCATGTCTTAGACTCTTCTTTTCAGTGAATGCATATGAAAGTTATTTTATGTTATTTGATAAACTTCTTAGGTGTTTCATCTATGCTCTCTGTTCTTTTCAGACATGCAGATTGCTGAACAGGCCCTTAAATCCCATCTGAAAGGAATATTTACTATGCCCACACCTACATCTTGGCGTATCACCTTAGGTTAGATCTTTATTTTATATATCTACTTCCTTTTCCCATTCCAAACCCCCAAATATAGAAGGAGCTAGCTTCTTTAAAAAACCCAGAGGTCACTCAGTTTAGCGCAATTGGTCCCCCTATTAACTGAGTTTCCCATAAGGTTGTTGCTTGATAATTTTAGGCATGAACGGTCCCTTAAAATTTAAAGCACTATTTAATAGCATTTTAGAATTTGGTCTCTTGGAAGAGACAACTAAAATGTATATGGATCCTAATGATGAGGATAAGGCAACCATTGAAGAAGCCATCATTAAGTACATGGTAACATTTGACACTAGCTTAGATAAAATTGAGGATCAATTGCTTGATGACTTGAAAAATGTTTTAACTACAAGAAGGCAAGAGGCTATTGAAGAAGATGCAAAGATAAATGCATTTTCCTTGGAGAATATTGGTTCTTCTCTAACACATGAGGATAGACGCAAATTGTCCAAATTGTACAACATGAAATTCAAAACAATACAAAGAGTTAACACTCTAATGAGCAAAGATAAAGAAGACATTGGAAGACTGAAGTATGAGACTTTGCATAAGGTTGAAGAACTTGCTAAAGGGTTGTGAGTCCCTCTGAATAGTGAAGAAAAAATGCAACATAATACATCTATTTCAAAAATCAATGAGCCTGAAAATGCACAACATGAGCATGTGCCTAAGCGTGAGAATGTGCAAGACATGATTATTGATAATGCCTCTCCAAATATGGAAAATGTTGTTGAGGAGAAGAATGATGATATTCAAAGTATAGATTAGAGAAAGATGATGCACAAGTAGAACAAAATTTCCCCCCTTCGGATACAGAGAAGTAGAATGAGAAAAAAGAAGAAGTCCTAGAGAAGTCTGAGGTTCAAAAAGATGAAGACTTTCCTCCTTCAGATAGTGAGAAGTCTATAGAGGAAGAGAATAATGGTGAAGCATGTTCTGGCAGTGGTGAGAAAGAGAAGAGTGAGAAGAAGGAAGGAGAAAATGCTAAAATTGTTGGTGAATCCTCTAGAACCTTTGGATATTCTTTGAAGGATCTACTAGATATAGAGTTGTAGTTTGAACTGGTGGTACCTGTACAACTCCTGCAAATTCCAATGTAGCAAGGTCAAGTAGATATGATCAAGATCTCTCCCATACACATGTTATAGCTTGGTGATGCTTTTCATGCCTCCAAAAGGAAGGAAATACTACAAACACACCAAATAGTGCATAATTGATTGAGGAAGTAGTTAAGGTACTACAAGAAGGTATTCCTAGTGCAACTATTGATGATGCCTTGTCTAGTGTGCATAAGCTAAAGTTGTTGTTGGATTCCTTTAAGGATTATTCTACTAGTCTGGAAGAGAAATTGGAAAAGGAAAAGAAGGTCAATGCTAAGAGATTAATCGATATTTTTGATAAATGCAGTGTTGCACATGGTAAGTTGCAAGGAAACTTG
The DNA here is from genome assembly GCA_007258455.2 of Sequoia sempervirens. NCBI lineage: Eukaryota > Viridiplantae > Streptophyta > Pinopsida > Cupressales > Cupressaceae > Sequoia > Sequoia sempervirens. Next base: position 133,120,302 of record VDFB02026320.1, on the reverse strand, counting down.
AAGGGAGTCCAAAAAAGTCTAGAAGAAGATAAAGTTTCATTTTAGTTTTGCTTGGAATGGTCTAATTCCACAAGGAGAATAAAAGATCAAATGGACTCAATTGAGTCACAAATAGCTTAGGCCTTTGGTGCTTATGATCCAACTAATGATGTAGATGGTGCAACAAGGGTAGAAATTTAGAATCTACATGGAAATTTCTTCCTACTGTAAGAACGAAAAGAGAAAATCATTATGCAGTATAGCCAGCTCAGAGACTTGCTGAGTTCAAGACTTACATGCTTGACTGGAGTGCTTGCTAGTGCAGAAGAATCTGGTGCCTAGTTCTCTGGATGAAGGAGAAGATCTCCTTATTCAATTTGAGAATTAGTGTAGTATACTTTCCTTTTCCAAGAATGAATGAGAGATAGGAAAGAATGACTAGGAGACACACCTCGCTAAACTGAATGTGTCTAACAAGGGTATTTTACCCTCTAATAGTTGAAGGTGTACATTTCTATTTTGTTTATGTAATTTTTTTATTTCAATGTACATATACAGAAGTAGTGGATAATGTTTTAGTATATTTTATTGTCATTTTTGATGGATAATATTGATAGGGGGAGCTAATTGACATTTCCTAAGGAAAAAATTGATGGAGAAGTGTGTTGTATAGGAGAGATACAGTAAGGGGGAGTTAATCTCATGTATATATATATCAGTTAAGGGGAGTATGTATGTATGTTTAGTGATCCCTTTGTCCTTGATGTCAAAGGGGGAGAGTAGTAAAGGTGGAGAGTAGTTGGAGTAGTTTGAGCAGTTTTGGAGAATGAGAGCATGTTGCCATCAATGAAAAAGGGGGAGATTGTTGGAAACATGAGTTTTGTCATTGGGAATTGTTGGCAACATGAGCATGATGATGTATGGATGAAGAAGACTAAGTGTTTTGAAAATTTTGCCTAAGTCCCAATGGACAGTTTAGTGTTACAGTGAACTAGTTTTGTGGTCCACATTGCTCCACCATGCAAAATATTGTCAAGAGTTTTTGAGGTAATATTGGTGCGTGTTGGAGGTGTCTAAATCTAAATATTCAAGGTTGTATGTCTTCTACAGTTGAAGATAATGTTGACAGAGTATCAACTCTGTAATGATAGTGTTATTGGTAGAAAGTGTATGTTGGAATGCTCCGCATTCCACCATGGATGAATAATATGTCGTGTCGTTTTGAGGAAGTGTAAATATAGGTTTCAAAAGTATGTGTCCTCCAAGTGGCAAGTGTTTTGGTAGTCCGCATGTCGAGTTGTGAATGAACAATAGGTTCATTCAGTTATGGCTTCACCAGTTTTGTTATATGGTGCTGACCTAAAGGTTTTAGGGTCGTGTAGAGTTGAAGTATGTAAGGAGCAGATTTATGGGAGTGATTATGGGTCATGTCGATCTATTTTGATGTTATACATGTTTTGGTTTATTTTGCAAAGTGTGTGTGTTAAAGTTTTAAGCCGATAGGCTATGTGGTACATGATTCATACAATTAGGATGACCTAATTGATGTTATGGTTGGTTGCGGTATATATACAAGGTTGATTCATTGTGCGAATGATAATTTTTTTGGATAAGTGCAAAGTGTGTGCAATATTTGATGTAGTGTGAAGTGCGAAAGGTGTAGTGGCGAAGTATGAAGTGTATTAAGTAAATTTTCAAAGCTTAATTGGAACTATATTTTTAACATATTGTAGATGCATTGTTAGTAGTTCATCTTTAGCAGTGAGCCACCCTTTCTTTTATATTTTATATTCTAGGAAGTGAGCCTTTTGACAGTGAGCTAGTGAGCCATTCTCTCTTTTCTGGATAGCGAGTCCACCTTTCTGTATCAAACATTGCAATTGGTTATAATATATTGTGAGCTAATCCTCACTGTAATTTTTCTCTTTCTAGGGTTTTCCATGTAAATCTAGTGTTCTTGTGTTCTTTGATGTGATGCATACTTTATATGTTCCTTCAATTGTTGCTTAGTGTGGTGCAAGGTACAATATCATGCCTGAAGCTACTCGCCAATGTTTATCTCCCCGAGTAGAGATAGAAGCTCTTTGGGAAAGATCTTAAGACCTCCAAAGAAAGGAAAAAGGTGAACCCCCTTTTCTTTTATTGATTACAAATATTATTAAGTGTGAGGTTTTATAAATAACTCCACTCTCTTTTATTTTCTATTGGCTAAGAAAAAGTATTTTAAATAAAATAAATTGATTAGAATTTGACTCCACCAGTAGACACCAAAAACCTGACCTTACCCAACTACACCTAATTTTAGCATATCCTAGCCATAAATTAATTAAATATGTATTATTTATTCATTTAATTCCATCCTTTCTCCCACTTCATCCTAATATTTAATTATGTAATTAAATATTTATTTTATTTTGTTTTGTTTCGTAAGCAGTGAGTTTTTATTAGGATACTGGAATTAAGCTTGGCCAACACCAGTTGAGATCACAAAAGAGGGATCTCATCCCCATGCATTTAGAACTATCTCTGATTTATTCAGCCATGGTTATTTAGACTGCACCAATGTCTACTTACCTGTACACATATATAAACCATCTAACAAGACAAACATTTGACCTACACCACCAACAACCTAACTACATATATGTCTGGCACTTATTTGAGAAACTATCCATATCAATTCAATTTGTGAGGGAGGGTCCTAACATTTGTTGCTTGCAAAGAGTTAGCTTGAGAACCCACTTATCTCTTATTTTTTTTAATTTGAGGATAACCTTTTCCTTTTTTTGTGCATTCAACTTCTCTATTTCCCCACTAAAATGTTGCTACATTTTGTTGACAACTTCCCCATCTTGGCTATGGTTCTTCTTTTTCTTTACTGTTTGCCAATCATTTCATGCATCCCCACCAATAGAATCCTTAATGACATGTGTTGGAGCTAGAGAGGAACAACACTCAACAGTCGTGGTATGAGAGCCTTCGCCTACTACCACTAAGCCTTGGGAAGTAACTTTGTTGCCATTAACACATCTTAATTTTTGTTCAATTTTTGAGCCTTGAGGAGGCTCAACAAACTTCCCCTCCATCTTGTTATCCTTTTTTTGAGGAAACACCATTTTTGGGCAAGTTGAATACAAAATAATGTTTGGGAGTAGCATCTTTCCACCAAGATGCCACTCAATTTGCTTGAGATTTTATATTTGGGAAATTTGTTGCCAAGTGACCAATTTTGTAGCATCTTCTACACCTGAAAAGTACACCTTCGTAATCCAAGGATTGTTGCCATTTGTTTCCATTCACATTCAAGATGATCTTAGCTGGGAGGGCTTTGGAAGTGTCCATCCCAACCAAAATCCTAGGGAAAGTCGTGAGGATGAAGTCGCTTGAATTTGCATCTGTGCATATAAATTTTTCAAGAGTATTGCCAATTGCTGTGAAACAAGATTCAAACCAATAATGAAGGGGGAGATTTGGAAGACGAATCCAAATCGACATAACTGAAAAATGATTCGATGGACGTATCGAAGTTTAGGTGTCGTGGTTTTTAAAACAACATACTCTCTCCCTAAAACTATGTGTGATTAATAATGAAATTTTTGTCTTGCTTGCTGTCAAAAACCACTGTAAAAAAGCCCCTTGCACTCAAATAAATTTCCAAGTTATTTTCCATTAGAGGAGCCCATGATTTTAAAATCCAATCATGCAACATAGGAAGATTGGGCCAAAATTGACTGAACCTACCTATTAATCCATTCTCAGAGAAGAACAATTCATTTTCATGCAGTTCCTTCAGTAAAAAGGCATCAAAGTTCAATTTCAGGGGTGCAGGGTGCATCAGAGCAATGCACAACCCACCTATAGGATATACCTGAGTGTTTTGAATTCTGTGAAACCACAGGGGAACCAACCCCAGATCTGGGGTGTTCCAATGGGACGCCAAACCGAGGGACATCCACAAATCGCACCTTCATTCCTTGTCCATTTTTTAACGCATCCAAGAAAGAGAGATTTGTCCCCGAACTGTCTCCGGAGGGCATTTTGTTAGTATTCATTGTGGATTTTGGAGACACATTGACCTCGTGACATCCATCCCCACACATAGTCTATGGTCCATCGCCAACCAGGAGTGGAGACAATGAGTCAATTCACACGGAGGCCGGCACATGCGAATCCCCATTGGGCAATAGCTTTGTTGGAGCAGACGATCCCACTTGAGGGCCTTTTTGCTTCACTGGAGAGACCTCTGAACGCAGGCAAACAAAAGCTCTGGCTGAGCTAGGGCACGAACCGAGAGCATCCAAAGCACCATTTACAACACCCAAACAAAATGACTTGGCATCAGATCGAGCCCTACAATTCCTATTTTTGGAAACAATAGATGGTGGAGGGGAGGCACCAACTAGAGCACCCGCATCACCCCCACCCGCAGCCTGAGCATTGATGCAAGTACAAGTAGAAGACGACACTGAAACGTAGGAAGGCCACCCAGAAATCTTGCAATCCAGTGTCCACCACCAGGCAATCTCCCAAAGAAGCAGTAGCCGCTGCATCACCATTGCAATGGAGACAATCGCAGGAGCCGAAACCTACAGGAGCATCCACAAGCCTATCCTTTTAGAAATTCGCCAGTGACACCATAATTATTTATTTAATTATTTTGCTCCTCACATGATCCCATTAATTAAATATCCTTTCCCCAATTCATCCTGACATTTAATTAAATAAATATTTATTATTTATTTAATTATTTTGCCCCTCACATGATCCCATTGATTAAATAAATAAATTTAATTATTATATATTTAATATATCTATGTTTAGAATTAGGATTAGCATTCACATAAAATAATGAAAATTAAACATAAGGACATTATATTATCATAAGGATAAAAGTGAGTGAAAAGATAAGAGGGTAAAAGGACAATTGTGTACTTTCCACTCTACAAGATTGCAATTTTAAAATGGTTGATTGATATGAGTTGGTCTCTTAACCATATTCATTTTTTACAATCATACTATGGAGTTCATCATATATTGCCAAAGGAATAAAATTATAATCAATAGATTGTGTATATATTTGTTAAGGAGCTTCAATTTGCTAGCCATATTATTCATCATTTGATCTTCATACATAAAGGCATGCATCATGATCAAGATCATCTTCCTTGCCAACGTAGAAGTATTTTTAAAATTTTCACAAGAGGAGTTTTAAAATGATCCATAGCAACAAAGCATTAAGCCTAGGGCTACACCTAAGAGGAAGGTGAAATCTTGAAGATGTTTTGGAATACAACCCTAATATATGATTGAACAAGGATAAACCAATTAAAGTAAATAAATTTTAGATCCAAGAGAAAGGTGGTAAGAATTAGAATTTAAAAAAAAAAATAGATTATACTATAAGTAGGTTAAACATAGGAAAAAGAGCTTAGTGGGATCAAAAATTTGAGATTCGACAAATTATATAGGAAAAGAAAGTAATCCCATGAATATTTTAGAGTTTGATTAATTGATATAAAATAAAAAATAATAACTAGACCTAAATTAAGAACTAAGATTATAAATGCAATTGAAAGTTAGAAGGCTAGAGTAGTTTAGATCTATTATATTGATTCTGGTAGGAGGGGTGGTTGATTTTATATAAACTATGATTGACAATTAGAATCCAATTTTTGAAATTAAATTAGCACTATTTGAATTGTTATAGATCTATATTGAGGATGTCTATTATGATCTTGAATTGGATTTGCATTTGCATTTTAGTCCTCATAGTGTGGTATTATCTGCTACTCTTCTTTGATACTAATTCTCTTGTGTATCTAAACATGTGTGATGTTTAGAAGAGCCATGGGAAGATTGCTAGTGTGTAGAGGGAAAGGGTGAAATTTTCTTGGTAATTAGTTAACTCATGTTTCTAATAAATAAGATTTAATATACAAGAAGTAGAAATGAAAGATGCATAAATAATAAGTTGATTGTGTAGTATATGTTTATGTAGTTGTTGATGTGATCTCTTAGTCTCTATATGATGTAGTTCAGATGAAATCTAATGATATGATATGTTGATGCCTACTAATAAGCCAAGGCTTGTTTTAAACATGAGATCTCTGGTACTTAATTCAAAATGTTTTGGCATGTAAGCTAGTGGATAATGGTCATACTCCATAAAAAGGTCAATTTGGAAGAGCAAAATACTAAATTTGAATAAGAAGGACCAGTCCATGTAGATGGTCCTTAAGAGATAGATTTACACCTCCAATCCAACACATGGTAATAGAAACTTACAAAGTCAAATTGATCTTGTTCTATAGTGATGAATTAAGCATAACATAAACTAGATGCATACTAAGTTTAAAATTAAGATCAATTTACACATAAAACAAGACAAATTAAACATTAAAATGTTGTTTTTATAATAAAAATTGAAAATGAATGTAAAACAAGATGCTTAAAAAAAACAAGGTATGCACTTTTCTCTAGAGGATTTGAAATTTCAAAATAGTGGATTGATATGGGTTGATTTCTTAACCATATTCATTATCTTTTGTAAGAGGTAGACCGACTCAAGTGTGGCTTAAGAGTGTTTATAACTTAACATTGTAAAACACATTGCTCCTTATTTGATTCTCTTGAGCAGGAACACCACTAGAGGCTGATCAGTTCCAGCGGATCTGCATTCCACATCTAATGGCTAGAATTGAATCATGCAAAATGTCTCAGGTGTTTGATATTTTGTCATACTTATTACCTATTAGCTACCCATCTCATTGTTTCTCTAAAGAATGCAGTGAATTTTGCATGAATTGGATATTTAATACCCATTTAAAACAAAAAGGTTGGGGTCAAGGAGCATGATGGTGTTTAAACATATTGTTTATGAGAAACAGTTAACTCACACAATCTGTACCACCTTTGAAACAAAGGCTATATAAAGAGGAAGGCAGAATGGTGACCCACAACACTCATTGCATAGCATAACATTACATTGCCCTGCACTATTCAGTCTGATTTCTAATTCTCTCTTGAGAAAATGGGGAAAAATTTGGTGGCATTGGCTATGGTCATGATAGTGGTGGTGATGATGAATACTGCAGAGGGAGCAGGAACTGATTGTGCAGCTAAAGCAGTGGAGTTGGGGCCATGCTTGCCAGCAGTGGGTCTGAACCCCCAAGACCCAACTCCTGAATGCTGTGCTGCTCTCAGAACTGCAGATATGGACTGCATCTGCAGCACTGTTGAAGCCACCTTCAGACTGCCTTCTGAGTGCAATGTTCCCCCTGCTGAATGTACTATTCCAGAGATCCTTTTCAGATTTTCTTGCATATTTCTACTGGTTTGAATGATCTGTATATCTTTGTTTCTTCTGTATTTCTGAGTGCAATGTTCCCCCTGCTGAATGTACTATTCCAGAGATCCTTTTCAGATTTTCTTGCATATTTCTACTGGTTTGAATGATCTGTATATCTTTGTTTCTTCTGTATTTCTGTTGGGTTGAATGATCTAACTTGTGGGTATGAATGCAGGTTCTTGAAGGTGGTGCTGGTGCTTCTGTCTGTACTTGCAGAGTCCTTTTTCATCTGATGATGATTATACTGAATAAACTGATGGTTTCTGCTTGAGCTGTAGATTTAGAGCATTTGACTCTAAATCCCATTCTAAATAAAATTCAATAAAACATGAATCTCATTTTGCCATTTTGTCAGGACAGTAATGCTTTTGCTTTCCATGTATATGAATCTGTCTATTTTGTTTTAATGTTATGTGCTATTTATGGGTCTCGTTGTTGATCGTGAATAAATACTCTTTTTTTTCTTAGTTTGGGGCATGATCTAAGTTGTCAATGGAAGTGATGTTATCTTAGTTGATCATATATATAAATATTCTTTAATTAAAAAATCTTTATATTTACTTTAAAAAAATTAATCTTACATTGATTAATTAAAAAGATCTATATTAAAATAAGTAAGTACTTCATACAAATAGAAATAATCTTTATATTTACATACAAAAACATTAATCTTACATTGATTAACTAAAAATATTTACATTAAAATACGTAATCTAATATATATCATGTATTTCATATAAATAGAAATGATGTTACAACAGACTTTTGGGAAAAGAAATCCCATTCAAAAATAACAGTTTTACAAATAATTTATAAGCACATTTTAATATTTCAATTCTATAATCAAAACAATCATAATTTAACATGTTTGAACTTTGTGTATGTATGTGATCATTACTTCTATGCTTATAAATAATTCCAAAAGGCCACCATCTATCACACTTTGTTCATTTGAATAATTTAACATGAGTGCTAGGGTGTAAGGGTGATTGAAGTGGGAATGGTAGAGGTAGGAGCCACATAAGGTGTAATAACATGAGTGCTAGTAGCCATGGAAGTGGTTGGTTTTTTATTAGGATATGAAGAAGAGGAGGGATGGGAGGATACACCATTATAAGAAGTTTATAAAGAAACATGGTGATGAAGAATATTTGTGCTAAACAACCTTCTAATTTCTGATAGAAAGGAGTAGCCAATTGATAAAGAGATTCAACTTGAGTGAATACATCAAAATAGTTTTTAAAATGAGCATCCGAAGAAACTCTATTATCACTAGATTGGGTAACCATAGTAGGGGTAAGACAAGCATTCATTTTCAAAGGAAGATTAGGGTCTAGATGCTTGTGGCATAAAGAAAACAATATGGATATGAGAGACAAAAATATAAGGAAATATAAATCACATTCTTAAATTGTAAAAGTTTGATCCAAAAATGAGATATAGGGGTGAATTCAAGAGTTGCTAGAATGGGAAAAAGAAAGTTTACACAATGAAGATCAAAACCATAAAAGGAAAAATATACCAATGAAGCACACATAAATAAGAATAGAAATCTAGTAAGCTATGAAAATGATAAAGAAATTAGAGAATACAAATTTGAAAACCCAAGTCTTAAGGAAAAATTTTGCGGGTGCAAGAATGTTGATTTTCCCAATAATGTAAGGGAATAAAATTTCCTTTACATGAATCTAGGCTAATCAAATAGATGTAAACAATTAACCTAGATTTGGGAATGCTATACTTAAAAGTTATTGTAAACAGTAGGAGAGAGGGACTTAGCTCTTAAATTGATGATAGGATGTGGAAGCTAAAGATGTGTAGAATCAATTTACCACAATTTAGAAATTAATGTCCTCAACATTCACATTATATCATATTTTTCGTAGGCCTAAAATTTTCTACATATCAATCTTGAGTGGCTTTGGTTTGACCCCATGGTGCAAATCTAACCTCTAGTGTGTGGATATGAACAATAGACAACATATTTTTGAATCTAAATGATTGTACTTATGATGTCTATTGATAAGTAGGGATGTCAACATTTAGGAACATGTTTGAGGAGATTTCTTGATCACTAGGGTCAATTCCTCCTAGGTCAACCCACTAGACAAACTAAATTATCGTAGTGAATGATCCAAGATGAAACACAAAATCATGTAGATGGCCTATACTATTTTGATGTGATGGGTTCTTTTTAAGCTTCAAATCTAATTGTCCCTAGAATGAATGCTCCTTGTAGTTTTTTTTTACCTCAACTAATTACTTAGTGTAGATACCCAAAATTGTTGCGAACTAGCATTTTAACACTAATATTTGTCTTTCCCTAATGATTAAATAATGTTCAATTATTTAGTTATTGTCTAAAATCATATTTCCACTATTAATTAAATGACTTTATGTTATTTAATTAATTCATTTCAATTAATCTTCTTGATTAGTTAAATAAATCCTATTTATTTAATTATATCTTTAATTCTTTAATCTTCTTGATTAGTTAAATAAATCCTAATTATTTAATTATATTTTTAATTATTTATTCTTCTTGATGAGATAAATAAATCCTATTTATTTAATTATATATTTAATTCTATTCTTTTTTTATTAGTTAAATATATCCTATTTATTTAATTATATCTTTAATTATATTCTTCTTGATTAATTAAATAAATCCTATTTATTCCTTAATTCAATTAACCTTCTTGATTAGTTAAATAAATCCTATTTATTTAAGTATATATTTAATTCTTTATTCTTCTTGATTGATGAGTTAAATAAATCCTATTTATTTAATTATATATTTAATTCAATTAATCTTCTTGATTAATTAAACAAATCCTATTTATTTAATTTAATATTTACTTCTTTATTATTCTTGATTAATTAAATAAATGGATTACGTCTTTAATTATCTTATTCCTCTAAATTAATTGAATGATTATTATTAATTGTTTAATTAACATTCACCCACTTTTCTAAAATTAAATAATTACTTTAATTATTTAATTATTCCCTTTCTCACTTAAATAATTACTTTAATTATTTAATTATCCCTCTTTTCTCAACATTATCCATTCATCATGAATAAATAAATTTATTTATTTATTTATCTAATTCCCACTTGCACATTCCTCAAATAATAATTTATTTAATTAATTATCTTTCATGCAAATCTAAATTTATCTTCTAACTAACACTTTCTTTCACTTCACTTCTCATGCAACTAGTTAACTCACACTCTTCCACATAATTAAATAATTTATGTCACTAATTATTTTTTATTATTTTTATTTAATTAAATAATTTATTATTTATTTAATTATTTATCATTCACTTCTTCTATAATTATTTAATTATTTAATTATTTAATTATTCATTATCCTTTTCTCTTTATAATTAGATAATTACTTTAATTATTTAATTATTCATGCACCATCTCCTAAATTAAATAATTATTTCAATTATTTAATTTATCTAAATTTATATTGTTCATTTTGTTTATTTAGCTCATCTTGTAAATTCATTAATAATTAATTACTTATTAAACCTTTTATGCAATTAGTTAACTCTAAATCTAGTTAACTTGACTCATAATGCATTGAGTTAACAACTTGATCTAAATATGTCAATCAATCTTGATCATTGATCTTATTCAACACCTCTTAATCTGGATCGTTTATCTGATCTCAATTCCTTTAAAAGAAAGCATCCTACATCTTTCCAATTGAAACCATGAACTTTGGAGCTTTTGCATCACTGCTACTATACTTCATTCTTTTGAGCTTAAAGGTGAAAAAAGGTGCATATCAAATATTTGAGAGCAACTTAGCAAAGTGAAGAACTATGGAAGTAATATCATGTCAACATGGTAAAGGTAATGCTTGATTTATTTTAATTTTATTGTTGTTGTGTGTATTCCATAGGCAAGTTTGGATTGTATTTGGGCTTGATTTAGATAGTTGTGGTTGCTATTGATGATTTCATGACCTTTGTTCCTATTTTCTGATTTACACTTAGAATGTCTTTATATTTATTTAAACAGAGTATCAAGTCATGCAAACATGTACCATTTTGACTCATCTACTAGTGGATAAAGGTGAGAGCTTGGGAATTTGAAATTTAAATTTAAAAATTTGGGTTAATCTTGAGGCATTTGGGATTGACCCAAGAATATTAAATGCAAATCTCAAGATTAGGAATAGATGTATAAAAATGTGGGTTGGTAATATGGTGAATGTGTGAAAACTAGTACAAATGGGGATATGATAATGTTGAATTTGTATAGAAATAAGTGTGAATGAATGTGAATAGGGATGGTAAGGATTGAGGAACAAGCCAAAATTAGCACAAGAGTGTACCACTTGTCAATACGTAATTGTATGAAGTCATTCTATAAAAAGTTGGCCTAGTACTAATGGGAATTGACATGGGTATGTAAACTTAACCATTCCAATAGGTAAGGTCAAATAAATTTACTTTTTTTTTGAGGTTTTGAGTATTCAAATCTATTGTTTATAAGCATTGGCAATCTAAAAAGCCACCATTAGTTTGAATGAATGAAGTAGAGAAAGTGCTTTATTCAAAAAATAATATTAATACAAAACATACCAATCAATTTAAAAGTAAACTCTACCCTTAATGATAATCTATATCTTTCACTATAAGTTTTGGAAATCAAATTATAAGGTATACTAAGATATATTATATATGGAGGTTTAGATTTATGTATTTGTATGCAACTAATAATATGATCATTCTCCATAATAAGAGAACAAGGTGTATAAAATCACATGATATCAATGACAATCATATGTACAATGTGTTATACTATGTGTTGGAGAACATATACTATTGATGTGCAATTTTTGGGAAAATGGTGGCTTGATTAATGGTGTACTAGGTAATATAAAGAATATAATATAACATCAAGATAATCAATTACTATACTTTTTTATTATGTGTGATTTTAAAATTTGGTAATTATATGGGTGTGTTGTGGGACATTAATAACTAAGGTTTGTCCCTATAATCATACTTAAATCCTTGTCAAAATAGCATGGGCAGGTTGGTGATGAGAGGATGAGTGAGGTAGAGGTCAATGTGAGTTTCTTTTTGAAATACGTGATGGCTAGGGAAATGTTAGACTTTATGGTGATCAAAATGCCTAGGAATGGGAGTTGGTTGTCAATTTCAAGCTCTTTACTAAAGTAAATGCAAGGAACTCTGTTGTTAAGGGGTGAGTGGAATTCTTCAAGCTTCTCAAGACCATGGGATCAAAAAAATATTGGTATCATCCACATAGCACTTTGATAACTTTGGTTTGAGGGGATAGGAATGGAGATTGGTTGCTTCAAATGGTTTCATGAAAAGGTTGGCAATAATAGGGGAGAGAGGAGGTCCCAAGGGAACTCCATCCAACTATTTATTGACAACACCTTGAAAAGTAAAAAATTATAGATCTATTAATACATAACATTACCAAAGAGAAAATATCATAATTGTTTCTATACCTAACTATATCAATGGATTATGGGATAGGAACCTTGGTGAAAAAAGAAACCACATCAAAGTTGACAAGAAATTTGTTTCCTTCTAACTTTTTATTCTTGACAAATTCTAGGAAAAGGGAATAATTCTTGATGGAGTTAGATCTACTCATAAGAGGATTGATAAGTTGAGAAAGAAAGAAAATTATTTTGTCAATGGTGTCAACAATGGGTTAAAGAAGAATGTCAATATTGTGAATTTTTAGGACAAGAAAATAATATAAAAAGGGGTCGAGAACATAAGAAAGGAAAAAAAAGAAAAAATAGAAAGGGGCCACACAAATCAAGAGAGGAAAAACAAGGAAAAACTACATGGCTATGTGGAGGGGAAATAGGGAGACCACCATGGGGTGGATA